>CM016626.1:136866273-137466273 GCA_005393395.2 Gossypium australe | reverse complement strand
GTCCGTGTGTCTAGCCTGTATGCCCTTTGAAGTGGCCACACACGCTCGTGTGCCAGACTGTGTACTAGGCCGTGCCAAAATTGTAGGGTATACTTGCTTATGCAACACGGCCGAGTCACACGCCAGTGTGTGAGACCCTGTAGAGCATACTGACTTCAATTTAATTTCCACACCAGGGGACACACGGCTGTGTAACATAACCGTGTGTCGCACTCGTCTAAGACACACGCCCGTGTCTCTACCCGTGTGGACAAAAATAGGCCATTTGCAAGGCCAATTTGCCACCCAATTTGCACATACCTATACAAGCATAAATTTCAACATTTCACAACTCAATAGGTAGCCAATCCATGACATTTCATACACATTTTACACCAATTTAACATAGTATTCAAATGCCTAATAAATAATATGCATTGTCCATTCACATACTAACCACATTTTTCTTTTTCGGAGTTAAGTGTAATCCCAACACAAAATCCATTGTAACTCTATCCCATTTCCATCGGGAATCATCACAGGCTGCAGTAAACTAGATGGTACTTGATGTTCGACTTTGACTTGCTGACAAATCAAACATTTAGAAACAAATTCCGAGATATCTCGTTTCATGCCTTGCCACCAGTAAAACTGTTTCAAATCGTTGTACATTTTGTTACTTCCAGGATGAACAGATAAACAGTTATGGTGCGCTTCATGCAAAATATTTTGAATGAGTTTTGAATTTCTCGGTATGCAAATTCTATTTTGAAACCTTAAACAATCATCTGTTCCAATCTAAAACTCTGAATTCGGGATGTTCTCACATTGAATTCGTTTAACTTGCAATTCATGGTCATCTTTTTGAGCTTCACAGATTTGTTGAAGAAATACCGGTTTAGCTTTTAATTCAGCTAAAATAGACCCATCATCACAAATCATCAATTGAGTATTCATTGCTCGTAATGCAAACAAAGATTTTCGGCTCAGAGCATCAGCAACAACATTAGCTTTTCCCGGGTGATAATCAATCACAAATTCATAGTCTTTCAACAACTCGATATTTCATAGCTTTTCTGTGACATCGATATTTCAAGCTCTTGTGATTCGTGAAAATGTGGCATTTTTCACCGTATAAGTAGTGTCACCAAATTTTTAATGCAAACACAATTGCAACCAACTCAAGGTCGTGCGTTGGATAATTCTTTTCATGTGGTTTCAATTGTCGGGAAGCATAAGCTATAACCTTTCCTTCTTGCATCGGAACACATCCCAGACCGTTTAATTACGCGTCGCTATAAATCACAAATTCCTTTTCTGATTCCAGTTGAACCAAAACTGGTGATTCAGTTAACATTACTTTCAACTGTTCGAAACTCTGTTGACATTTTTCTGACCATTCAAACTTCACATCTTTTTGAAGTAGTCGTGTCATCGGTGTCGTAATCATCGAGAATCCTTTCACAAATCTTCGATAATAGCCCGCTAATCCCAGAAAACTACGGACTTCAGACACATTTCTTGGAGGTTTCCACTCAACAATAGCAGAAACCTTACTCGAGTCAACTCTAACACCATCAGCTGAAACAATATGCCCCCGAAATCCAACCTCTCGGAGCCAAAATTCACATTTGCTAAACTTTGCAAATAATTGCTTATCACGTAGAGTTTGTAACACAACTCTCAAGTGCTCGGTATGTTCAGATTCATTTCGCAAATAAATCAGAATGTCGTCAATGAATGCAACAACAAATTTGTCTAAATAAGGTCTGAATATACGGTTCATCAAGTCCATAAAAATTGCAAGAGCATTAGTTAAACCGAAAGGCATAACGAGGATTTCATAATGTCCATACCTTGTTTGGAATGCGGTTTTCGGCACATCCGACTCTTTAACTCGCAACTAATAATAACCCGATCTCAAATCAATCTTTAAAAATACTGTAGCCCTTTTTAACTGATCAAATAGATCATTAATCCGCGGTAGAGGATATTTATTCTTTATAGTCACTTTATTCAATTGTTTATAATCGATACACATTCTCATCGTGCCATCTTTCTTTTTCACGAACAATACCAGTGCACCCCAGGGAGAATAACTCGGTCTTGCAAAACCTTTGTCTGTCAATTCTTGCAACTGAGCTTTCAATTCTTTTAATTCTGTTGGAGTCATTCTGTACGGAGCTATAGATATCGGTGTTGTTCCCAGTACTAATTCAATACCATATTCAACTTCTCTGATCGGTGGCAAACCCGATAATTTTTCTGGAAATACATCCGAAAACTTACAAACATCAGGTACAAATTCAATCTTTGATTCAGACACCTTTGTATCCACTACGTATGCAAAATATGCATCATAGCCCTTTTTCCTATATTTCTGAGCTAACATAGATGATATCACAGTAAATAATTCAGCCGAATCATCAGACTCAATCTGAAGAATTTCACCATTTTGACATTTCAATTCGATAGCCTTTCGTCTACAATTCACAACTGCATCATGCATAGTCAGCCAGTCCATACCAAGAATCATATGAAATTCATCGAACAGTAGAAGCATCAAGTCATCTCGAAAACAATAACCCCGAGTCATCAAAGGACAATTCTTACAAATTTTATCAACTACAGACTTGCCTAAGGGGTTCGATAATTTAATTACAAACTCTATAGACTCAACATGTAAACTCTTTTTAAATACTAAATTCATACAGATATATGAATGGGTTGATCCAGGGTCCATCAACGCAACTATATCAGTATCAAAAAGAGAAATAGTACTGGTAGTAACGTCTGGCGATGATGCCTCCTTCCGTGCACGGATAG
This sequence comes from Gossypium australe, assembly GCA_005393395.2. NCBI lineage: Eukaryota > Viridiplantae > Streptophyta > Magnoliopsida > Malvales > Malvaceae > Gossypium > Gossypium australe. The sequence goes on along the minus strand of CM016626.1, from coordinate 137,463,468 downwards.
CATAAGCTCGAGCAGGTGCTCGTGCCTCAGATCTCACAATAAAATCGCTCATAGTGCCTTGGTTACCACTCGTATTTCCAGTGTTTCGGGGTGGTCTCCTCTACTAGCCGTGTTTCTTATTTTCGCCTATTTATCTCTTTCAGCTGTAAACTTTTCTGGACAATCCCGAAGATAATGATCAAGAGATCCACATTTAAAGCAAGCTCCGCTCACTAATCTACATTCACCATAATGTCTCTTATTGCAGTGTTTACATTCAGGTCTAGCATTTCTAACACTTCCCACACTAGCAACGAATGTCGCTTGAGGTTTAGAACTGAAATGTCTTATATCTCGGTCTCTAATTGAAATTCTAGTAGAAGCCGTAGAACAAGGATTCTATTCTCTAGATTTCTTTGAGGTTGACTGATGTGATTTGCCTGCAAATCTCTTTCTAGAATCCCTAGCCTCAGAATCAGCTTTTCTTTTCTCTTTGCAAAGCTCTTTGGCTTTACAAGCTCTGTCAAATAGAATGACAAACTCTTTCAGCTCAAGAATTCCAACTAAAAGTCTGATTTCTTCATACAATCCATCCGCAAATATTTTACACATTATAGCTTCAGAAGAAATGCATTCACGAGCATATTTGCTAAGTCGTACAAACTCTTTTTCATATTCTATGATTGACATACGACCCTGTTTTAATTCAAGAAACTCCTTTCTTTTCTGATCGATGAACCTTTGGCTGATATATTTCTTTCTGAATTCAACTTGAAAGAACTCCCAAGTAACCCTTTCTCGTGGAACTACGGATATCAAGGTACTTCACCCCTGATATGCAGTATCTCATAACAGTGATACAATACATTTTAAACATTCTTCAGGTGTGCAGGACAGTTCATTAAATACCCAAATTGTGTTCTCGAGCCAAAACTCGGCTCTCTCAGGGTCGTCGTTAACAGTGGCTCTGAAGTCTTCGGCCCGTATTTTCGTATCTTGTCAACAGGTGGTTTATTCAATCGCAGAGGATCAATACTTCGAGGAATTATTGGGATCGGTTGGGGAACAGGTGGGGGTAGAGGTTGCTGAATAGCCGGGTTCGTACGAATGTACTGTGTGAACCACTCGTTCATTATCTGAAAGAAGGCTTCTTTAGCCTCACCCCCGTGACTACTAGACACGGGTCTAGATTCAGTAGGCGCAGTCCCTTGAGTGGGAGCTGGCGTGTTACTCTCTACATCATCTGCTATAGCTCGTTCGGGATCCATTACTATATAAAAACACATTTGAAAATGTTAGGAGTCATCACACTACCGCAGCTTTATATATGGCATGTATAGCTAGACTGACATACGCTACGTTAGTCCTAGAATCAACTAAATCGTAGCTCTGATACCAATAAATGTAACACCCCTAACCCGTATCCATCGTCGGAGTAGGGTTACGAGGTACTATCGATCAATACAATCATTTAATATCAGACTCTCATACATTCATACATTCATACATTCATATACAGATACTATTCAATAAAATCATATTGTCCTTAATAAGGACTTACAAGGCCTTAAACATGCATTAGAAATGGTTCGAACTAAACTGATAACATAAGAAAATTTTGGAAACTTAGAAAAAATTCAACATTTCAAGAGTCAAACGTTGCTCCAGACATGCCCGTGTCTTAAGTCGTGTGAAAACAGGGCATACATACTGACTTGGGTCGCACGGCCGACCCAACGCCTGTGTGTCTAGCTCGTGTGCCTTTCGAAGTGGCCACACATGCCCATGTGCCAGACAGTATACTAGGCCGTGCCAAAACTGTAGGGTATACTGACTTATGCAACAAAGCCGAGTCACACACCCGTGTGCTAGGCTGTGTGCCATTTAGGGGGTATACTGACTTGTACCGCACGGCCAGTCACACGCCCGTGTGTGAGACCGTGTGGAGTATACTGACTTCAATTTAATTTCCACACCAGGGGACACACGGCTGTGTAACATAATCGTGTGTCGCACTCGTCTAAGACACGCGCCCGTGTCTCTACCCGTGTGGACAAAAATAGGCCATTTGCAAGGCCAATTTGCCACCCAATTTGCACATACTTATACAAGCATAAATTTCAACATTTCACAACTCAATAGGCAGCCAATCCATGACATTTCATACACATTTTACACCAATTTAACATTGTATTCAAATGCCTAATAAAGAGCATGCATTGTCCATTCACATACTAACCACATTTCAATATAACATTTGCATATTTCCATTCATCAACCATTTGCCCAAAACTACCAAAACATAATATCAAGTTTAGCCAATTCGCATGGCTTAATCTATACACAAAATGTGCCAAAACTATAATCTCAAATAACTATCTCTATCATCTTTACACCTAGCCTAAACATTCCATATTTACATATATTCACAAGTTCATAAGCACCAATCGGCAGCTGGATAGTGTGATATGTAACTCTGACTTGTCCGAAACAAGCGAGCAAACGAACCTCTATAAAACATAGAAAAAAGAACAGAGTAAGCTTTATAGCTTAGTAAGCCCATATAATTTAGAATTAGACTTACCATTTAGACATAATCAAAGCAATAATCAAGGTGTAAACAATTCAATTACCAAATGCCTAAACACCATCATTCATCACATGTTAGTCATCTAAAATACATGAAACCATCCATTAACTCAATTCGATACTCAATATATACGTCATACCAAATTCATATTATCAATAGTTCATTGAATAACAATACTTATTAGTATAAACAATATTTATGTCCGTTGAACCCATTAGAACTTGAAAGGATACTCGGGTGATATACATCAGTAATCCATCAATTCATTATCATTTCCACTCTTTTGAGCATGATTGGTAAGCTCTTTCTGAGCTGATGGACCGTAAGCTCTATTGAGCTGAAACAGTAAGCTCATACGAGCTGAGAACAGTAAGCTCTTACGAGCTGAAATATCAGTAAGCTCATACGAGTTGTGGTGAGTCTGCAACAAATGCAGGAGCTCGACCAAAACGGTAACCCTATTGACATGTCACTCGTATCCTACGAATTCATACGGTTCAAACGGGGCTCGGTAACCATCAATATATATATATCAACTAGGCACAGGTATTCCAAGTATACCAATTCTCTAATTATATACATACATTTCAAATAAATACAAATATTTAGAAGTTCAATTCTAATTATACGCACTTACCTCGTATCGCTCGGATAACATCTAACGGCTATTCGTCAATCTTTTCTTTTCCCCGATCTAAACTCAATTTCAACTTATCTTGATCTATATATATCAAATTCAATACATTCAGTATTCAATCTATTCAGTTGAGCCTATAATTCATATTTTGGAAAATTTACATATTTGCCCCTATACTTTTCACATTTTTACAATTTAGTCCTTAACACATAAAATTGCAAATTCATGCAATTTAGTACCAACCCATGCCTAGCCGAATTTACTATATACTACTAGCAACCCATATTTTCAATTTATTCTCACTTTTACCCACATAATTGTACAATTTCTCAATTTAATCCCTTTTTGACATTTCATCAAAAATCACTTTACAAAACTAGTTTAACTATCAATATACCTTCATAATCTATCATCAACTATCAAATTACTCAAACATTCAACAATGGAAATATGACATATCTTCAAAAATTACAAAATCTAGGGTACAGGCTAGCTAGAATACGAAGCAACGATCTCAAAAACATAAAAATCACTTAAAATCGAGTCAAAATACATACCTAGTTGAAGAATTCAAGGTTTCCAGTTTTAAAACACTCAGTTAACTTCTTCTTCATCCAATTTTCGGCTAAAAAGATGAATGAATAAAGAATTTTGATTTTATTTTTATTAATATTAACATTAATAACCAATTTACCTTAATAACCTTTAAAAATATTAAAAATTACACCAATTGCCATGCTGTCATCATCCACTAACCATAAATGGTTTATTTACCACTTAAGGACCTTTTCTTTAATTTTCTATAGCTATTTGACACTTTTAGCTAATAGAAAACAAGTTTTACGCTTTATGCAATTTAGTCCTTTTTACCGAATTAAGCATTCAAACAGTAAAATTTCTTTACGAAAACTTAACATAATAATTCTATCATGATGTAAACATTATTAAAATAATAAAATAAATATTTTAACCTCGGATTTGTGGTCTCAAAACCACTGTTCTGATTTGACTAAAAAACGGGCGGTTACAATTATTGACAGAGGCACCAGTGTTAGTTTTTGCCTGAGTCGGGCAAAGAATTTGTAGTTTTCTGTGATGCATCGTTAAATGGTTTAGGTTGTGTTTTAATGCAGGAATGAAAAGTTGTAGCTTATGCTTCGAGACAATTGAAGCCGCACGAAAAGAATTATTCGATGCATTATTAGAATTATTCAACGCACGATCTTAAATTAGCTGCAATAGTGTTTGCATTGAAAATTTGGCATCATTACTTGTTTGGTGAGAAATGTCATATTTATACTAACCAAAAAAGTTTGAAATATCTAATGACTTAGAAAGAATTGAATTTGCGACAGCGAAGACGATTAAAACTGCTAAGGACTATGAATTAGTGATTGACTATCATCCGAGAAAAACGAATGTAGTTACTGATGCGTTGAGTCGAAAGTCCTTATTTGATTTACGTGCTTTAAACAAACAATTAGCATTGTTTGACGATGGTTCAATAGTAGCCGAGTTGAAAGCGAGACTGTTATTTCTATAGTAGATTTGTGTGGCTCAAAAATTTGATACTGAATTGCAAGCAAAACAAGCTCAGTGTGAGTCGACTTCTGATTTTGAGTTTCGAATAGGGTCTGATGACTGTTTGATGTTTTATGATATAATATGTGTACCAAAGAATTCTGAACTCATTTGGAAGATTCTAAATGAAGCACACAATAGTTGTTTATTAGTACATCTGGGAAGCACTAAAATGTATAATGACTTGAAATAACTTTATTGGTGGCATGGCATGAAATGAGATATCTTAGAATTGTTTCTAAATGTTTGATTTTTTTGCAAGTTAAAGCTGAACATCAGTGCCGTCAGGTTTATGACAGCCTATTATGGTTCCTGAGTGGAAGTGGGATAGAGTAACAATGGACTTTGTATCGGGATTGCCCTTATCTCCAAAAAAGAAAGATGCGATCTGAGTTGTTGTTGACAGAGTGATGAAATCAGCTCATTTTATTCCGGTACGAACAAACTTTTAGCTAGATAAATTAGCTGAGTTGTATATATCAGAGATTATTCGATTGCGCAGAGTGCCACTATCTATTATTTCAGATAGAGATCCGAGATTCACTTTGTGATTTTGGAAGAAATTGCAAGAAGCTTTAGGTACAAAGCTACATTTTAGCGCTGCATTTCACCCGCAAATGGATGGTCAGTCCGAACGAGTTATTCAGATACTTGAGCATATGTTGCATTGTTGCATTCTTGAATTTGAGGGTAGCTGGGAGAAATATCTACCGCTGATTGAATTTGCTTACAATAATAGCTTTCAATCAAGTATAAAGATGACACCATACGAAGCTTTATACGGTCGTAAATGTAGAACACTTTTGTATTGGAGTGAGCTCAGCGAAAATAAGATTCACGGGGTTGATCTGATCAGAGAAACAGAAAAGAAAATGAAAGTAATATGCAGGAGTTTGAAAGCAGCTTCGGATTGACAGCAATCATACACAGACTTAAAACAGAAAGATATTGAGTTTCAGATTGGGGATAAAGTGTTCTTGAAAGTGTCGCCATGGAAAAAGATATTGCGGTTTGGCCGAAAAGGGAAATTGAATTCGCGATTCATTGGACCGTATGAGATTATCGAGCGAGTTGGGCCTGTGGCATATCGACTATCTTTACCGTCTGAGTTAGAGAAGATACATAATGTATTTCATGTGTCGATGCTTCGACGATATCGATCTGACCCTTCACATGTCATTTCCCCAACCGAGGTTGAAATTCAACCAAATATGTCATATGCTGAAGAACCGATTCAAATTTTAGCTAGTGATATCAAAGAGCTAAGAAATATGAAAATTGCATTAGTGAAAGTATTATGGCATCGACATGGGGTTGAAGAAGATACATGAGAACCCGAGGATGCTATGAGAAAACAATACCCGAACCTATTCACTGGTAAGATTTTCGGGGACGAAAATCCTTGAGGGGGAGAGTTGTAACAGCGTGGTTTTAGATCAAAACAGTGGTTTTGAAACCACGAATCTGATATCGAAAAATTATTTTTAATATTATTTTATGTGTTTATAGCATGAAAGTATAAATGTGTCAAATTTTCGTGAAGTAATTTTATTGTTTAATTACTCGATTTGAAAAAAACGGACTAAATCGGGTAAAATGCAAAAGTTGCATGCTATTAGTTAAAGGTGTCAATTGGGCTTGGCTTTTAAGTATGATGGCCTTAAATGGTAATTAGACCATTTTAAAGGTTAATGGACATTAATGGACATTAGTATGATGATGTTAATGTTTTGTCATTAAGGTTAAATAGGTAATTTTATAATTAAAGTTATTTATAATAAAACAAAACATAAAAAAATGTTGCTTTCATCTTTCTTGTTGGCTGAATATTGAAGGAGAAGAAAGCTAGGGATTTGGTTTTCATTCAGTCACTTTGAATTTTTGATTAAGGTACGGTTTGAGCTTAATTTTTAATGATTTTTACATTTTTAAGAGTTTCCATTGTTGAATCTATGAATTCTTTGATGTTTAATATTGAAATATGAAAGCTTGATGATAGTTTTACATGTTTTGTAAAGTGATTTTTTGACAAAAATGTCAAATAGGGATTAAATTGTGAAATATGCAAATGAGTGGTTGAAATTTGAAATAAATGAAATTTTTGGGTTCTAGGGACTTATAGGTAGTTTGGCCAAGCTTGGGTTTGATGAAATTATGTGAATTTTGTGTATTTTTTAAATAAGGACTAAATCAAATAAATGTGAAAGTTTAGTGGCTAATGTGTAAAGATACCCAAATGTGTGTTATGGACTAAATTGAAAGAATATATGATTGAATAGGTCAAATTTGAACTCATATGGATCAAAAAAGAAAGAATTCAGATTTAGATTTGGGGAAAAGCAGAGTTAACGTGTAGTCGATCCGATCCATCAATTCTGAATACAAGGTAAGTTCGTATAATTAAACTTCAACGTGTATCTATTTACTGAATGGATGAAATTGAGATAGTATTTATTCTATTGAATGAATGTTGAGATATTAAATCAAATGTACGAGCTGAGTAAGGCAAGTTGCCAAATAAGACCATAGCCGGGATATGGCAATTGAATAATAAGACCATAACCGGGTTATGGCATGTGAATGAAAGACCACGGCAGGGCCTTGGCAATGTATGTGAAAGACCATAGTTGGACTATGGCATAGAAAAAATTGACGAATTTATATAGAAAGCATTTGTAAACCGGAGTGGTTTGATAACAGTATTGATGAGAAATAGAAATGTATCGGTACAGGTATGTACAGAAAATTATTCAAGTATTGAGATAGATGAAGTTGAGAACACACAAATGAGGACAGGAATATGTTTTATGTTAATTCATGAATTGATGCTATAAATGTTAATGATATTATCTATTTTGAATTGTTATATGAATGTTGTGATTATTTCATGTCCACATACGAACTTACTAAGCTTATAGCTTACTGTGTGTAATTGTTTCGATGTTTTATAGTTCTACGATGCTAGCTCGGATCCAGAGATTGTCAGAGACTTTATCGCACTATCGATAATATATTTTTCTTCATCTAATCTTTCACTATCGTGAGAAGTTATTGCTTGAAATTGCTCCTTTGGGTTGGTTTCAATGTTGCTTGGCAAGCTTCCTTGTGGTCATTCAGAGAACTGCTTAGAAAGTTGTCCTAATTGGTTCTCGATCCCTTTAATCGATGCTTGTTGATTTTTGAGTGTCATCTCGGTGTTTTGGAAATGGGTTTTTGACTCCGCGATAAATTTTGTTAGCATCTCCTCAAGGTTCGGCTTTTTCTCTTGTGGGTAGGGTTGCTGTTGGAAGCTTGGAGGGGCTTGTTGTCTCTGATTTCCTTGGCCACCCCATGAGAAGTTGGGATGGTTCCTCCAACCTGGATTGTAAGTGTTACTATAAAGGTTATTCTGAGGTCTAGAATTATTACCCATATAGTTCATCTGTTCGTTTTCTATGCTAGGGTTGTAGGGTGGATACTCTGTGTTGTTCATTCCTCCTTCATTTATCGCACTGCATCACTGGATGTACTTGTGAAGAACCACACAAACCATTAATTTTCTTACTTAAAATTTCTACCTGATTTGATAGCATAGTTACTGCGTCGATGTTGAAAACACTGGCGGCTTTTGTTGGCCTTATCCTTGTAACTTGCCACTGATAGTTATTCAGTGACATCTCTTCAATGAATTTGTAGGCAGCCTCAGGTGTTTTGTTTTTTAGGGTACTGCCGGCGGCTGAATTAATTAATTTCCTGGTTGAGGGGTTCACACCGTTGTAAAAGGTTTGAACCTGTAACCACAAGGGCAACCCATGGTGAGGGCACCTCCTTAGTAGCTCCTTGTATCTCTCCCACGCACCGTAAAGTGTCTTTAAATCCATCTGCACAAAAGAAGAGATATCATTCCTCAACTTGGCCGTTTTAGCTAGCGGAAAATATTTTAACAAAAATTTTTTGGTCCTTTGTTCCCATGTAGTGATTGATCCTCGTGGTAACGAGTTCAACAACTGTTTAGCTTTGTTTCTCAATGAAAAGGGAAACAACTGAAGGGGAATGGCATCATTAGAAACGCCTTTGATTTTGAAGGTATCGCAGAATTCTAGGAAATTTGCTAAGTGATTGTTGGGATCCTCATCCTGCAAACCATCAAACTGAACAAACTGCTGAATCATCTGTATAGTGTTAGGTTTCAGTTCAAAATTATTTGCAGCAATAGCAGGTCTAACAATACTTTACTCTGTTCCTGTTAAATTAAGTTTAGCATAATCATACATAGTACGAGGAGCAGGATTTTGATTCACCGGATTTACGGCAACCACAGGAGGTAGCGGATTATTATCAGCCATCTCTTTGGTAGTGTTGGAATTGTCCTCTTGCTCTTTTTCTATGTACTGTAGGCTTCGCCTTATTTCTCTTCGGTTTCTGCGAACGGTACCTTCTATATCACTGTCAAAAATCAAGGGTCCTGACGGGTTTCTTCTAGTCATAAACTAGAGATACCTGCCAAAAACAAAGAAAAGGAAAAGTTAGTAACTAAAAATAAGAATGGCTAAAGTAATAAAAAATTAGTTTTCCTAATATCTTAGTCCCCGGCAACGGCGCCAAAAACTTGATGGAGCTCAAAACTAACTATTATTTTGACAAAGGCAAGCGCACCTATCGATCAGTAGTATAGCTGTGGTGAGTCTGAAATATCGTACCCTCAAGGACCAAGAGTACTAGTATTAACTATCTTTTTATTATCTAGCCTAATAATTAAGAGGATTTGGTTTTGATCTAAAATTAACTAACTAATTTAATTAACTATGAAAGCGATAGAGAGCGAATTGGAAAAAATACTTTTGGACAACTTATATGAGATAGGCAATGCCTAAGGAAGAATCCACCTAGACTTCACTTATTACTTTTGATTCATGCGATTAATTCACTTGGCTTAATTCGTAGAAATCCCTAAATTATATTAATACCTCTTTCGAGGCTACTAACAACTGACTCTAGGTTGATTAATTGAAATCTCTTTCTAATTAAAACCCCTATTGTCGCATTAATTCGATCTATGGATTCCCTTATTAGGTTTGACCCTAATTCGGCAGATTTTTGTTGCCCTATTTCTAGGGTTGCAATCAACTCCGCTTAATTGTGTTGATCTACTCTTAGACAGGGACTTTTGCTCCACTGAATAAGCACATTCGACTTGAATCAATAACCTGAAGTATCAAAACAAGAATAAGAACTCACAATTAAGAATAAGCACAAATATTTATCTCATAAATCAAATAATAATAAGATTCATCTTAGGTGTCATCCCCCTTATGTATTTGAGGGATTTAGTTCACAGTAGAAGAAGGAAACATCATGAAAGAGGAAAAACAACAAAACATAAGAAAACCCAAAAACTTCTAAAGAACTTGATGGGGGATCTTCCGTTTTGATGGAGATCCTTCTCTTAAGCTGTTCCCGAAAGCTATCTTGGAGTATTTTCTCCTTCTACTCGGCGTCTATTCGACGTCCTCTCAACCTCTTCTTTTAGGTTGCCCCCTAGGGTGTTTATATAGGCTTCTAGATGCCTTTCTTGGCCCACAAGTATCCTATTCCGAATAGAATTCATCTTTATTTCAGTAGGGACACGCCCGTGGTCAATAGCCCAGGCCGTGTTCGCTTCGAATCGCCACACACGGCCGTGTGACACGCCCGTGGTCGATAGTCCAGGCCGTGATTGATCCTTACTCGCAATACACGGCCGTGTACAATAATCCAGGCCGTGTTGATTCCCTAGGTAGGCCCATTTTGCCTCTTTTTGGCCCGTTTTTCGTCCTTTTTGACTTTCTAAGATCTCCTGAATATAAAACATGAAATTAAGAGATTAGGAGCATCGAATTCATCAAATTCAATAGAAAATCATCCAAAATTAGGCTAAGCATGGGGTTAAAATATGTGTAAATTATGGTTTATCACGTTCATAGCTTTAGTATAAATAGCTCTTGGCTATAATTTTATGTTTTTAGAAATAAATATCAATAAAATCTCTTCAATTCTTTATTGTTTCTTTCTTCTCAAATCACTATTTCAAGTCATTATTAGAATTTTAATATGGTATCAGAGTTAAGTTAGCCGCCGATCTGACCTTTTCAGCCATCGTGGTTTTGTTGGCCATTATAATTTTGCTGAACTTTCTATTCTTGTTTATATTTTTTAGCATTTTTTTCTCTCTGTTGTTCATCAGTTTTGTTTTCAAGACTTGTTTTCTTGAATTGTGTTTTACTCAAAGATTCATAGTGAGTATAAAATTGGAGTCTGTGCCACAACAAGTCATTTCATCCATTGATTTTGATTGTCTTCTTCATTTGCATTCATTATACACACTCGGAGTGTTGCTAGTCTCTTATCAACTTCTTGGAATTAAAAATTATAATATTTGGAGTCGTTCTATGCATATTGCATTGTTGGCCAAGAATAAACTTGGCTTTGTTGATGTTATATGTACTAAAGAGTCAACTACATTTGCATTTCATTCTCAATAGGAATGCTACAATGCCATTGTATTGTCATGGATTTTGAACACAATATGTAAACAATTTTCAGCAAGTATTGTATTTGCTTCTAGGGCAACACTTCTATGGAAAGATAATCAAGAATGATTTAATAAGGTGAGTGGATCTTGGATTCTTTAGCTTCATTGTGCGATTAAATCACATGTTCAAGGTGTTGTTTTTGTTTATTTTACCTAGTTAAAGACTTTTTTGGGGATGAGTATATTGTTTTGGTGCATTTTGCTTATTGTGTGAGCAACTAAGGAAAAATAGTGAACACATTGCTCAGCAATGTTTATTTCAATTTTTGATGGATCTAAATGATTATTATAATGTTGTTCAAAGTCAAATATTGTTGATGCAACCCTTTCCATCTTTGAATTAAGTAAGAAGAATCACAGAGGCAACATTCTTCAGGTTTTATTGTTTTGTCTGAACCAACTTTTTTATATTCTTCAAGTGTGATTCATAAGAAAAAAAATTCACTGGTGTGTGTGATCATTACAAGATCAAAGGACACAAGAGAGAAAACTATTACAGGTAGATTGGTTTTCCATCAGACTTTAAGTTCACGAAGAAGAAATCCTCTTCCTTGGCCAATAGTGTTATAATTGTAGACACTTTTACTGATTCGAGTAATGATTTGATTGTAGCAAATTGTTGGATCTGGTGCCCTAAGTGTAGTATATTCGTTTGTACACTTATAATTTTTTTTGAACTGATTGGTTAATAAAATTATTCATCAATTGCATTAATACCCTTTATATATTGTCCTCACGTGGTTTTTGCTTGTAAAGCAAAATAGAAGCAAATATTAGCTTGATTATCTAATGTTTAACTAATACTAAGCGGTCGGATCATAATACAAAAAAAACAACTTATATTAGTAGACGAATCTAAACATGTCCTTAGTCTAATCGAAAAGAAGAAAATTGATTGAAAAACTAATATGCCATCTATCAAGTCGAATTGGAGAGATGCTTTGTCTTGGGTATTGAAACGGATGACTCCCAAAAGATAGAGACATTATAACAACTTGTTTTTCAATGTTATCAGAAACGATGGTTTTGGAACCCCATTTTCAACGAGTGAGTATGTAAATATTATTATTTAATATTTACGAATTTTAATTATAAATATATTGAGTTTTGGTATAGTAATTTTTGGTGAATTGTTAGTTAATTATGGTACAAGGATTAAATTGAATAAGTGGTAAAAGTTAATTATTATAGATTTTTAATTAGTTAAAGGATCAATAGGGCAATCAAACCTAATTATAATGTTGGATGGTTGATAGGGGTGTTCAAATTTAGATTAAAATTGTATTAACTGACAGAATTCATCTAATTTGGTTAATCAGTCAGTTAACCGATCTAATTCGGTTGAAGGTTGGTTAATGATTTTTTAGAAGTTCAGTTAACGATTAATTCGGTTCAAAATTGGATAATTAACCAAATTAACTGAGTTAACCGAACTTAATAATTAATAATACAAATTATATGTAGTTTTAATTCGGTTAAATGAACAGTACCAATTTATTTAATTTTTTGATATGTTTTATACTTGTTTTAACAAGAAAAAAACATATAAATTTCGGTTCGATTAATTTTTTTAAATTTCGGTTCAATTAGCGGTTAAAGGATTAAAAAGTTCGGTTAATTTGATTAATACTACCGTTTAAACACTCCCAATGGTGGATGATGATGTTATCATCCACTTATATTTGGTTAATGATAATTAGTGATAAGTTAATTAAAGTTTAATCTAAATTAATTAAGGTTAGTAATTATTAATCTAAGTATAAAAAGAAATTAGAAGAAAAATAAAAACCATTTCTCTTCATCCTTCTCTTCACCATCGATTCTAAGGAGAAAAAAAATAGGGTTTCAACGTCCAAGCTTTGGTCCTTCAATTTCTAAGATCGGGAATTGAATCAACCGGAAGATAAATAAGGAAAAGGAAAAATTGTAGATTAGTCTCTGACATCTTGTTATCGTAATTTCTACCAGGTAAGTTCGTATGGTGTACTTATGTGTAATAGTAATATAAATATATTGAATTATGAAATTGTTTGTGTGTAAATGTAATTTTGAGTTTGTCACGATTTGGTACAAAAAGTGAAACATGAACTAAATTATAAAGAAATGTTCTCTGATAGGATAATATGTATATGATGACTCTACAATGATTTAAATGATACAAATACAGTATGTATGCTAGCATGAACTTAGTAAATAATTAGGATACGATTAGCCTGCCAATAGGGTTTGTTGTGCACTTGTATGGGTTTAGCACTTTCGTGCTCTCTATTTAGTACTTCAGCACTCTCTGATCTACACTTTTGTGCTATTTGTTTAGCACTACGATGCTCTTTGATGTGATGTAGTTACCCGTGTATCTGGGTTTATTTACTAGAGTTCATTAGGCTAAATGATTAATGGAAATAAAAATGAAAATGATATATTACGAGTTTGATGCTTAGTTGGTATATAATGATTAGATAGTGTATATGATATTGAATTTTGAATCACTATGTGACTCGGTTTATGATAACTCACCTATTTTTTGTGAATATGCTATGTCAAGTATATTAAGTCACGTTATTTAGTTTATTATGATCATTTATAAATTGAGGTAAGTTTTTGTTTTTTACTTATGGACTTGCTAACATTCGAAATGCTTACCTAGTTGTTTTCTCATCTCTGTAGATTGTCAGTTTGTAGAACTCGTCAGTCAGATCAGCTTGAAGATCACACTATCCCTGTATCGACTCAGTAGAATTTTTGTAACAACCCAGTTTAGACCCTAGTCGGAACAGTGGTTTTGGGACCACAAATCTAAGGTCAGAAAAATATTTTAATATTATTTTTGGTGTTTATAATATGTGATGAAGCATGTTGAAAATTTCGTGTGAAAATTTTATCGATTGTGTGCTTAATTAGCAAAAAGGACTTAATTGCATAAAATGTAAAAGCCGTGTGCTAATTTTTAAAGTGTTTTATTGCCATGTTCTTTTAATGAGGAGGCCTTAAAATGAAATTTGGCCATTAAAGGATAGTATGGACGGTTATTGTCAAATATTCTTAAGCTTTAACATTATTCCATTAAGGGTATTTAAGTAAATATGTTAATAATGATAATAAAAATAAAACAAAACACAAATTGTTCATCTTTTCATCACCATTGCTGAAATTAACAAGGAAAAGAAGAGAAAAAGAGTCTAAGGGTTTCGGCTAGCATATAGCTCAATCAAGGTATGTTTTGAGCTCGATTTTTGATTATTTCTACGTTTTTGTGATCATTGCTTTGTGCTCTAGCTAGCCCATGCTTTAATTTTAGAGTTTGATGGTGATTTTGAAATATGCCATTGATGAATGTTTGAGTTTTGTGATAGTTGATGATGAAATATGAAAGATATGTGAAAGATAACATGTTTTGTCTTTGAATTTTTGATGAAATTGGGTAATTTGGACTAAATTGTAAAAATAATATTTTGAGGGACTAAAATGTGAAATAAATAAAATATATGGGCTTGTATAAGCATGGGGAAATTTTGGCTAGGATAAGTGAAGAGAAATTTTGTGTTATTTGTGATTTTGTGAAATAGGGTCTAAAGTGTCGAAATGTGAAAATGTGAGGGCTATTTTGTAAAATTCTCTAAATATGTGTGTATGGATTAAATTGAATGAATTGGTGATTGAATGAGCTAAATTTGAATATTATAGACCAAGAAAGGAGAGATTCGGATCGAGATCGAGGCAAAGACAAAGTACTCGATTGATCGGCTAGTTTTGATAGTTCGACGTCCGAGGTAAGTTCCGATATAATACATGTTGTTAAAATATGTTTTAGTATTATGGAATAAATATATGTATGATTATGAGATTAGAATTGCTATGTACGGAATTGAATTAGATGGCACTAAGTGTGCGTAATTGAAATCGAAACAGAGATGAATAGCACTGTGTGTGCGAAGTTATGGAAGCTTCGGCTAATTGATTTGGCACTGTGTGTGCGATATCGAGATAAGTCAGTTAAAAGAATAGGCACTACGTGTGCGATGACGAATATGCTTCGGCTACAAATTTGGCACTAAGTGTGAGATTAAATTAAACGAATAACAAAGGTTGATCGAAATGTAATATCAAGAATTGAGTAGCTTGGAAGTTGAATAACTATGTGTTGGCTAAGGTATGTATTGAACCTTTGTGGTTGATGAGATTATATATGAATTTATGAATGGTTGAATGAGTATTTTAGCTATGGATGATATGGTATGAATATTTGAGAATTGATCTATGTGATGGATTTACTTGTTTAATGAGTTTGGTTTGTAAATTTGAATGTATTATGTTACGAACTTACTAAGATTTTGAGCTTACTGTGTGATATGTTTCTCTATTTTACAGTGTCAGTAAAGCTAGCTCGGATTCGGGGATCGTCAGCGAGTTAATCACACTGTTGGCAATCGATGTTGGTACTTTTGAAATATGTGTATATGTGGTATATGACATGTATAGGCTATTAAATGTGGCATGTTTTGAGTTGTGTAAATATTGCCATGAGACATGGTTTAAAAGATGAATGATGTAGTAATATATGTGTGGGATAAGTGTATGTTAAATATGGTATATTTCATGCTTGAATTGGTTGATGAGAATGGCATTTTAAGTGTGAATTTGTGGTATGACTAGATGATGCTTAGTTATAGAATTTGAGTTGTGAATATGGTGTTTTGGAATGAACTTATTTGATTAAGAATTGAGTATAAGAATAGCAGTCATAGTAGATGATTAATTGGAGCTTGTATTGGTATGTTTGATTGCATTTTGGGGTATGAATTGGTTTTGATTTGAGGCTTGTAGGTGATTCAATGTGTGGGAGGCAAATTTGGCCTTAAAAATGGCCTATAATTGCCCACACGGTTGAGCACACGGGCGTGTGGCTCAACCGTGTCTTTTGAATTTGTAATTTGATAAAAGTCAGTAGCGACCACAGGCTGGACACACGGGCGTGTGACTGGCCGTGTGGTGCAAGTCAGTGTCGACCACGGGTGAGGCACACGACCGTGTCTCAGGCCGTGTGAACAAGTCAGTATGTATGCCTTGTTTTGCCACGGCTTGAACTCACGGGCGTGTGACCTCTGTAACTTAGAAAAATATTTTAAATTTTGAAATTTCGTATGTGTTAGGTTTAGTCCCGACCCCTTTCTAGCATGTGATTAAGGTCTCGTAGACCTCATTAAGGGACTCATTGAATATGAATGATTATGTTTGGATGTGAAATGATATGGAATGTTCGAAAATGATTGGTAGTGCCTTTTAACCCTAGCCTGGCGACGGTTATAGGTTAGGGGTGTTACACTTTTACTCGCTTTAAGCTCGATATTGTGGTATGTAAGCTCGATATTGTGGTATGTACTTAGGGGTTTTTATATGTCATAACTTGTGAATGTTTGAAATTTTGTTTGATGTTTGAATTTGGAAAAATTATGTTCATATTTGCATATATGTGTATATTGGCAATGTGATAGGCCTTATATGTGCATCTTGAGATATGAAAAATTTTGATAATGATAATAGTATAGTTATGTGTTGTTTTGAATGGTTGAAAACATTATAGATAAGTTTGTACTAGTGTATGGTTATTTGAAGTAATTTTCAAAAATCGTTTATTTCTTATTTTTCGACTTGGATTTGGTTTGAGTCCAAACCTTTGTTATTAAGTATTTTAGTATTTTTCTTTCAGTTATCGCTTGTTAACATCGATACCTCGCTAGCTATTAAAGAAATTTGAGGAACCGAGAACATCTAGCTTATCAAGCAGATCAATTTCTATCTTCCTCTCGTTTTAATTTAATTTGTGTTTTTTGCATGATTAAATTATTTGTAAGGAAAATGTCATTTAGATTCATGCGTGGCTAATTCCTTTAGGAAGATTAACGAGTTAATGTGGGAGTAATTAACGAAAAATAAGGGTTTATCTTAGAATTAGTTGGTTTAAATTGTGCATGCTTAAACCGTAGGACTGACGACCATAGGAAGTAATCTAGGTAGATAGGCCGAAAGGATAAGTCTACTGAGCACCTCATAATTTATCCCGATTTAAACTGCGAGATTGAAAGATAAGTGAGTTTTTACCGATTTATTAATCGGTTAGAGGTCGAAAGGTAATAACTTGTTAGATATTAGATAATTCACTAAAACTCGAGTTTTGCAGTTAGTTACGAACATTGAAGCGAGTTAATCTTTTATCTGTTAATTGAGATTTCATTATTTGTCAATTTCTTTTTAGTAATTTTATTTTATTTTATCACCTTAATTTTTATTATTAATTGTCATAATATGATTTTCAATAATTACTGTTTAACCCTGTTATTGTAGAAGATAATTTTAGATTTAATCCATCCTCCCTAAGGTATGATCCGCGGAGTATTTCCTGTACCTCATTATACAATACTATATTACAATTTGACCCGTATACTTGCGGACACCGCTGCTTTATTATATATATTTTGCAGTATTTCTAGTCTAAACATTCGCACATTTGGCGGCGATCAAGTTGTTGGCACCATTACCGAGGAGGTTTTGGCGTTAAATTTAAATTTATTTTCTGCCATTTGTAGGAAAATATAAAAGTTGAAAATTATAGAGACGATTTTTATTTATTTTATTTTTTTTGTTTTTAAATTTTAACTTTTATTTACTGATTTTTATTCTTTGTCTCTGATTTCAGTGTATGACTCGAAGTGGAAGCATTCCAATTAAGCTACATTCTAACTTGGAGCGATTTTTTAGACGCAACCGTGAACTGATGCAAAACAATCCACTTGTGGTAGTTGATTTACCTCGGGAAAACCATTATTTGACAATCCACCTGAACCACAAGCACAATTTGCGTAGAGCTACTGATGACTTAAAGGACATTGCGCAAATATGCACTATCAACTCTAGATGCCGTGCGCGACAGTATTGAGAGACTAACGATTAAGGCCAATAATTTTGAGATCAAGACCACTACAATCCAGATGATCCAAAAGACCTTGCAGTTTCGAGGCAACAAGATGGAACATTCCAATCAACATTTGAAGTGGTTCTTTCAACTTGCGACACATTTAAATATAACAGGGTCATTGATGATGCTATTCGTCTTCGGTTGTTCCCCTTTTCACTGTGTGATAAAGCATTTGATTGGCTTGATTCGCAGGAACTAGGTTCGATCACTACATGGGATGATTTAGCTAAAAAGTTTTTATATAAGTTCTTTCTCATTAGTAGAACCATCCAGCTTAGACGGATATTGCAAATTCAAGCATATTGAGGGCAAAACTCTTTACGAGGCGTGAGAGCGATTTAAGTTGTTGTTGAGGAAGTGTCCCCATCATGGGATGCAAGAGTGGCTCCGAATGGAAATTTTCTACAATGGATTGGACGGTAATCTAAGGTTTAGTTTGGATAATGCATTCGAAGGAGCCTTTATGAACCACACATACGAGCGAGCCTGTCAATTAATTGATAGCATGGCTATGAACTCATATATGTAGCCTAGTGAGAGGTTTGCCTACAATCCAAAATCAACAACAGTGAAAGCTATCCATAAAGAGGATAAGTATCAGCAAATTCAGGAAAAGATAAACCATTTGGAAACCATCATTAAACCATCCATGACGGAGCCAGATCGAGGCTATGGGTCACATTCTAAAAGCCAAACCGATGAAGTAAAACATTTGAATAATAGGGGTGGAAACCCTTATTTAAACACATATAACCATGGTTGGAAAGATCATCCGAACTTGAAGTGGGGAGGTAATAAAGGAGGCGAAAACCCAATGCAAAACCGACTGAATCCTCCTTACCAACATCCACATGTATAGAGCTCTCAAGACAGACCCATTGGGAACGACCATACTGTATGTGGTCAAAGGCTAGACAAAATAGAATGGGAGATGCAAACGATCAAAGCAGAGCTTCGACAAGTCCATGCCAAGTGCGACCAACTTGCGCCTCGAATAGATAGCCTCCATGACCAAATGAGTCAAATGATGAGTTTGCTACAAAAGAAAATTAGCCAAGACATCCCTAGTGACACGGAGAATAATCCTCGAAAAGATGGGAAGGAACACGTAAATGCTATTGCCCTACGGTCAGGTAAAACGCTTGAAAATTCAAATGCAACCATCACAGTGTTGGAAAAAATTTGGTTTGAAAATGGTTTTCTTGTACAGTGGAAAATTAAAATTTTGAAAATTGACCCGATTTGTGATATTTATAGCAATAAACCTTTACTGAATTCGTACCTGTGTTTTTGGATAAGCGGATCTTTAATGTTTTCCGACTTTCAACCAAATGATCTTCTTCACTATTCTAGTACCACGAACTGCTTCGAGGGTGGACTTGAACCAATTGAATCAAAACACAGAACTAGAAAAAGTTTTCCTTTTGGGGTGAAAACAAAAATTCTCTCTTCTTTAATAGAAACCGATAAAATTGTTATTATGAAAATTATGTTTATAAGTTGATAATAACTCAACAATCCATAATTCACAATTCAATATAATATTAAAAATTATACTAAATTAAACCATATGAACTTACCAGGGCTAAACATCAAAGTTTGAAATGTTAGGGACTAATCAACGGTTTTCTCTTTTCTACAATTATTTACCGGCTCTTGATCTAAACAATAATTTATTTCAATTATCAGCCCAAACATTTTATAATAATCCATTTTAATGCATAATAATTCTTTATTGATATTTTTCACAACTGCCTTAAACTTTTGTATTTTATTCAATTTAGTCCCTAAAATCGAAACAAGCTTATTTTCACAATTAATCCCTAAACTCATTGTGCCGAATTCTTATCCATCCTTATACAGCCCTTTAATACTGAAATTTTTTAAGAAAATCTTATCAAATTTTACATACTTTTAATTTAGTCCTTAAACTTAAAAACTATACAAAATCTTTTTTCAAAATAGTCCTAATTCAACATTAAACTTCAAACTAAACCATTATCAACTAAAAAGCTTCAAGATCATCAATGAAAAGTTTTAAAAACTTTTAGAGTATTTCAAAATAGTCCCTGGGCTAGATAGATTAAGCTGCAACAATCTTAAAAATATAAAATTTACGAAAACCGACAAAGATAACACTTACATGCACTTTGGAAAAGCTTGACTGATCTCTCAACCTTTCAAAAATGGTGGTTTTGGTGGTAAAACCCAAATGAAAAAGATGATTATTTTTTTATGTTTTAAGTTTTATTTAGTTTATTTTTAACTTTTAAAATAACTAAAATTCATTATAAACTAACTACAAACTATCCACTAGCACATCGATGGATAAATTGCCATATAAAACATTTAAATTTCACTTTTTCACTCAATTAGCCCTTTTAAACTAATAGCGATTCACTTTTGTAGTTTTTACAATTTAGTCCTTTTTCTTTAATTAACTAACCAAACGTCAAAATTTCCGAACCAAATTTTAATATGACACTAATGACCTCATAAATATTAAATAATTAATATTTATGGATTCACACGTCGGAATTGTAGTACCGAAATCACTGTTTTTGACACCACTAGAAAATAGGCTGTTACACAATGATAAAGGTATACATGAGTAGACGTAGAAGTTTGTTTGAACTATAGGTTTTTTGGATTTAATGACTCAATTAATGGAGTTCATGGTTATTGAGACAGTATAGTATAATAAGTATAAAAACCTTACAACAATGTGCTTAAAAATAAAAATTAATGAGCAAACAAAAGCATTGTGAGGGTTAAAAGCAAAAAAAATTGTAACACCCCAAGCCCGACCTAGACATTATGGCTGAATCAGGCGATGTCATATGATAGTGTGTTCGAAAACTAAATTATTACAATAAAATCATTTCCATGTTATTACCTATCTTTATCTCTTATTAGTTCTAAAGGAAATCGTTTTACTTGTTTAAAACATTTGCTTTAAAACGTTTCTCGTTGTGGAAGCATTTAAAACAAAGCAGTTTAAGTAATCGTGAGTTTAGAGAATACATTAGCTTTTTGAAAACCAATCTTCCTACGACTAGCAGTTATAATTCCACAAAATAAATAAATAAAAACCAAATTTAAGCAAAAGTCCCAAGAGTCCTCAAATTACATCCCAATAATAATAAAACCATAAAACATAAAAGAAAACGTAAAGTCCAAAAATTGTGGTCACCGTCGAGTCCTCCGTCGTACCGATCCGTCTAGGTCTGGGGATTACCTGTGCACATTAATTAGAGAGGGGTGAGTTTACGTAAACTCAGTGTGTTATCCCACAGAAAACAAACAATGGTAGACACAGTGCACAGTCAAATACAGTTTTGGGCCTAAGCCCCTTTCAGTATCAGTAAAGGTTTGGGCCTTAGCCCATCTTAGTACCGTATCAAATATGCAGTAGGGCCTTAGCCCATCACAGTATCAGTATCAGTCGTGCAATATTCAGTAACAAAGTCCTACCGAACCAGCCTCTACACACCATCTCCGTCCAACCCTACACTCTATGTGGGTATTAAATCAACCCATCCATCCCTACACTCCAGGTAGTACCGAATGCGGCACAAAATAGTAATTTGCAGCTGAGCTGCCAGCATATTAGGCTTAAAAGCCTTTCAGTACACTTTCTCAAAATAATATCATCCCAACCCAATGCAATGCAACATACAATAGAAGACATGCTATCAGGTGATTATCAGTACATACACTCAATTTAGTTTACATGCAAATTATTAACATGCTCAGTAAAAATATCATACAATTAGTATCACACTTGTAGGGGTGTAAGTAGTGCTTACCGACCCTACAGTAGGTTCACAGTTGACTTGGGTGACCCGTGCAACCTTAGAAATCAATTTGGAAAAAATTGGCTTAGTGGCCTGCCCGTGTAGGCCCACATGCCCAGATTGGTCTTGGTCTGTGTGGATCACATGGCCTGGCCCAATTTCCCACACTCCCGTGTGGCCCACATGACCCAAATCAGTCTAACCTATATGTCGCACATGGCCTACCTGGCCATTACACGGCCGTGTCTTGTGTGCACGACCTGGCCTCGTCGATCACACGCCCGTGTTATGGCACACGGTCTACTACACGGGCGACCACAGCCCCGTGTGGTGTCGATAGTGAGGTTTTCAGCTTTCACTAAAACCTCATTTTATGCGTAATCGGGTACACACTGGTATCATCTTCGACGTAATAACAACTCCAAGCAATCCCCAACCTAAAATTGATCAATATTTCACTCCATTAATCACTTAAACAATTGAATTGAACTAAACCTGAAATGGGGTATTCATCTATCGAACGAAAAACCATTACCTTAGATCGAATGACAAAGTCTCTTCACCACCACGACACCGATCGAATAACTTTAGCCCTTTAACCTTTTCCAAACACAAAACGAATCCCATTACCCACTATCCATATCCCAAAATGAAAATGGTACTTACCACACTTACCAATAGTGCACAAAAAGTGCCGAAGAACGAGACGTGAAACAACGATAGTAGGGAAAACAAAACAAAAATGAAAAAGAAGAAGTGGAGAAGAAGATGATCAATTTTTTTTCTGCGGAGCGAATTTTTGGGAAACTGTTTTACTCAAATCCCACTACCTACCCTATCTCAATCCCTTAATTTTCTCTCTCAACTCCCACTACACATCCACCACTCAGAATCCCAGTTCAGCACATCTTTGGCCGAACTTTAAGCAAAAATACTACTCTTTGCCATCACAGAGAATCGAACACAAGCCTTCCAACACACCAACACTCCACTTAACCACTAGACTAGCGGGCCCATTCTGATATGGTTTTGCAAATAATTAAATAAAAGCTTACTGAACAAGAGTGACGCTTAACTTAGAAAAATTTCAAAATTTGCCAAAGGCATGGCTTGAACTTGGGACCTCCCACATACCCCCAGAACACTTAGCCACTAAAGAAGACATATATATTCGTGTTACACATTCACAAAAACAAATATAAAAATTTTAGGGCGTTACAATTCCACCCCTTAAAAGAAAATTTCGTCCTCAAAATTTACCTGATCAGAATAGATGAGGATATTGCTGATGCATCGCATCCTTAGGCTCCCACGTGGCCTCCTCAGTGCTATGATTCTGCCACAACACCTTCACAAATGGAATAGGCTTCTTCCGAAGAACCCTTACATCGCGATCCAGAATCTGAATCGGCTCTTCCTTGAAGGTCAAGTCTGGCCTAACCTCAATCTCCTCCACAGGGATAATGTGCATAGGAGCAGAACGGTAGCGCTTCAACATCGAGACGTGGAACACATCGTGAATATGGTCTAGGTTTGGAGGTAGCTCCAACTGATAAGCAACCGGTCCCACTCGCTTCAGAATATAGTAAGGCCCAATAAACCTAGGGCTCAACCTGCCCTTACGACCAAACCTCAGTACTTCCTTCCATGGCGAGACCTTAAGAAAAATGAAGTCTCCCATAGAATACTCGATCTCACGCCTCTTCAATTCTGCATAAGATTTCTGTCTGTTAGAAGCCGTTTTCAAACGATCCTGAATCAATCTAACCTTATCCCCTGTCTTAGAAACCAACTCAGGACCCAAAACACGTCGTTCGCCGAACTAAGTCCAACATAAAAGAGTGACACTTAAGAACATACAGTGCCTCATAAGGTGCCATCTGGATGCTGGACTAGTAACTATTATTATAGGCAAACTTCACTAACGGCAGATAATCCTCCCAACTGCCTCGAAAATCAATAACACAGCTCCTCAACATATCCTCTAGTATCTGAATCACCCTCTTAGACTGATCATCAGTCTGAGGATGGAACGCAGTACTGAAGTCTAACCTTAAACCTAGAGCCTCATGCAACTTCCTCCAAAACCGAGACGTGAAACGAGGATCCCTATCAGAGATGATCAAAACCGATACCCCATGAGTCTCACTATCTTAGAAATATAAAGCTTCGCCAGCTTCTGTAGAGAATAATCAGTACAAACCGGTATAAAGTGAGCGGACTTGGTTAACCAATCTATGATGACCTATACTGAATCCTTCTCAGTGGGTGTTAGAGGCAACCCATTAACGAAATCCATAGTTACACGCTCCCACTTTCATAGAGGAATCTTAACTAGCTGTAGCAAACTCGAAGGTAACTGATGCTTAGCCTTAACCTGCTGGAACGCCAGACATCTTGCCACAAAATCAGTAACCTCCTGTTTCAAACCTAGCCACCAATATAACTCACGAAGGTCTCGGTATATCTTATTTTTGCCAGGATGCATAGCATAAGCGCTACTATGTGCCTTTCTCAGTATAAATTACCTCAAATCAGTATTATTCAGCACACAAATTCTCCCACAGAAGCAGAGTACCCCATCACTATTCAGTCCAAAATCTATAGTGCTACCAATCTTAACCTGTCAGAATCGAAGACCTAAAGACTCGTCCTCCAGCTGCTTACCCTTAATCTGCTCAATCCATGTCGGTTTAACCTAAAGCTCGGCTAAGAGACTACCATCATCAAATAAACTAAGGCGAGTAAACATCACCCTCAGATCAGTCATAGCCCTACGGCTCAAAGCATCAGCCACTACATTGGCCTTGCCAGGATGGTACTCAATGGTGCAGTCGTAGTCCTTAAGTAGCTCGATCCGTCTACACTGCCAAGATTCAGCTCCTTCTGAGTAAGGAGATACTTGAGACTTTTTTGATCAGTGTAGACGATACACTTTTCACCGTATAGATAATGCCTCTAGATTTTCAGTGCAAATACCACAGCGGCCAACTCCAAGTCATGCGTCGGATAATTCGCCTCATGTGTCTTAAGCTGACGAGACGCATATGCTACCACCTTACCATCCTGCATCAACACACATCCTAAACTGACATGTGATGCATCACTATACACCGTGAACTCCTTTCCAGGTTTAGGCTATATCAGAACAAGAGCCTGAGTCAGAACAGTCTTGAGCTTCTCGAAGCTCTCTTGCTGCGCATCAGTCCAGACAAACGGTACACCCTTTCGTAGCAGCTTAGTTAAGGGTGCTGCTATTAATGAGAAGCCTTTCACAAACCGCAGGTAATATCCTGCCAAACTTAGAAAACTGTGGATCTCAGAGACATTCTTAGGTTGCTTCCAATCCAATACAGCCTCAACCATTCGAGGATCCACTCGAATCCCCTCAACAGAAACCACATGACCAAGAAATGTTACTTCACGTAACCAGAACTCGCAGTTCCTGAACTTAGTATAGAGCTACTTTTCCCTCAAAATCTGAAGAACCACTCTGAGTTTGTAAGGCTCATCTTCAGTCCTTGAGTAAACCAATATGTCGTCGATGAACACCACTACAAACCGATCAAGGTAGGGCTAAAACACCCGGTTCATCAGATCCATGAAAGCTGCCGGTGCATTAGCCAGTCCAAATGGCATCACTAGGAACTCGTAGTGACCATAACAAGTCCTAAATGCCGTCTTATGTACGTGTAACACTCCTAACCCGAGATCGTCACTGGAATAAGGTTAAGAGGTGTTGATCGTGTGTCTGAGTCTTAAAAATTTATATAAAGAATGATCGAACCTAGAAACTAACTATAACAATGACTTGAGGCAAGTGCACCTATCGAACAGTAGTAAAGTTTAGTGGCAAGACCGGATTGTCAAACCCAAGGGATCCAAAAGTACTAATACTAACTTGCTTTTTATTATTTAGCCTAAGAATTAAGGGAACTGTTATTTAATCTAAAATTAACTAACTACTAAGCTAAAGATGCTAAGACAAAAAGAATGAATTGGGGAAAATACTTGTGGGAAAAACCAATTGATTAAGACAATACCCAATAAAGAATCCACCTAGACTTCACTTGTTATTTAACTCTGAACCAGACGATTTATTCACTTGACTTGATCCGTAGGATTCCCTAATTTATATTAATATCTCTTTCGAGGCTACTAACGTCTAACCCTAGGTTGATTAATTGAAATCTCTTTCTAATTAAAACCCCTAGAATTGCATTAACTCGATCTATGGAATCCCATATTAGGTTTGACCCTAATATGGCAGATTTTCGTCATCCTATTTCTAGGGTTGCGATCAACTCCGCTTAACTATGCTAGATCTACTCTTAAACAGGGACTTTTGCTCCACTGCCTAAGCACATCAATACTTGAATCAATATCCTGAAATATCAAAACAAGAATTAAGAACACATAATTAAGAACAAATCAAGTATTTATCATATAGTTCAAAAAACAATAACAAGATCCGTCTTAGGTTTCATCCCCCTCAGGTATTTGAGGGTTTAGTTCATAATCATAAAAGAATACATCTCAGAAGAAAATATAAAACAAAACATAAGAAAAACCCTAAAACCCCCTGAAGGAAATTGAAGGAAAGATCTTTCGTCTTGAGTATGATTCCGGCTTCTTGACATGAATCAACTGGCTTTCTTCGAGTGAATCCCACAATTCTGACCTCTCTGGCTTGGCTCCTAAGCCTACCTGGACGCCCCCTTGAAGGTTGGCCTCTACGGTGTTTATATAGGCTTTTAGAATGTCTTTCTTTACCTCTAAGTACCCTATTTCGAATAGAATTAAAACAGGTCATGTCAGGGACACGTCCGAATGGCACGGCCGTGTGAATCGTATCCAGGCTGTGGTCGGATCTGTTAAGTAGGCACGACCGTGTGGCTTAGGCCTAGGCCGTGTGGATTTCGTACTTTGGCCTATTTTATCCATTTTAGCCCATTTCTCGTTCTTTTCATCCTCCGGTGCTCTTCTAAGTATAAAACATGAAATTAAAGGATTAGGAGCACCGAATTTCATAATTCAGGGAATAAATCATCCAAAAGTATGCTAAATGTGGGACTAAAATATGTATATATTATGGTTTATCAAATACCCCTACACTTAAGCATTTGCTTGTCCTCAAGCAAAATTCTCAACTCACAATTAAAACGAACTTCCTCAATTCATAATATTCATCAATAATGTTTCATCATAATTCATAGATAATTTATACATTGATAATGTAAATAAAAAGGGTCCTAAAGATTCAAACAATCAAAGTCATAGTTTTTATAGCACGAAAACATAGATGTTTCCCTTTACCTAAATAATCACCTTTGAATTCAAAATCGACAAGAGTTGACATCCTCACTAAAGACTCACTCAAATCATTCAAAGTGTTTAAGATTCAAAATTAAGCACTCAAAAGTCAAACATGAAAAGTTAATCCCATAAGCTTGCATGAAAATCAAATCTCCACCACTGTAAAATGAGATGATACACAAATCAAAAGGTCTTTAAAAAGGGTTGCAATGGGGCTCGGGTTAAAGGTGTGGATAAAGGCTGAATTAAAGGGTTAGAATCAAGATTGAATTGAGAATTTACTTAACTAGAAAAATGAACTAATCCTGAATAATTACATCAATTGAAATCTTGAAACTAATAATACGAGCTTCTTCTTCAAGATGTGGAATTTAAACGTATAAGCTCACTTAATTATAGAACTAATAATGAATATACTTCAATTTTTTTTAAGAACAAATCAAGTAATAAGAAAGAACTTTAAAAATTGTAATATGGAACATAGTTAGGCAACTGTTCAAAATCAAATCTCGACAAAAAAAGGGAGTCAAGGAATGGTAATAACAAATACAAGATGGGTTTTGGGTTATTATTAGTGGGTGAGTCAATAAATGGTTTGTTAAGATTAAAAGGGGTTCACTAGGGGTTAATTGTGAGGGTAGGATTTTTAGTGGAGTGAGTGGGTTAAATCCTAAGTGCCTTTATCATATCTGTATATCAAATCAATGATGTGGTCTTGACATGTATAATCGAAGCAAGTTCTAGAATAACAAATCAATGTTGACACACTCATAATAAAAAAAGTGAGCAAGAAAAGAATGTATGCTCTAAAAGGCTCAAAATCTTACAAAAATTATGGGTTTTTGATATCAACTTTGAAAATTTCAAACTTCAAGGTAATAATTAGATTCAGGTAGACAACCTAATAAATTTTAATTTTTTTGAAAATAGACTCGTCATGCTTGATTCTCTAGTCTCCTAAAGTTTAAATCATCACTGCACAATTATCAATGACTTAATCCAAAACATATCAATAAAAATCTTAAACCAAAGGAAATTTCATTCTAATAGTAACATGAGAAAATTACTTAAGAACAAGACATAATTCAGGGATTTGAGAATAATGCAAAAAGTTAGGAACTTTTTCAAATTAAAATTCAGCCCCCACACTTAAGATGTACATTGCCCTTAATGTACAAAGATATATCTAGAGATAAATAGTATGAAATCATAAGAGATAGGGAGAAGTGAAACTTCCTGAATTTTGGATGTTATCCTTGGAGGATGATCAATGATGAACATGATGACTAGGCATAGATGAAGGTGGTGGAGAATACTCCAGTGGTGTGTTCATTCCTTGAGTGGCACCTTGAACCTTTTCAAACTACGAAGTCATCAGTAAAGTTTTTAGGGAGTTCTTATTTAATGGATGTTTGTTATAGTTACTCGAGAGTTAAAAAGCCAGAGATAAAAGAAATCAAATTATACTTAAAAATTTAAAGAGTTTAATAATAAAGGAAAATGAACTAAAACAAAAATAAAAAATAAAAATAAGAATAAAAATAAAAAATAAAAAATAAAAATAAAGAAAATAAAGAGGACTCAAAGGTCCTCATCATCGGAGTGATCTCGAGGTGGTGGTGGCGGCGATATGTGAAAAAGCTGATAATATCGACCATGGCCGCCTCGCACGACCGTGTGGATTTATCGCAGCCCGTGTTCTTTAGGAGTTTTGACCACAGCTATGTCGCACGGCCGTGGCGTTTAGTTGGAGCCCGTGTCTTGGAAAAATTTTCGTCCTGTTTCTGCACGATCTCTGCCACGCCCATGTACCTATTCGTGGTGTCCACACAGCCACGGCCACTCCCGTGTACAAGGCCGTGTGGTAGGGAAACCTGCGCTTTATTAAATTGGTTAGTTTGTAGTTAGATGCTAAAAATCGAAAATATGACATTAGTGAAGTTAGTTTAAAGTCTTAAGCTAGACTTACCTCTCATTCGCATAATCATGGTGGTTTGAGGAGTTGAAAATCCTTTCTCATGCATTCAATTCTACTATCACTATATAGTTCGAGTCGAGTAGCGTTTACCTTAAAAATGCCAAACTTGGGATTACTTATCCTCGACTGTTCCGTATGGGAAAACATTGATTACCTTAAAAGGGATTTCTTCGTTTGAATCAAGGTCTGAAATGGAGATCTGAGGGTCTGATTTATTCAACAATACCAGATCTTCGATCTTAAATTTGTTTGTCCCATGGAATGGCGTTGGTTCTGCTTCGTGTATTCCTAGTTTCTCCTTGAAATGTGTCTTCCACTCGTCTAGTTCATCGATCTGGAGCCTTCGTTCCTCGTGAGTTATTTCTTTGTTGGCATGAGGTCTAGGATCTGGCTTAGTTGTGTAGTTCCGTGGTGTTTCCTGAAAAGAAGGTTTAACCGAATGATCATTAATAGAATTTATGTTCTCACCTTGATTACTTAATGTCCTAGCCAAATCAAGAGCCTGAAGAATGATTGTTTCGTCACCTACACAAGGTATGAGTTCACCTGCGTCGACATCAATTTTAGCCTTGGCAGTTGCTAAAAAGGGTCTTCCTAAAATTAAAGGAATATTATTGTCCTCATCCATGTCTAAAACGACAAAGTCTACTGGGAATACAAATTTATCAATTTTCACGAGTACATCTTCAATTATACCCCTAGGAATTCTAATAGTTTTATCAGCTAATTGAATGCTCATCCTAGTTTGTTTGGGTTTCCCTAGACCTAGTTGTTTAAAGATTTTATAAGGCATAACATTTATGCTTGCCCCTAAATCAGCTAAAGCATTATCAACAGATAAACTACCAATCAAGCATGGAATTGTAAAACTCCCTTAATTTTCGTGGTAGTTTATTTTGCAACATTGTTGAGCACACTGCGTTTAGTTCCACATGCGATTCCACGTCTAACTTCCGCTTGTTTGTAAGAATCTCTTTTAAAAATTTCCTTGAATCTTACATCTGCGAAAGAGCTTCAAGAAACGGTAAGTTAATACACAATTTCTTTATGAGTTTAAGAAATTTACCGAATTGTTCATCTGTGTTGTCTTTCTTTATCGCATTGGGATATGGTATACGAGGTTGGTACTCTTTAATTACCGGCTTTGGCTTATCATGACTTACCTCAGTTTTACCTTCCTCTACCATATTATCTTGCCTTAATTTGGGTTCATCTAACCCTACACTATCATGAGCGGTTATGGCTTGAAGTTGCTCCCTTGGGTTAGTCTCAGTGTTACTTGGCAAGCTACCTTGTGGTCGTTCGGAGATCAGCTTAGCAAGTTGACCTAATTGGTTCTCGATCCCTTGAATCGATGCTTGTTAATTTTTAAGTGTTGTCTCGGTGTTTTGGAAACGTGTTTTTGACACCGCTATAAATTTTGTCAGCATCTCTTTAAGGTTCGGCTTCTTTTCCTGTGGGTAGGGCTGTTGTTGGAAGTTTGGAGGGGGTTGTTGTCTCTGATTTCCTTGACCACCCCATGAGAAATTGGGGTGGTTCTTCCAACCTGGATTATAAGTATTACTATAAGGGTTATTTTGAGGTCTAGAATTATTACCCATATAGTGAACTTGCTTGTTTTCAGTGCTCGGGTTGTAAGGTGGATATTCTGTATTGCTCATCCCTCCTCCATTCATTTCGCATTGCATAGCTGGATGTACCTGCGAAGAATCATATAAACCATCACTCTTTTTATTTAACATCTCTACCTGATTTGATAGCATGGTTACTGCGTCGAGGTTGAAAATACTGGTGGCTTTTGTTGGCATTGTCCTCGTGACTTGCCACTGAGAGTTATTCAGTGACATCTCTTCAATGAATTCATAGGCAGCCTCAGGTGTTTTATTATTTAAGGTACTGCCGGCGGCTGAATCGATTAACTGTCTAGTTGAGGGGTTCACACCGTTGTAAAAGGTTTGAACCTGTAGCCACAAGGGTAATCCATGGTGTGGACACCTTCTCAATAGATCTTTATATCTCTCCCATGCATCATTAAGTGTCTCTAAATCCATCTGCACAAAAGAAGACATATCATTCCTCAACTTGGCCATTTTAGCCGGCGAAAAATATTTTAACAAAAAATTTTCGGTCATTTGTTCCCATGTAGTGATTGATCCTCGTGGAAGAGAATTCAACCACTATTTAGCTTTATTCCTTAAAGAAAAGGGAAATAATCGAAGACGAATGGCATCATCAGAAACACCATTTATTTTGAAAGTATCGCAAAA
Organism: Gossypium australe; assembly: GCA_005393395.2. NCBI lineage: Eukaryota > Viridiplantae > Streptophyta > Magnoliopsida > Malvales > Malvaceae > Gossypium > Gossypium australe. The sequence goes on along the minus strand of CM016626.1, from coordinate 137,431,800 downwards.
TTCTAGGAAATTCGCCAAGTGATTATTTGGATCTTCATCCTACAAGCCATCAAACTGAACAAATTGTTGTATCATCTGAATTGTGTTAGGTTTCAGTTCAAAATTATTTGTAGCAATAGCAGGTCTAACAATACTTGACTCAGTTCCTGTCAAATTAGGTTTAGCATAATCATACATAGTTCGAGGAGCATGATTTTCGGCCACCTCTGGAGGTAGCAGATTATTCTCAGCCATCTCTTCAGTAGTACTAATTTCGTTTTCTTGCTCTTCTTGTATATACTGTAGGCTTCTCCTAATTTCTCTTCGGTTTCTGGGAACTGTGCTTTCAATTTCATTGTCGTAAAGTAGAGGTCCTGATGGTTTCTTCTAGTCATAAACTAAAATACCTACCAGAAGAAAAGAAGAAAATTTAGAAAAATAAAAATAAAATTTAATTGTAAAAATAAAATATGGCTAAAGTAATAAAAAATGAGCGTTCTTAATATTTCAGTTCCCCGACAACGACGCCAAAAACTTGATCGTGTGTCAGAGTCTTAAAGATTTATATAAATAATGATCGAGCCTAGAAACTAACTATGACAATGACTTGAGGCAAGTGCACCTATTGAACAGTAGTACAGTTTAGTGGCAAGACCGGATTGTCGAACCCAAGGGAACCAAAAGTACTAATACTAACTTGGTTTTTATTATTTAGCCTAAGAATTAAGGGAATTATTGTTTAATCTAAAATTAAGTAACTACTAAGCTAAAGATGCTAAGACAAAGAGAATGAATTGGGGAAAATACTTGTGGGAAAAACCAATTGATTAAGACAATACCCAAGTAAGAATCCACCTAGACTTCACTTGTTATTTAACTCTGAACTAGACGATTTATTCACTTGACTTGATCCTTAGGATTCCCTAATTTATATTAATACCTCTTTCGAGGCTACTAACATCTAACCCTAGGTTGATTAATTGAAATCTCTTTCTAATTAAAACCCCTAGAATTGCATTAACTCGATCTATGGAATCCTATATTAGGTTTGACCCTAATCTGGCAGATTTTCGTCATCCTATTTCTAGGGTTGCGATCAACTCTGTTTAACTATGCTAGATCTACTCTTAAACAGGGACTTTTGCTCCACTGCCTAAGCATATCAATACTTGAATCAATATCCTAAAATATCAAAACAAGAATTAAGAACACATAATTAAGAACAAATCAAGTAATTATCATATAGTTCAGGAAACAACAACAAGATCCGTCTTAGGTTTCATCCCCCTCAGGTATTTGAGGGTTTAGTTCATAATCATAAAAGAATACATCTCAGAAGAAAATATAAAACAAAACATAAGAAAAACCCTAAAACCCCTAAAGATAATTAAAGGAAAGATCTTTCGTCTTGAGTATGATTTCGGCTTCTTGACATGAATCAACTGGCTTTCTTCGAGTGAATCCCACAATTCTGACCTTTCTGGCTTGGCTCCTAAGCCTACCTGACACCCCCTTGAAGGTTGGCCTCTAGGGTGTTTATATAGGCTTTTAGAATGTCTTTCTTTGCCTCTAAGTACCCTATTCCGAATAGAATTAAAATAGGTCACGTCAGGGACACGCTCGTGTGGCACGGACGTGTGGCTTAGGCCCAGGCCGTGTGGATTTCGTACTTTGGCCCATTTTATCCATTTTTGGCCCGTTTTTCATTTTTTTCATCCTCCGGTGCTCTCCTAAGTATAAAACATGAAATTAAAGGATTAGGAGCACCAAATTCCATAATTCAGGGAATAAATCATCCAAAAGTATGCTAAATGTGGGATTAAAATATGTATATATTATGGTTTATCAGGCGTTACCAAACAATCACAATATTTCACATCCATTACACGACACAAAGTCTATCATCAATCATACATACTCAAATACGAACATATAGTCCCTCATTTAGGTCTACGAGACCTTAAACACGAGTTAGCAAGAGGTCGGGACTAAGCCGAACACTAATGAGAGTTTTCAAAATTTCAAATGTTTTTCAAAACTGTTGAGGTCACACGCCCGTGCAGTCAGGCCGTGTGCCTCACACGATTACCAGACACACCCATGTGTCCAGGCCGTGCCAAAGCAGAGCATGTATTCTAACTTCTTCACACAGCCACCAGGCACGGCCGTGTGCTAGGCCGTGTACTCTTAGGCAATATATTGACTTATTGACACGGCTACTAGGCACGTCTGTGTACCATGGTCGTGCGTACTTGAGCTAGCTACTGACTTTATCCCACGGTCACTAGGCCTGCCCATGTGCCATAATCATGTAGGCAAAACAGGCCATTTGCAAGGCCAAATTACCTTCTACAATAGAATCATACCCACAAGCATCAATACAATACCAATTCAAGCTTTCAAATGCATTCAATCACAACTTTTCAAGCATTATTCAATCACCAACTAAACCATTTACTTCCATGCTCATTATCATCACAACTAAAGCCATTCAAAGTGACAAATATACATTTCAAAACATATGTAATTCATATCAAAGTTTATCTTCAAACCACATCTTTCCCAATCAACTAAGTCATGAAATATACCACATTCATAGCTCATTCATCAATTCTACATCATTCAACTTCCAAGCCAAATCTCATGGCAAGGGTTAAACCTTTCAAAACATATCATAACATCTAGCCTATAGATGCCATATTTCATCTATATACATCTTTCCAAAAGTACCAAAATAGATTACTGATAGTGTGATAGAGATGCTGACGATCCCGGATCCAAGCTAGCTTTACTGACACTGTAAAACAGGGAAACAATCACACAGTAAGCTTTCAATAGCTTAGTAAGTACGTAACATAATACAATATACCAAAACAAGCTATCACATAGATTAATTTGCAATCATATATATATATATATATATATATATATATACCATACCATCCACAGATAATAAGTTCAATCAACCTTCCATACCTCATTCATAGTTTCATCAACCACATCGGTTCCGAACGTACCCTAGCCAACACTTAGTTGTCGATTACAATTGCTACTCAATACTCACTATTTCATTTCGATCATCTTTCGTCCCTTCTTCAATTCAACCGCACACTTAGTGCCCAAATAGTTAGCCAAAGATCACTTAGCATCGCACACATAGTGCATCCCTATTGAATCGATCTTATATCGGTATAGCACACATAGTGTCAACCACAAAGCCGAAGCTTATATTATTCCGCACACACAGTGCTAACCATTTCGGTTACATTTCCAAATACACACACTTAGTGTCACATAACCCGAGCCCTCACATAGCATTCACATTTTAATATTATCATACCATTCATTTCACAACATAAACATAACTGGATACATGTATTATGTCCGAACTTACCTTGGATGTCGAACTATCGAAACGGTCGATTAATCGAGCACTTTATCTTTGCCTCGATCTCGATCCGAACCTCTCCTTTCTTGGTCTATACACATTCAAATTCAATCCATTTAATCACCAAATAATTCATTTCAGTCCAAACACTTATATTTAGGGCATTTTATAAAATAGCCCTCACATTTTCACATTTCGACACTTTAGTCCCTAATTCACAAAATCATCAAATCCACATAATTTCCTCTTACATAAGCTTAGCCGAATTTCTCTTCTGATCATACAAGTCCACACATTTCATTTATTTCACATTTTAATCCTTCAATTTCTCATTTTCTCAATTAAGCCCAATATACTCAATTTTAACAAAAATTCAAATACAAACTATGTTAACCCAATACCAAGCTTACATATTTCACTATCAACTAGCACATAGCTCAAGCATTCATCAATGGCTCATCACAAAAACATCATCAATTCATAAAATTACAACATGGGTTAACTAGAGCACGAAGCAACGATTACAAAAACGTAGAAATTATTAAAAACCGAACAAAAACGGACCTTAAATCAAGCTATGGATGTGCCGAAACCTAAAATGCTTCCATGGCTATTCTTCTCTTCAACAGTCAGTGGAAGAAAGATGAAAGAATGGCCATTTCATTTGTTTTGTTTTGATTATAATAACTTAATTATCATTTTACCATTTTGCCTTTTTATTAATCATATAAGACAAATAAACATTATGGTTTATATGTCATTTAACCATCCACCAACTTAATAATGGGCTAATTGCCTTATAAGGCCTCTACATTATAAAAACAACAACAATTAAACACTTAACAATTAGCACACAACATTTTACACTTTATGCAATTAAGTCATTTCTCACAATTTGACACACAGTCGATAAAATTATAACACAGAATTTTCACACAAACTATTTCACATATAATCAACCTCAAAAATAACATTAAAATATTATTTTGACCTCAGATTTGTGGTCTCGAAACCAATATTCTGACTAGGGTCTAAACCGGACTGTTACAATACGTCAGTCTCCTTAACCCTCAATTGATGATACCTAGATCGTAAGTCAATCTTGGAGAATACAGAAGCCCCTCGGAACTGGTCGAACAGATCATCAATCCTTAAAAGTGGATACTTGTTCTTGATGGTCAGCTTGTTCAACTGACGGTAGTCGATATACATTCGCATGGATCCATCATTTTTCTTCACAAACAGCACTAGTGCTCCCCACAGAGACAGACTAGGGCGGATGAACCCACGACCCAATAATTCTTGAATTTGAGGCTTAGGCTCCGTAAGCTCTTTCCGTGCCATTCGGTAAGGAGTGATGGACACCGGAGCTATACCAGGAAGAAGCTATATCCCAAACACCACTTCACGATCCGGAGGTAAACCCGTTAGCTCCTCAAGAAAGACGTTTGAAAAATATTTTTTCGTTCTGATATCCGTAACTATAGAATCTCCAGAATTTGAAACACTTACATAGGCCAAGTACGCCACACATCCTTTACGAACCAGTTTCTCAGCCACCAGTGCAGAAATGACGTTAGCCAAATAATCCCAGCATTCTCCTATCATGACCACCTCATTATCCTCCTCAGTTCTCAATACGACCCTTTTGGTCGCACAATCCAAACTGACACGGTGTTTAACCAACCAATCCATTCCCAATATTAAGTTGAACTCCCCAAACGGAAGCTCCATCAGATCAGCCAGAAACGTTGCCCCTTGAACCTTTAAAGGGACATCTCTAAATAACTTGTTAACCCTTATAGACTGCCCTAATGGGCTCAGTACAGTAACCTCACTCGTAGTGCTCTCAACCAATATCCCCAAGTTTTCAGACACAGTACAAGCTATATAGGAGTGAGTGGATCCTATATCTATCAATGCAATATAAGGTACATCATGAATAAGGAACGTACCCGTGATGACGTCAGAACATCTCTATCCTCTCAGTGACGTGTAGCATATACTAAAGCCGGCTGCCTCGCCTCAGTCTGTCTAGCACCTCTGCCTGGTGCTCTCTGTCCACAGCCCATGCCATTACCACCCTTAGCCTGACCACGGCCTCTCGGTGGCTATTGTACTACCCTTTGTGGCTGTGCATTACCAGTACCCTGAGTTTGCATTTGATCAGCCCTCAGTGGATACTCCCTGATAAGGTGATCCAATGATCCACACCCTAGACATGCCCCAGTCCTCCTCCAACACTCGCCTTGGTGGCGTCTACCACAATCAACACATGGCTGCTGTCCAGTAGCAGTAACAGGGGACTCAGCTCTAAATAGCCCATCAGCTCTGGCTTTTTTCTTAGGCCTCTGTACAAAACTCAAGGGTTTCGAATCCCTCTTGTTCCAACTTCTCTCTCTATCATGATTTTGGCGTTTAGTGCGCTTAACCTCCTCGGCGATCTTCGCCTTCTCGACCAAGGAAGAAAAATCTCGCTCCCTCTGCGGAGCTATCAGAAACCTCAAGTTATCCTTGAGGCCATCCTCAAAGCGGACACATCACTCGTAGTCAGATGCCACCATTCCTCGCGCATAGCAGCTCAGTCTTAGAAACTCGGCCTCATACTCGGCCACTGTTCGATCCCTCTGTGTCAGATTTAGAAACTCCCTCCTATGGGCATTCACATAACTGGTTCCCTGATGGGCTCGAAACTAACTAATATTTCGACAAAGGCAAGTGCACAAATCGAATAGTAGTATAGTTGTGGTGAGTCTGGAATATCGTATCCTCAAGGACTAAAATTACTAGTAATAACTATCTTTTTATTATCTAGCCTAATAATTAATGAGATTTGTTTTTAATCTAAAATTTAACTAACTAATTTACTATGAATGCGACAGAGAGTGAAAGAAATAATCGAATAAACAAATAATAAAGACAATACCCAAGGAAGAATCCACTTGGACTTCACTTATTATTCTGACTCTGAATTAAATGATTTTTTCACTTGCTTTGATCTATAGAAATCCCTAATATATGTTAATATCTCTTTCAAGACTACAAACAACTGACTCTAGGTTGGTTAATTGAAATCTCTTTCTAATTAAAACTCCAATCGTCGCATTAACTCGAACTATGGATTCCCTTATTAGATTTGACTCTAATTCGGTAGATTTATGTCATCCTATTTCTAGGGTTGCAATCAACTCCACTTAATTATGATGGATCTACTCTTAAATAGGGACTTTTGTTCCACTGAATAAGCACATCAATCTTGAATTGATATTCCTGAAAACATTAAAACAAGGATTAAGAACACATAATTAAGAACAAGAACAAGTATTTATCACATAATTCAGATTTATTAAATAATAAGATTCATCTAGGTTTCATCCTCCCTAGGTTTCTTCTTCAATCTTGAATGAGATCCTACTTCCGAGATGATTCCGACGGCTTACTTCGAGTAATCTCTTAAATCTACTCTCCGTCCCCCTTTTAGGTCTATCCTGGCTCGTATTTATAGACTTTAGAAGGCTCATAAACCCTAATATTTGGCTTTTTCTGCGTGAAAACAAAGCAGGGTACGGCAGGGACACGGGCGTGTGCTCAGCTCGTGTGAGAGTGCGCAGGCTGTATGGGAATTTGAGTGAATCACGATCGACACGAGCTGGTACACGGGCGTGTGTCCAGCCCATGTGAGTCACACTGGCATGTGTTCTACTCATGTAGTTCTGGCTTGGCCGTGTGGATCCTTAAGGTGGCCCGTTTTGTCTGATTTTGGCTCGTTTTTTGTTCCTTTCGCTTCCCTATGCTCACCTAAGTATAGAAATGCAAATTTAAAGGATTAGGAGTATCAAATTCATAAAATTATATAAATAAACATCTAAAAACACGCTAAGCGTGGGATTAAAATGTATTACTTTTATGATTTACCAAATATCCCCACACTTAAGCATTTCCTTGTCCTTAAGTAAAATCCTCAACTCACAATTAAAATTAAACTTCTTTAATTCACAATTCTTATCAATAATGTCTTATCACAATTCACAAACAATTCATACATTGATAATTTAACTAAAAGAGTTCTAAAGATTCAAACAATCTAAGTCACAAATTTTTATAGCACGAAAACGTAGGTGTTTCCCCTTACCTAAATAATCACCTTAGATTCAAAACCGTCAAGAATTGACATCCTCACTAAAGATTCACTCAAATCACTCAATGTGTTTAAGGTTCAAATCAAGCACTCAAAAGTCAAACATGACAAGTTATTACCATAGGCTTGCATGAAAATCAAATCTCTACCACTATAAAATGAGATGATACACAAATTAAAAGGTCTTAAAAAGGGTTGTAATGGGGCTTAGGTTAAGGTGTGGATAAAGGCTGAATTAGAAGGTTAGAATCGAGATCGAATTGACAATTTACCAAACTAGAAAAATGAACTAAGACTGAATAATTACATCACTTGAAAACTTATCACTAATAACACGAGCTTCTTCAAAATGTAAAATTACCGTTTAAGCTCAAATAATATAGAACTAATAATGAATATATATATATATTCACGTACAATAATAACAGAAATAAAGAACATAGTTAGGCAACTGATCAAATCAAACCTCGACAAAAAGGGAGTCAATAAAATAGGGAAAATTCTTAATGAATAAAAAAGAATGAGTTTTGGGTTAATATTAAGGGTATATCAAGAAACGGTTTATTAGGATCAAAGGGGTTTACTAGGGGTTAATTATGAAGGTAGGCTTTTTGGGATGAGTGGGTTAAAACCTAGGTGCCTTTATCATCTCAGTATATCAAATCAAAAGTGTGGTCTCAATATGTATAATCGAAGCAAGTTCCAGCATAACAAATCAATACTGACACACTCATAACCAATAAAATGAGCAAGAAAATGTATGCTCTAAAGGCTCAAAATCTCACAAAAATTATGGTTTTTGATGTCAACCTTGCAAATTTCAAACTTCAAAGTAATATTTAAATTTAGGGAAACAACCTAACAAATTTTTAATTCTGAAAATAAACTTATCATGCTTGATTCTCTAATGTCTTAAAATATAAACGATCAATGCATAATTACCTATGACTTAATCCAAAACTTATCAATAAAAATCATCAATCAGTAGAAGTTTTATTCTAATAGTAATATGAGAAAATTACTTAAGAACAAGACATAATTTAGGGATTTTCCAATTAACCTCCCCACACTTAAGATTACATTGTCCCCAATGTACGAAAATAGATAATGACAATATAATAAGGGTATCATAAGAGAGGGAGAGAAGTGAAACTTCCTGAATTACGGATGAAATCCTTATAGGCAGAGGTGAAGGTGGGGGAGAATACTCTAGTAGTTTGTTCGTTACTTAGTAGCACATTGAGCCTTTTGAAACTGCGGAGTCATCAGTAAAATTTTAGGGAGTTTTAGTAATGGACTTCGTTATGGGTACTCGATAATAAACAGCTAGAGATATAAAGAAATCAAAATATACTAATATAAATCAAAGATAAGAAAGATAAAGAGAAAGAGTTTAAAAATTAAAATAAAAGAAAAAGGAAAAATATTTGGACTCAAAGGTCTTTATCAATAGATGGGTCGCGAGGTGGGAGTGGTGGTAATATGTGGAAGTACTGACAAATCTATTGTAGAGGCGCCTCGAGGCTGTCGAATCATCGAGTCAATGAAGCAGCCGTATGAACTGGTCTATGAGAAGGTGGTGGCGTAGAAGGTGATCGCGCACGGGGAGGTCGTCAAGGCTGGGCATGATGCGTCGGGCCGGGGAGAAGGGGCGGCGGTGAGGGTGGCGCAAGGTTGGGTGCTCGGAGAAAGGAGAAAGAAGGGGAAGGAAAGGGGAAGAGAGGGAGAAAAAAGAAGAAAAGGAGAGGAGAATGGGTGGGTTTTTGGGTTGGGGAAGAAGGACGACGAAGCAAAAGGGAGGAAGGGGATCTATGGTGGCCGGAAGTGGGAAGATGGAAAAAGAAAGGAGAAGAATGAAAAGGGATTTGGGGTTTTATAAGTGACACGGTTGTGTAATAGTCCGTGTTGGGTCACACGGTTGTGTCGCACGCCCGTGTGGTAGAGCCTTTAGCCCGTGTTCGTTGCGATTTGCAAAAGGTTTGTTTTTCACACGGCCTTAGACACGCCCGTGTGTCTAGGCTGTGTGGTCCACACGGCTGCGTCGCACGGTCGTGTGCAAAGCCCTTCGCTTCTCCAACGTCCGTGTGGGATTTCCACACGCCCGTATGATAACACCCACGGCCATGTGGCCTGCTCGTGGAGCCCCCTGACTTGTTTAAATTTTGAAAGTTGAAAATTTTAGCTCCAGTTTTCACACAGCCTAGGACACGCCCGTGTAAAATTTGACACGCCCGTGTGCTCAAACATACGGCTGTGTGTCGTGCCCGTGGAGCCCCCTGACTTGTTTAAAATTTGAAAAATTAGGCTCCAGTTTTCACACGGCCTTGGACACGCCCGTGTGTCCAGGTCATGTGGTCCATACGGTCGTGTCGCACGCCCGTGTGGACTATTTTTAGGCCGTGTCTCTGTCAATTTTTGGGGATTTTTAAGCTCTAGGGTCCACACGGCTAAGGACATGTCCGTGTGTCCAGGCCGTGTAGGTGAAAAACCTACATTAAAACATGAACGAAAGTGAAAATAAACTAATTAGTAGGGTTAGTGCTCAGGTTGCCTCCCGAGAAGCGCTTGTTTAAAGTCTTAAGCTAGACTTACCTTTCATTAGCGTAATTATGGTGGTTTGAGGAGTTGAAACTCCTCATTCCTGCTATCAATTTTGTTAAAATAAGGTTTTAAATGAGTACTATTTACCTTGAAGGTGCCAAATTTGGAATGAGTTACCTCGACTGTACCGTATGGGAAAATATTAAGTACCCTGAAAGGGGTTGTTCCATTAGGTTCAGAAGTGGCAATACGAGAATCTGCATTATCTATTAGAACTCATTCTCTAACCTTAATTTGACTCATTTTATTTTTAGGCTCGTCTTGGCTCTGCTTCGGTTCATCGTGTACTTTCAATTTCTCCTTAAACTGTGTTTTCCATTCATCTAGTTCCTCGATTTGGACTCTTCGTTCCTCATGAATAGTTCTGTTCTCAATATGAGAACTAGACCATGGCTCTGTCATTTTTTTCGAGGAATTTTCCGCAAAGAAGATTGAACATTAAGTTCACTTACATTAACAGGACTTGTATCATCTTGATCACTAGATATTCTGACAGAATCACGTGCTTGGAGTTTAATCATGTCATCACCTACACGAAGCATTAATTTCCCCGTACCAACATCAATAATGGTCCTAGCAGTTGCTAAAAAGGGTCGTCCTAAAATTAAAGGAACGTCACTATCCTCATCCATGTCTAAAACAACAAAGTCTACTGGGAATATGAATTTATCAATTTTGACTAGCACATATTCAATTATACCCCTAGGAAATCTAATGGTTTTATCAGCCAATTGAATGTTCATCCTAGTTTGTTTGAGTTTCCCAAGACCTAGTTGTTTAAACATTTTATAAGGCATAACATTGATACTTTCCCCTAAATCAACTAAATCATTATTAACAGATAACTACTTTCCCCTAAATCAACTAAATCATTATTAACAGATAACCACCAATTAAGCAAGGAATCATAAAACTCCCTGGATCTTTTAATTTGTGGGGTAGTTTATTTTGTAAAATTGCTGAGTAAACTGCATTTAGCTTCACATACGACGAATCATTTAACTTTCGTTTGTTTGCCAAAAGCTCTTTTAAAAATTTTATTGGATTGGGCATCTGCGAAAGAGCTTCAATAAATGATAAGTTAATATGTAATTTTTTAAGAGTTTTAGAAATTTACCGAATTGTTCATCTGTACGGTCTTTCTTCGTCGCATTGGGATATGGCACATGAGGTTTGTACTCTGTGTTTACCAGTTTTGGTTTATTATGGCTTACCTCAACCTTACCTTTATCTACCACGTTTTCTTGCCTCGGCTTTGGTTCGTCTAACCCTTCACTATTATGAGTAGTAATGGTATGAAGTTGCTCCTTTGGGTTAGTTTCAGTGTTGCTTGGTAGGCTACCTTGTGGTTGTTCTGATATTAGCTTAGCAAGTTGTCCTATTTGAGTCTCGAGACCTTGAATCGGTGCTTGTTGAGTTTTGAGTGCGGTTTCGGTGTTCTGGAAGCGCGTTTCTGACATTGAGATGAATTTAGTAATCAACTCTTCAAGGTTCGGCTTCTTTTCCTGTTGGTAAGGTGGTTGAAAGCCTGGAGGGGGTTGCTGTCTTTGGTTTTCTTGTCCTCCCCATGAAAAGTTTGGGTGGTTCCTCCAACCTGAATTGTAAGTGTTACTATAGAGATTAGTCTGAGGTCTAGAATTATTACCCATATAGTTCATCTGTTCACTTTCTATGCCAAGGTTGAATGATGGGTATTCTGTATTGCCCATTTCTCTCCCATTCGTATTGCACTGCATTACTGGATGTACCTGCGAAGAACCACATAAACCATCAATCTTTTTATTTAAAAGCTCTACCTGGTTTGATAGTATGGTAACTGCGTCGAGGTTGAAAACATCGGATGCCTTTGTTGGCTTCGTCCTCATAACTTGCCACTAATAGTTATTCAGTGACATCTCTTCAATGAATTCGTAGGCAGCCTCAGGTGTTTTGTTGTTTAGTGTACTACCGGCAGCTGCATCAATCAATTGCCTAGTTGAGGGGTTCACACCATTGTAAAAGGTTTGAACCTGTAGCCATAATGGTAACCCATGGTGAGGGAATCTTCTCAATAGATCCTTGTATCTCTCCCATGCATCGTAAAGTGTTTCTAAATCCATCTGTACAAAAGACGAGATATCATTCCTCAACTTAGCCATTTTAGCCGGTGGAAAATATTTAAGTAAAAAATTTTCAGTCATTTGTTCCCATGTAGTGATTGATTCTCGTGGTAACGAGTTCAACCACTATTTAGCTTTGTTTCTCAACAAGAAGGGAAACAACCGAAGGCGAATGGCATCATCAGAAACGCCATTAATCTTGAAAGTGTTACAGAATTCTAGAAAATTTGCTAAGTGATTGTTTGGATCCTCATCCTGCAAACCATCAAACTGAACAAACTGCTAAATCATTTGAATAGTGTTAGGTTTTAGTTCAAAATTATTTGTAGCAATAGCAGGTTCAACAATACTCGATTCAGTTCCCGTTAAAGTAGGCTTAGCATAACCATACATAGTTCGAGGAGCAGGATTCTGATTTACTGGATCTATAGCGACCATAGGAGGTAGCAGATTATTATCATCCATCTCCTCGGTACTATTAGTATCGTCCTCTTGCTGTTGCTCTATATATTGTAGACTTTGCCTTATTTCTCTACGGTTTCTGCGAGCTGTACTCTCAATCTCACTGTCATAAAGCAAAGGTCCAGATGAGTTTCTTCTAGTCATAAACAAGAGACACCTGCCAGGAACAAAGAAAGAGGAAAATTTGAAAAGTAACAACAAAATAAAAATAAATTGCAATAAAATAAAAATGGCTAAAGTAATAAAAATTTAGTGTTCCTAATATCTTAGTCCCCGGCAAGGGCGCCAAAAACTTGATGGGCTTGAAACCAACTAATATTTCGACAAAGGCAAGCGCACCTATCGAACAGTAGTATAGTTGTGGTGAGTCCGGAATAACGTATCCTCAAGGACTAAAATTACTAGTAATAACTATCTTTTTATTATCTAGCCTAATAATTAATGGGATTTGTTTTTAATCTAAAATTTAACTAACTAATTTACTATGAACGCGACAGAGAGTGAAAGAAATAATCCAATAAACCAATAATAAAGACAATACCCAAGGAAGAATCCACCTAGACTTCACTTATTATTCTGACTCTGAATTAAATGATCTTTCACTTGACTTGATTCGTAGAAATCCCTAAATTATGTTAATATCTCTTTCGAGACTAAAAACAACTGACTCTAGGTTGATTAATTGAAATCTCTTTCTAATTAAAACCCCTATCGTCCCATTAACTCAATCTATGGATTCCCTTATTAGATTTGACTCTAATCTGGCAGATTTATGTCATCCTATTTCTAGGGTTGCAAACAAATCCGCTTAATTATGATAAATCTATTCTTAAACATGGACTTTTGCTCCATTGAATAAGCACATCAATCTTGAATTGATATTCCTAAAAACATTAAAACAAGGATTAAGAACACATAATTAAGAACAAGAACAAGTATTTATCACGTAATTCAGATTTATTAAATAATAAGATTCATCCAAGTTTCATCCTCCCTAGGTATTTAGGGAGTTTAGTTCATAAAGTAAAAGGAACACATCATAAAATTAAGAAAACAACAAGACATAAAGAACCCAAAAACTTCTAAAGAACTTGATAGAGATATTCAATCTTGAATGAGATCCTGCTTCCGAGATGATTTCGACTGCTTCCTTCGAGTAATCTCTTCGATCTACTCTCCGTCCCCCTTTTAGGTCTATCCTGGCTCGTATTTATAGACTTTAGAAGGCTCAGAAACCCTAATATTTGGTTATTTCCACGTGAAAACAAAGCAGGACGCGGTAGGGACAAGGGCGTGTGCTCAGCCCGTGTGAAAGTGCGCAGGCTGTGTGGGAATTTGAGTGAATAGCGATCGACACGGGCTGGCACACGGGCGTGTGTCTAGCCCGTGTGAGTCACAAGGGCATGTGTTCTACCCGTGTGGTTCTGGCTTGGCCGTGTGGATCCATAAGGTGGCCCGTTTTGTGTAGTTTTGGCCCTTTTTTTGTTCCTTTCGCTTCCCTATGCTCACCTAAGTATAGAAATACAAATTTAAAGGGTTAGGAGTATCAAATTCACAAAATTATATAAATAAACATCCAAAAACACGCTAAGCGTGGGATTAAAATGTGTTACTTTTATGATTTATCACTCCCACATATTTCCCTTGAAGGGCCATCTTAAAGAATTCCTAGGTCAGACGTTCGGGCTGAGTGCCCTCCTTAACAGTAAGCCACCACTAATAAGCCTTATCCCTCAACAGTGAGACTGCACCCTTAAATTTCTGCTTTGGGGTGCAATCCAGGTCATCCATGATCCTCTCCGTGGCCTCAATCTAGTACTCGGCCATATTAGGAGTGACTCTAGTGGCACCCCTGAATAACTCAGCTCCATTGGACCGGAGTCTTTCCGTAACTGACCCTTGGCCCCCAAATCCAGTATTGGGCCCAGCGACCCTCTCCAAAATCCTGAGCATAGCTTGGGACAATGCGTCGTCCTCAGCCATGCGATCTTGAGACCCATCTCGGTAGCAGAAACACTGGCGTCTCACTCGTATCCAAATTTGGCAAGCTGCCTGATGACGAGGACTCAGCTCGAGCCCCTCTACGGCCTCTACCTCAGCCTCTAGTACCCCATCCGCGGATACTTCGTGTGCTCATATCTAATCGAATTTATCTGTTTAAAAGTTTTATGAATCAGTTACAGTTCTAGTATTTATTAACAAATATTTTATGTAAAATAGTACCAGAAGTTCAGAGTTTGTTTTCGTTTGTCGTAGTAGTTTCAGTTTAACTACAGTTTTCAGTATATACTAACTAGAGTATTTTCTTAGTATACTACCTATAGTAGTTTCAGAATAGCATAACATTTTCAATTAAAGTATATATCAGTTTCGGAATACTTACAAGATCGGCACCGAAGACTCGGTGTACCACATACTCAGTAGAAACATTTCAAATCATTTGAAAACCAATTCTTCAAAGACCAAGTTTAAAACCCATAATCCACAACCGAGTTTTGCATCCTAGCTCTGATACCACTAAATGTAACACCCCAAACTCAGCTTAGACGTTATGGCCGAATCCGGCAATGTCATATGATAGTGTGTTCGAAAACTAAATTATTACAATAAAATCATTTCCATGTTATTACCTATCTTTATCTCTTATTAGTTCTAAAGGAAATTGTTTTACTTGTTTAAAACATTTGCTTTAAAACGTTTCTCGTTCCAGAAGCTTTTAAAACAAATCAATTTAAGTAATCGTGAGTTTAGAGAATACATTAGCTTTTTGAAAATCAAACTTCCTACGATTAGCAGTTATAATTCTACAAAAAAATAAATAATAATCAAATTTAAGCAAAAGTCTTAGGAGTCCTCAAATTACATCACAATAATAATAAAACCATAAAACATAAAAAAAATGTAAAGTCCAAAAATTGTGGTCACTGTCGAGTCCTCCGCCGCATCGATCCGTCTAGGTCTTGGGATTATATGTGTGTATTAATCAGAGAGGGGTGAGTTTACGTAAACTCAATATGTAATCCCGCAGAAAATAAACAATAGTAGACACAGTGCATAGTCAAATACAGTTTTGGGCCTAAGCCCCTTTCAGTATCAGTAAAAGTTTGGGCCTTAGCCCATCTTAGTACCGTATCAAATATGCAGTAGGGCCTTAGCCCATCACAGTATCAGTAGCAGTCGTGTAGTATTCAGTAACAAATTCCTACCCAACCAGCCTCTACACACCATCTCCGTGCAACCTTACACTCCATGTGGGGATTAAATCAACCCACTCATCCCTACACTCCATGTAGTACCGAATGCGACACAAAACAGTAATTTGCAGCTGAGCTGCCAGTATATTAGGCTTAAGAGCCTTTCAGTACACTTCCTTCAAATAATATCATCCCAACTTAATGCAATGTAATATACAATAGATGACATGCTATTAAGTGATTATCAGTACATACACTCAATTCAGTTTACATGCAAATTATTAACATGCTCAGTAAGATATCATACAATCAGTATCACACTTTTAGGGGTCTAAATAGTGCTTACCGACTTTACAGTAGGTTCACAGTCGACCTGGGTGACCCGTGCAACCTTAGAAATCAATTCAGTAAAAATGGTCTCACACGCCCATGTGGCTTGCCCGTGTGGGCCCACACGCCCTGGTTGGTCTTGGCCCGTGCAGATCACACGGCCTGGCCCAATTTCTCACACGCCTGTGTGGACTACTCGTATGGGCCCACACGACCCAAATCAGTCTAGCCCCGTGTGTCGCACACGGCCTACCTGGCCATCACACGGTCGTGTCTTGTGTGCACAGCCTGGCCTCGTCGATCATACGCCTGTGTTATGGCACATGGCCTACCACACGCCCGTGTGGCATCGATAGTGAGGTTTTCGGCTTTCGTCAAAACCTTATTTTCTACTTAATTAGGTACACACTTGTATCGTTTTCAACATAAAAGCAATTCCAAGCAATCCCCAACCTAAAATTGATCAATATTTCATTCCATTAATCACTTAAACAATCAAATTGAACTAAACCCGAAATGGGGTATTCATCTATCAAACGAAAAACCATTACCTTAGATCAAATAATGAAGTCACTTTACCACCACGGCATCGATCGAATAACTTCAGCCCTTTAACCTTTTCCAAACACAAAATGAATTCCATTAATCACTATCCATAACCCAAAACGAAAAATGGAACTTACCACACTCACCGATAACGCATGAAAAAGTGCCGAAGAACGAGACGCGAAACAACGATAGTAGGGAAAACAAAACAAAAACAAAAAAGAAGAAGTGGAGAAGAAGATGATCAATTTTTTTTTCTGCAGAGCGAATTTTTAAGAAACTATTTTACTCAAATCCCACTACCTACCCTATCTCAATCCCTTAATTTTCTCTCTCAACTCCCACTACACATCCACCACTCAGAATCCCAGTTCAGCACAACTCTGGCCGAACTTTAAGCAAAAATTCTACTCCTTGCCATCGTAGAGAATCGAACACAAGCCCTCCAACACACCAAAACCACTAGTCCAGCTGGCCCATTCTGATATAGTTTTGCAAACAATTAAATAAAAGCTTACTGAACAAGAGTGAGGCTTAACTTAGAAAAATTTCAAAATTTGCCAAAGGCATGGCTTGAACTTGGGACCTCCCACATACCCCCAGAACACTTAGCCACTAAAGAAGACATATATTCGTGTTACACATTCGCAAAAATGAACATAGAAATTTTAGGGAGTTACAAAATTTGTGATAAAAGCATAGAACGATTAAAAGTCAAGAGAGTGAAGAGTGAATAAAGTGAAACAAATAAAAAATATGAGAATTTGAAAAAATCTCACTCATATTGGCACAAATACTCATGAATTACTTATACTTGTAAATACAATATTAGAGTTCGAAACATGGATAAAAGAAACAGAGTAAGTAGAATACGAAGCACCTGTGTTCTTCAACCATAGATGTTATGCCTGTGTATTGATGGAATTATGTGTTTAGTTTTCTTTAACCAGTTTACCTTGTAACTTATTGAACTAGCATGTTTGAAGTGAAAATCATGAATCGTTTAGACATCTAGCTAGAATTACTTGTTTAGCAAATTTCCCTCTCTCATATATTTTGAAACCAATCTTGTGTGCAACACATGCTCAAGTACATTGTTGTTTTGTGTGTTTTCTTTTCTTTGTCTTTTAATTTTATATTTTTTGCTTGAGGACAAGCAACGGGTTAAGTGTGGGGGTATTTGATCTACAAATTAAGTACTTTCCGGCACTTAACGAGCTTGCTTTTAAGTCATTTTATGTTATTTTATTGCATTTTTAGTTTTAGTAGCTTAGATTTAATTTATTGTAAAATAAGCATTTTTACGCAATAAATTTGAGTTAGTTGACCTATTGGACCAATACGGACCCTTAAGGTAGTTTTAACGAGTTAGTTGAGTGTGCAAGACACCTATTTTGAGGCCAAAAAGCATCAGGAATGACAACTGGGTCGCAACATAGTGGAACGAACTCTAGATGTGAGATCCAAAGTTGTGTGTCGTAACATAGTGTAACAACCCATTTTTCAGTGGTGTTAGAAACAGTGGTTTTAGGACCACAACTCTGAGGTGTTGGTCTGTAAATATTAATTATTTAATATTTACGAGGTTATTAGTGTTGTATTAAAATTTGGTTTAGAAATTTTAACGTTTAGATAGTTAATTAAGTAAAAAGGATGAAATCGTTATAATTGTAAAAGTTGGTTTCTATTAATTAGATGTGTCAAATGGTAGAAGCAGGATTAAATAAAGATTTTAAATGGTGATTAGTCTATTTTTATTTATATTAGACAGTTAGTGGGATTCTTTAGTTAAAAAAAGAAAGAAAGAAGAAATGTGATGTTTTATAAGTGATAATATTATTATAATGTTTAATAGATAAAATAAAGAAACAAAAGCTAAAACCATTTTCATTTTAGCTTGCTTCATCTTCTTCTTCTCACGAAAAGAAAATGGGAGCTAGGGTTTAGCTTCAAAACTTTCGGTCCTTGAATGGTAAACTTAATTTAGTCCTTTTCTTGTAATTTTTATGTTTTTTGAGCTCGTATTGGCTTGATTTAGCTAACTCGAAGACTAATTTGCAAAGTTGTCAAACATTTTAGATTATGCCATTGATGAGTTTGAGTTATTCTTGAAGTTTTGTGAAAGATTATTGAGTTGGCTGCTAGATAGGATTATTTTGTAAAGTAATTTTTGATGATTTTTAAGTTTAAGGACTAAATTAATTAAGTGATAAATCACAAGGGTTTGGTATGAAATAATTGAAAAAATGTTTGGATGAGGAATCCTTGAAGATTCGACAAGCTTGGGTTTTAAAAGAAAAATGGTTAAATTGCATGTTTAGGGCTTAGGGACTAAATTGAATAAAAGTGAAAAGTTGAGGGAAATTTTGTAAAATATAAAAAAGGGGCTTAATTGCATAATGAAATAAATTTGCTATTGATTGGATTAATTGAGTGAAATTATTATTTTAGATCAAGAATGTGTTGACGATCGTGGAAAAGAAAAGGTTGTGGAGTAGTCTCTGTATTTGAACCATTACTGCAAATCAGTCCTATAAGTTATAAGTATGCTATAGATAATTTCTTTATTACTTGATTTTACTTTAGTAATTGTAGTGTTTCATAATTATTGAGCGTTTGAATTAACGAAGGTCAATAGTGAAATTGAAATGTATTGAGTGTATTGAATTCGGGCCTTGAGCCTAGTAGGCTTAGTGTCGGTGTATTTATCGGGCTAAATGCCTAGAAGGCTTCATGCCGGTGTACTTATCGGGCTTAGTACCTAGCAAGCTTCAGGCCGGTGTAATAATTTCTACCTAATATTGGTGATTGGAGAACTTATTAAATGATGACTTGAAATATGGATTGAAACTAATGTACTGTTCAATACCAACATACTGTAATCTGTGACTGACAGGAAATTGGTTATTTTAATTGTGAAATTTGCTATTGTATGCTTTAATTTGGTAAGGTTATCGTTTGGTTTAACGAACTTACTAAGCTTTAAGTAGGCTTACTCGTGCTTTGTCCTCTATTTTGTCGATTACATTTTGTGGTCGGGAGATCAGATCAAACTCGAAGAATCACACTATTTGGTAGACTTTGTAAACATTGTGGCTTATATGGAATGTAATAGGGCAATGGTTATTATGCTATATCTCATAGATATGTAAGTTTGTTTGGTACTTGGAGATTAAATGGTAGTCCTTCAGTTATAATATTTGGTGTTTGATGTTTTGAATGTGAATTTTAGTTGGTATGCTTGTTGTACATTAAGCTAAATTTGTGTAGATGATCATGGAATGGTATGTGTCATTATAACTTGGTATAAAATGGTTGGAGTGGCTTGTTGTGTTCATGTTGAGACATGTAAATGATAGCTAGGATCAGTTTTGGTATGAGCATTAATGTGATCTTAAGTAGTTGAAAGTGGCATGTTTTGGATGTTTTGAGGTGTATTTAGATATTGTAAAGTTGTATGGTTTTAGGTGATTGAAAATGACATGTTTTGGTTGTTTAAAGGTGTGTTTATAGACTTGTGAACATGTATTATGAATTGGTTTATGTAGCTATGCAATTGGGTGAGGAAATAACATGATTTTGGTCATTTTTGGGCACACATGGCTTGGGACACAAGTTGTCACACGGCCGTGTGTCACACATGGGCAGCCCAAACGGACTTGTGCCCTGAGCGTGTTAGGTACATTATTCACATGGGCTAGCACACGGGCTGAGATACGAGCGTGTGAGCCAAGTCAGTGAGTTACACGGGTGAGCACACGGTTGGACACATGGGCGTGTGGGGTAAAAAATGTTATTGGCTATAAAATATCCCGTTATGTATTGTAATACTCCGTAATCTTATTCTAGTGATGGAAACGGGTAATGGGTGTTATACTTAGACTAAGCTATTGGAGGCTGATTGGAAAGCAGTTTTTAGGTTTTAGCTATTAGATTTAATTACAGTTAGGATTTTAATTAGGTTTTATTTTATTTTCAAAAATCGTTTATCTCTTGTTCTTCGACTTGGATTCAAATTGAGTCCAAACCTTTACTATTAAGTATTTTAGTATTTTTCTTTCAGTTCTCGCTTGTTAACATTGATACCTTGCCAGCAATTAAAGCACATCCAACTTATCAAATGGATCAATTTCTATCTTCCTCTCGTTTTCATTTAATTTCTATGTTTTGCATGATTAAATTATTTATAAGGAAAATGACATTTAGATTCATGCTTGGCTAATTCCTTTAGGAAGATTAACGAGCGAATGTGAGAACAATTAACAGAAAAATGAGGTTTTATCTTAGAATTAGTTGGCTTAAATTGTGTATGCTTAAATCCTAAGATTGATGACCTTAGGAAGTAATTTAGGTAGATAGGCCGAAAGGATAAGCCTACCGAGCACCTCATAATTTATCCCAGTTTAAACTATGAGGTCGAAAGATAAGTGAGTTTTTATTGATTAATTAATCAATTAGAGGTCGAAAGTTAATAATTGGTTCGTTATTAGCTAATTTACTAAAACTCGAGTTTTGCAGTTAATTACGAATATTGAAGCGAATTAATCTTTTGTCTATTAATTGAAATTCCTTTGTTTGTCAATTTCTTTTTAGTAATTTTATTTTATTTTATGACCTTAATTTTTATTACTAATTATGATAATATTATTTTATCCCCTTGATTTTATTTTATTTTATCACCTTAATTTTCAAGAAAAAGACCACAATATCAAGGTCATCAACAGAAGCAAAATATAAGAGCATGACATCCACAGTTGTTAAGATAGACTGATTGTCGGGATTAATGAAAGAAATTTGTGTTAGTAGTATCAAACAGTCAAGCTGTGTTACAAATTACTCCTAATTCGGTTTATCATGAGAGAACAAAATATAGAAAAATTGACTGTCATTTTATGATAGAAAAAATATACAAAAAGATTTGATTCAAACAAGGCATGTCTCTACTAAAGAACAACTTGAAGATGTTATGAAAAAGGCACTTGGGAAACAACAAAAGCACTTGGGATGCGACATGAATATCTTATTTCTTAGTTGGGGGTGAAAAATATTTACCACCCTCCAACTTGAGGGGGAGTATAGATAAGTGAAGGATGTTAGTTAATTGTTATTAATTAAGTTAGCAGTTAGTCGTTTGTGCTTAGTATAAATAGCTTCAAGTTGTAACTTTATGGCGTATGATTTTTAAAAATAAAAATTAATAAAATCTCTTCAATTCTTTGTTATTTCTCTCTTCTCAAATCACTATTTTAGGTTATTATCAATATTTTAACAAAATTTATATTATTTAAGATAATTATGAAAATATAAATGGTTGATCCATAAAATACTGAAGGTGGAACCTTCAAAGTTTGTAAGATCAATACAATAACAATGAAACGTTGGACCCATAGGATCATTCATTCACACATCTGTTGCATTAGCATTAGTTGTAGCAATTACGATATATTTGCTTTTTCGAACACGTCGAGATTTGGGTGTTCGATTCACGAACCTTTGTCTGTTAAATCTTGCACTGCTTCTGTTTGCAAGAAAATGTTGAAACCATTTGGCAGAAAGCTTGGGAGTTCGGTTCATAGTTAGACGGTCAACGTAGTAAAGTCCGAATGTTGAACTGTAACCTCCTGCCCATTCAAAGTTATCCATCAAGCTCCATGCAAAGTATCCCCGTACATCAGCACCCTTCCTGTTTCAAATCAGCAGTCCATCTTATGTTAATAAAGATGTTACTCTTAACGTTATTAGAGTTGTATATGGATACATTTATTCAAGAGTTGGATATGAATTTGAACAAAAACATTAAACCCATTTAAAATATGCCCTGAGCTCAAGTTTTAATATTCAAAACCTCAACCTACTTTAATCTATTTTTAAGTTTATAATATGTTATTGTTTAAATATAATATATTACAATATAAATATTTAAAAATTATATTAAATTGTTTAAGCTTAGAAGTTTAATAAATATATTTATGATGCAGGTAAAAGATGTATGTACTTATTAAATATTAAATAAAAATAATAATATAAATAAAGTTTAACGAGTTTGAATTAATTATCTATAAATATAACTAAATTTGATTGTGTAGAGTTTTAAATAAAGTATCCTCAAGCATTTTTCTCTTTTATATTCCAAGAGATATATAATTCTTATTTATAAAAAATTTCAACCGACATTAGTAGAATCACATTATTTAACAATAAAAATTACTATTCAAATAAATTTTTATTAAATAACCATAACTCTTGAAACGGTGACAATACTTTTAATAATTAAAAGATAATCAATTATAGCCTTTCACTTGTATTTTTAGATGAGTAATAACTTTTCACTTATTACTATATATATATATATATATAAACATACCATAACTTTGGATCGATCTACAAAAGCTTTTTACAAAAATAAGCATCCCAATGTTGGACACATATCGATAACCACCACTTCTTTTTGAGTTTGATTATAAATGTATTCAATATGTTCTGTATTAGGGTTAATACATCTTTTGTAACTTAAAATACTTTGTATTTAATTTTTTTTACTTAATTGGTATATAAATTTTAATTTCATCATATACTTTGGTGCTTAAATAGTTAACACTATTAAAATATGTTGACGCGATGCGGTATTAACAGGTAATAGCATAGTGATATATGACCACTCAAATTTTGACACGTGACACATTAGAAATAAATTTGGACAATAATTTCTCCACACTCATTACAGACATGTTTTGAAGTAATTTCTTTTATATTTTTAATATTTCATAAATTATCATATTTTTATAATATTGTTAAATTTAAAATACATAAATTTTTGATATTTTATAAAATCTATGTTTTATACATTTTATATATTTCGACAAATATATTTTGTATATTTTTAAAATATGGTATTTTATATATTCTATAAAATACAATGCGAATTAATGTGTTCTATAAATATCATATGTTTTAATTTCATAATAATATAAAATTCTAATATTTTATTAAAAATTAAAAATATTTGAAATGAATCTGGACAAATGGTTGTCTAGGGTAAAATGTATTTGGTCAACATTTTGTCCAAATTCATTTTTGTAAAATTTATAATTTTATTTTTAGTACATTTCAAAATGTGAAACTACCGTGTGTCACAATGTTATTAGCTGTTAATGCCACGCGAGTATATTTTAAGGGTGTTACTACTAAGGTACTGAGGTGTTAATAGAATTGAAGTTTAATTATCAGTTAGATAAAAAAAAAAGGTTACCAGTTAACTAGTAGTGGCCAAATTCAAAGGTAAAAAATATATTAAGCCTTTGTATTAAGTTGTAATAAGTTGTAATAAGCGAGAACAGAGATCACCTTCTACCCATTGCCAATAAATCAATAGCATATAATTTATCTCTTAGGATAACTTATTTTTTTATTATATATTATCTCGACTCAGAATGATAGGTCAAGGAATTTGATAAATCATGATTATACCGTATTCACATGTTTGGATGTTTTTGAGAAAACTTAGCTCTTCTTTCTAAGAAACAATAAGATAAAGTGAGTTACCTAATTGCTCGGGCCAAAGCAGCAAGATAACCATTGTAGAAATTGATTCGGTTGACATCATGCAGCAAATTTGGAGCTGCTTCAGTCAGTGGGGGACAATATCCTGTAAGAATATCTAGTCACACTAATTTACTAGTTCAAATGCTATATCTATACTGACATGCACCATATGTTACTGTATATAAGGGTCTAAGTATATTTGATTTTGTTGAAAACAATTTTAATGTATTAAAGAATTTTTGGAGGAAGATATCTTCGTAGTAACATCTGAAAATATATATTTGGCGCAGGAATGCTTTTAAAAAAACACTTGGTCGGACCACCTTAACCTATTGCTACAAAAGGCTGCTTTGGAGCTTTTAAAAGAGGACTCACACCCTTCAAGTTCTTATTTAAAATGTTACTTAGTATCATAACTTTTTTATTTTAAGTATTGAAAATTATAAACAACTTATAAATTAAGTACTATTGTTAACAATCATTTTCATTTTAGTCACTTAACTATAATAAATTTTTATTTTGATCATTCATTTTATCTTTTTAAAAATTATTTTATCTTTTTTTAGAATTAATATTAAATTTTTTCTAGTAAAAAAATCCTAGGTTTTATAGAGAATTACCTAGTTTTTTACAGAAAAAAAAACTTTAGATTTTTACATGAAAAAGCCATTTTTATCTTTTTTATTTGTTTTGTTTTATTTAATTTTTTAGAATTTCTTTTTTTTGTTTTTTCAAGGAAAAATATGGGATTTTATAGGAATTGTCCTAAGAAAAACCACTTTATCCTTTTAATATTCTTTATTTTTAAGAATTAATTTTAATTTTTTAAGTATTTTTTTTTTTTTGGAATTTATAGAAAAACCTATAGAATTGAGTTACAAGAAAAAAAAAACCTTGAGTTTTATCTTCATAACTAAATATCTTTATTTTTACTCATATTTTAAAAAAAAAATTAAAAAGTAGATGAGTGACCAAAATGAAAACTTATTAAAATTGAGTAACTAACATAAGTGTATAATAACATTGAACTAACAAGGGTGACCAAAATGAAAATTTATTAAAGTCGTGTGATTAAAACGAAAATAGTTATTAACGATGGTGCTCAATTTTTAATTTTTATTTTTGGTGCCTACAACGAAACTTATGAATAGTTTACCCTAAATTTATGTACAGTAATTTCAAGATTTAAAGGAACAGCCATGGACAATATATAGCTCTGCAGCTTACCATTCTCTGTTACATATATGGGCATGTTATTGTATCTTTTTGAAATATGATCAACAATCTTCTCCATGCCCCTCGGAACAACATAAAATCTTTCAACACCGGTCTGCCAAAAAACAGCAACTTGTAATAAACTGAGAGAAGTGGAAGAGGAATGGGAAGATTTCACGGAAAAAAAAAACAGAAAGTATCTAGGCAGTCTTTATATTATAATCGAGAGTGCAATTTAGTCCCTATACTGTACAACTGAATAATTCAATTATTTTTTTCCCTATACTGTACAACTGAATAATTCAATTATTTTTTTGCTAAAAAAAAAAGAATAATTCAATTATTTTTATGTTTGATATACCAATACAGACCTGTAGATAGAACTAAGGCATGCATTGATAGATTTGAACTCATATACTTCGACAGATTTCAGAAGTAAACGTCAGCATGTATACAACTTTTCAATGATAATGTTATCAGACATACAAGGATTAAATTACTAAGTTGTATATAGTACAGGGACTTCCAAGAGCAATACATGAAAGGAGGCAAGCAAGAGCAAGAAAAGGAATTACTGGTTCACCGATTAGAGTGCCATCTCTTTCTCCAGTTGTGAATGTAAAGCCTCTGATGAAATGGTCTCCACCTAAGACGCAAGGAGAATGGATGCAATCCTTGGCATATAATGTTGAATAATGATTAAGACCAATAAAATCAATACTGCCTTTCATATACTCAGTTTCTTCACTGGAAAACCTTGGCAGTTCACTCCTGTGGTACTGGCGCATTTCAGGAGGGTAATCTCCAAATACCAAAGGATCTAAAACCCTGCTTAGTCATCACTTATGTTATATTGCAGAATATACCTTTACTCAACTCGGATTTTGATTCAGTTGATTCATGTAGTAGGTCTGAAGTTTGAATCTCATTATCCAAATATCAAATTAATTGTGTTAAATGCATATACAGAGAGGAATATAGAATATCACCCTCCAAATCCATATTTGATTATATTTACTTTAAACACGCACCCAGCCGCAGAGCGAATGGGCTGGAACCGTCCAGACTCTTTAAAATAGAAAATTTTCTATTTAGGTTTTTTATAATTTATAAAATTTTAAATTAATAATAATAAAATTGTACTTTAGCCCTAAAAAATATTAAAAGTTTAATTTAATTCTTTATAAATTATAAATAAATAAATTATTAAAATAATAAAATTATAATTTTACGATCATAAAAATATATAATTTAATTCTAACCCCTAAAAAAAAATTTCCTTACTCCGCCACTACACATTCATGTATGCTAACATATAAACGTGATTCAAAGTAACATTATGAAAGCTGAAAAGGAAATCTTAGAAGGAAACGGAAAAAGCTGGCAGAAAGGGAAGGGTCATTATTGTGAGTTTCATAATTCATTTAAGTATCTTCATTTCCATGTGACACTTGTACTGTCATAATGGTTCCAAGATTTTGCATTTTCTGTGGTTCACTAATTACATAAACAATCTGTCTCCTTCAAGTCAAGTGGATTCCAATTGGTTTGCTTTGGTTCACAACTTATTTAATGTCAGAATCCATGAGCCCAACTAACAATTAATGACAATTTTTTTACTGGTTCAGAAGATTTGGTTATCTAGTAGACCAAGGAAATGGTGCAAGATCAAGTGGTCATTGAAAATGACAGCTCATATAACTCGTATGGTTTATCTGGTTCATCGTAAAAGAAAGACCCAAACCAATGTTAAGTTCTACCATTAAACATGACCATGCTGCTTAAATGTTCAATAAAATAAAGAGGAAACATATAAGTGCATTCACCAGGAATTTTCTTCTAGCATTAATAAAGCTTTAGGTTGAGATTACTTACCAGCCACCTGTAAAAGCCAGAGCCCGATTCACGGCTTGACGATCGGATTCTACATCTCTTAGTGGTTCAAACATATGTGAATGCACAACTAATCCTATCGAACCACCTTGTTTTGACTGCAGCAGCATCAAATTTGGGTAAAAATAGACATCATGAAGCAAGGGTCAAACTATAAACATATACGGAATCTCATTCCTTAACCTGAAATCGTTCTCGGTATAGCTTAACAGCCTTGCCATGGGCTAATAACATGTTGTGAACAACTATAAGAGGCTCAATGTCGGCATTGCCAACTGAACAATTTCCGAAAGGTGGAGAACAATGAGCAGGTGGATAAAGTCCCCTAACATATGACATTTCTGCAAACATATTAGGCTCATTGATAGTTGTCCAGTACTTAACTCTATCGCCAAAGCTCTTGAAACAGGTTTCAGCCAAAAGAAGAAAATCATCCCTACAAAAGAACTGAAAGGCAACTTAACAACATGATTACTTCACAGCAAAAACATTTGGCTAATACGGAACTACTTGAATGAGAGGAGAAATTACTGCATTAGTGGACTGAGCCAAGCCCCATATCTATCCTCCAGTTCTTGTGGAAGATCAAAATGGTGTATTGTCAGAAATGGTTCAATTCCTGCTTTTTGGCATTTGCTTAATCAAATTACATCATTCTCAAGAATCTCAAGATACAATTTTATCCTCTTACCCCTGAGCAAGAGATTGTCTATAATTTTGTTATAGAACTTGATTCCACCTGGATTAACTTCACCAAACCTTCCTCCTGTTCCACCATCGAGGGATGTTAGAATTGTTATAATCTAAATCAAGTAAGTTTCTGGGTTTTGGAAGCCATACTAGGTAGAATTCTAGCCCATGAAATCGAAAACCGATATGCATTCACCCCAAGTGATTGTGCAATCTCAGCATCTTCCTGGTAAATTATACATAAAAAAGCAACAATCAAACCTTTTGTCTTCTAATGTATCTAAAGGCTGAAATCAGTAACAAAGAATGAATTTATCAGTGAGACAACACCAAGAACAGATTGTAATCATCATCTGCATCATCTCCATTCTCATTGTTTTTAATGTTTCCTGACAAACATTTGATCAAATAGTATAAGCTTCAAACATGTGTGCTAAATTCCATGATATCTGCAACCTCAAATTTCCTGTTTACCTGGAATGTGAGTGAAAACATCCCAGTTGCTTAGGCCTTTTCCATCTTCAAGATATCCTCCTTCAACCTATACCATGAAAACCAAGAAGTAAAAAAAAGACAAACACACTGCTAACAGCCATTGAAGAACATCCAAAGCTTGCTTAGCATGCCTGGTATGAAGAAACAGCTGTACCAAACAGAAAGTTATCTGGGAATTCAGATCTTCTAACATCTTGGCTTTCAATCTCAAAACCCTCAGCATTAGAAGTAGAAGAAACAAGTACATATACAACAAAAAAAATCAAAGAGACATGGATTATGCCATTAACAGGCATCTTAGAGAGAAAACAACAACAGCAGCAGAAAGCAGAAACAAAATATATAGCAAAACTTGGGAATTATTGGTCGATAACCATAAAAGGACAATCACAAATTTGCAAAGTTCCAATTACTGATAAACAAGTGGCCCATGCGCATAAGCCTTTTATTTGTACTAAATTATTGGTATAGGGTCGGAAGCAGTTCCTGTCCTAATCTAAAAAAATCCAAATTTTCTTATTAAAATAATTCTCTAATTGCTCCTCTATACTAGTATTATTGACGTTAATTATTCGCTATATTTAATATTTATTTAAATATTTGATTTAAATGAATCAATGGAGTGAAGTAATTAAACTGAAAATCATAAAATTATTTAATCTGGTTTATTCAACTTTATTTGGAACTGGAAATTTCTTGTGTAGAGCCAATCAACAGCTACTCATTCTTAATTTTGGTGGGGTGAAGATTGGAAAGAAAGGGGCAATCTATTAAAAAAGTATGATAATGAAATTGACTATACAATTACTTCATTTAGTCTCAATGTCTAGTTTGGATTAAAAAGAATTTGAGAATCAGTCTGGTTTATTTTAGTGTCTCTCCTGATTTGGTAAGTCAAGGGTTAGGTACGATTTGGATACGATAATTTTCTTCTTGGATTTCGAATTATATTTTATTTAAATAGAAATATATAAATTAATTATAATCAAATTCATATAATTTATTATTGTTCAATTTAAATTAATTATTATATTAATATTGATATTAACATAAAAATATTTTAAATAACAAAATATATTTTTTTGAATTCAACAAATCGATCAGGTTGTGGGAAAACAAAATTTCTTATTTCGACACGAACATCTAGTGTCATGGGTCGCAGATTGAAATTTGTGACAAATGCACATAGAACATCCTATGGAGGTCACTGATTAAATGAGACTCGTTTGACCTATTTGAACTAACCCGATTTGTGGAACATGTGGAGAAACCTATCTACTTGAACCCTTGGTAATCTAGTGGAATACTTTAGTAAAACTAGAGTTACCATGGTGAATATTTGTAATCCTAAGAGATAAGATTGTATAAAGTTAGAATCACTTAATGCTCTCATCTTGTAGAAAGGCTTTGATCTCGACCATTGATGTAATTTAAATTGTACTGTTGGGTTTCTGGGAGTTCAACAATAAATAGAGGTCTTCTCGCTCATTTGTAATTACTCAGGTGTAATTCTTCAAAATACTAGAAACACTTTAAGAGCATTTACTCAAACACTTAGTTTGATTAGTTTGGCTTTTCTGTTCGCTTTTTGCTTCTTTGATTTAGAGTTTGCTTTCGCTTTATTTCGATGCCTCAGAGAATTTTTGTTGAGAATTCTTATCTTTCTAGAGTTAGACTGACTTATGCAGATTTGAAGCTAAGTTTCTGCCTAATGTCACGCGGTTTGTGAGGCTTAAGTTCTAGCCTCTTGATAGTTGGTATTTGAGTTAGTGCTCGGTAAGGCATCGATTGAGATGACAAAATGAGTAGATGGGCATGTTGAGTAGAGGGAGACCCATTGGAAGGCAGGAAAATTAGCAAAACGAGGGATATGTTGTCAGCTTTTGAAGGTTTGGAGACCAATCTCAAGGAATCCTTAGGTGATATGAAGGAAACACTACAGGTAGTTGATGGACCACTGTAGAGTTAGACTCAATGAAATAGTAGCTCAAGGAATTGGTTGTGGAGACTTTCGGTTCCAATGTGGAAGCGATGCAAAGGGTGCTAAATTCCACTATGGATAAGTTGACAATGAGGGACGATGCTCTCGAGACTATGATGTCTACTTTGAAGGAACAAATTGAGGAGTGATCTGCCACAAATTGATATAAAAAATTAGGCTTTCCTGGTATACTTAAAGAGATTATTCTTGAGCAAAATAACGTCTTTTTCTTAATTTTTAGATTTTAAGTTAATAAGTGAAAATGTCTCGTTTTTGTCAATTTTGTGAACCAATTTGACCAATAGTGTCATTGGGGGCCTAACATGTGATTGAGTGGTGTAGGGAAGCGTTGAAGGTTGAACAAGTGAGAATGACACCAAAGGAAAGGGTATCACGATATTCATACATTGGAATCGTGATACCTTTAAGAATATGGAAGATTGGAGACACCTTTCAGTGGTATCACGATATCCACTTTGGGTATCGTTATATCCACCCTTCCAAGAAGACCCCAAGGCTCAACATTGCCCAAGGTATCGTGATATCCTCTTTTCGATATTGCGACATCGACATCGTCAAGTGGACAAAATTAGACAAAAAGGGTAGTCTTTGTCCACCCAGTCCACCAATCACCCAAGGCCTGTGTAAGGGGAAGTTTTGGCAACTAAAATCCATCAACTTTCATCCTGAAACAAAAAAAGTTGGCTGAGGAGGAGAGACACACACATTAGCTTAATTTTAGTCTTAGTTTTCTGTAGGTTTTCTTTTAGTTTTTTCTGCACTTTTTCTAGGGTTTTCATTTTCTCTTCTTCTTTCTTAGTTTTAGATTTTATTATTTTGTATTCACTTCTTGTTCTTGATGTTCTTAGTGTTAGTTAAGTTAGTTACCACTATAACTTAGGTTTATTTACACTTTCAGTCTCTATACCTTGGTTGCAAGACATTTTAGTTTTAGTTTAATGTATTTCGGTTTCTTCTATTTTAAATCTATTAAAGTTAGTTCCTTTTTATGTTTATTGCTTTAGATTTCTTTGTTGAGTGCCTTTAATTTCATGTTCTTGAAGTTTTCTTTGATAAAAATCCAGACTTTTATATTTTTCTTAAGTTTTACTTTAATGACTTTTTTACATTTCATTTCTATGTCCAATCTCCTTTTTTTCAGCATGAGTAGCTAAACCAAAAATGGGGTCAGTTGATGGAGATGTGGGTAAGCAGATTTTTGGACAAATGACTAAATCGTAATAAATTGAACTAAATTGAATAGACCAAAAACTTAGAAAGTGACGCCCTGGCACATCCCAAAAATTGGGTTAGTAGAAATTGTGTTAGTGAACCAAGGGTAGTCACGTCTTGTTTCTGAATTAAATATTGTAGGAATCGTGTCAAGAAAATTGATCTGGTTCAGTAGTTAAGTGTTCTGGTTGTGTGCTTCAGGTTCTGAGTTCGATTCCCTTCCCTTTAATTTTTAAGTATTTTTTTCCCTATATCTAGCTTGCAACGTCTAGATTATCTTTTATTTTTCGTGAGTTGTCAACAATAATGAGCTTGTTGGTTCAGTGGTAAGGCCTTAGCTTACCTTAAGGTCCCAAGTTCGAAAATCTTGTTGTGTGCAAAAGTAGAATTACTTTTGTTCCTGTCCTACTTTTCCGCCCATGTTGCAGTATATGGGTCAAATTCAAACTTTGATTAGTCAGACAGGGTTAGTAGTTAAATATGGTTACTTAGGATTTGGGTAGTTTTAAAAAATTAAGAGATTATCTCCTAAAATTTCTGAAAAGTGTTGTTCCCCACTTTCACATTTTCCCCCACTCTGTTTTCACGTTGGTTTTTCTGTTCTTCCTAATTTTTTTTTGTTGTTTTATTTTTTATTTCTCACATTTCATTTTTTCCAATTTTCGTCCTAACTTTCTTGCCTAACAACCCTTTTCTTTCTTTCTTTTTGTAACACCCCATATCCGGTCTAAACGTTAGGACCAAGTTTGGAAGTTACATCAAAATGTTTAAGGGTAAAACCAACATTTAAGTACTTTAATATTTTTCCTGTAGAAAACATTTAGTCAACTAAACCGACATGGAAATCCAGGCTTACAAACCATAGTCCAAAATAAAACATAGGTTAGTTCATATTTAAATAAACAGTATAATATCTAAAAAAAGAGATGACCGAGCTCCTGACACGGCAAGCTTCCTAAGTTGGTGGATTAACAGCAATTTAGTCAATAAATGGAATGAGTTTATAGCTCAATGTGTGTAATCGATATATAGGTAAGACAACAATATATATATATATATAAATATTTTCCAAAATTTCGATACAGAATTAGAAACAAATGATACTCAGTAATATCGTAACGGTTCAGATAAGATGCAGAATAGAACAGGTACAGATATAGAACATATTAAAACCAGATGTAGTTTCCTACCCCCATCCGTTACACACCATCTCCGACCATCCTATCACACCATATAAGGTATTAAATACTAATCCATCCCTACACACCAATTAGTGTCGATATGACACATTATAGAGTGATTACAGATAAGCTGTCAGATTAGTATGTGATAAATCGCCAAAATCAAATACAAATTGTGGCTTAGCCACTCAATTCGGTAGATCATTAAACTGCCAGCACTTCCTTCTTTATATTATTCCCACCCAATGCAGATGCATATTATAGATAATACAGATCATTATTATTTAACAGTTATTGCATCAATTATACGTACAGAAAAGTGATTATTCAGCTTCAGAATATTGGATATCAAGTTATACAGTTCGATTCGACCCTAGTGAAATTTTTAGTATTTTGGCCCACACACCTGTGTGGATTCACACGGCCTGGGTGTCTAGTCTGTGCGGTCTACATGGCCTAGCACATGACAAGTGTGGCTCAAGAGAGTGAGTTACACAGTTTGGCACATGGCCAAGCACACGTTTGTGTGACTTACAACCCGTCACTGACCTGGACACAAGCCCATGTCCTTGGCCCATGTGACCCTAAATCCAAAATAGCACATGCTCGTGTCTCTAGCTCGTGTGACCCCAAAATACAGACAGTGAGTTACACGGCTTGGACACAAGCTCGTGTCCCTAGCCTGTGTGACCCCAATTCATAAACAGTGTTACACGGCCTACCATACGGCCTATCACATAGTCGTGTGGCTCACACGGCCTACCACACGACTGTGTGGCATCGACATCCATGTTTTTCAATGTTTAAAAATCGTAAAAACTTTAATTTTCGGTACATACCTAACATAGTTTCGACGTAGAAGCAACATGAATGACTTTGAAACCTAAGAACGCACAACCAAATACCAATTCAACATTAAATTCGCAACAAAACACTAAGACTAGCGTACACCTTAAAATTATGTTGAAATTTTTAACAAAAACCCCGATTTGAGAAATCTCACGTTACCTCATACATAGTAGGGAATTACGGATCTAACGTGTCGGAGGAATGTTTCTCGTAAGATCTTCACCTAGAAGGAAAATCAATTGAACACTCAAACAGATAATTCAAACTGAAATCCATTTCGACAAAAATTAACCGAAAACAAGCGAAACGTGTAAAAACAACAAGAACTGCAACTGAACTTACACAAAAACCTTCCTATTGAGGTAATGAAAAAACTAGAGCCCTCAATTACAACCGACAACAAGATTATAACAGCAATCAAGCGAAAGAAGAAAACAAGAAAAAAAAAGAAAATAAGAAGGGAAGAAAGGAGAGGAGAACGTCAACTTTTAACTAAGTAAAAATAAAAAGTAAAAAAAATAAAAAAAGAAAGAAAACTAAAAGATTTACTCAAAAGCGTAAAAATATTTCTTTATTGCATGCACAGGGACTCGAACATAAGACTAGAAGATATATAGAAGTTTAACCATCAAACTAGCAAACTCATTCTTGACATAGATTCACATAGAAATAAACATAAGTCCAACATTCAAGGATAAGGGTCAAATCAAACAAAATAACAAAAATTCCCAAAAGTGATATTTGAACCCCTGACCTCTAACATACAAGCAGAACACTTTGCCACAAATACAAAGACTTAATTACATCAAAAGTTTACAAACAACATTCAAACTTTTGGGGCGTTACATTTTCTTTCTCTTCTGTTGTTGCTATATGCTATCTTATTTGCGTTCAAACTTCTAGTTGTGGTGTCATTATTTTTTTTGGATTTGTCATTTGTCATGTGTGGTGAGGAAGTTTTGATTTGTAACACCCCAAACCCGGCCTAGACGTTATGGCCAAATCTGGCGATGTCACATGGTAGTGTTTTTTGAGAAAGTGAGTTGTCGTCAAAAACCCCTTTTCTATATAACCTCTTTACAATATCTTATGTTAATTCTAGGATGTGTTGTTCAAAATGCAGTTCATTGTCACAAAGTTATTCTCTTTCAAAACGTTATTAATTTTTAAAACGTCACTTATTGCGGAAGCTTTTTAAAACTGTTGCGTATTTGAGTGAATTTTGTTAAAATGTTTGATTCTTTTTGAAAACTCGATTATCCCTACTACTAGCAGTTATAAATCAAAACAATAAAAATACCAAATTAAAAATATAAATCCAAAGAGGCCATGATAAAGTATAATCCTCAACATAAAATCAAAATCAAAATTTAAGTACTTAAATAGAAAGAAGTAAGTCGTGTGGCCACCGCTGAGTCCTCCGCCGCACCGATCTGCTTATTACTAGGGATTACTTGTATAGATAAAACAGAAGGGTGAGTTTATGAAAACTCAATGTGTAATCCCCATATAAACAAGCAGACAGAATGCAATCATAGTCTGGGCCTAAGCCCATCTCAGTAACAGTTTCAGTTTCAGTTAGGGCCTTAGCCAATTTCAATACAGAAGCAGTCATGCATTTGGGCCCTAACCCATTACAGTATCAGTAATCAGTACAGTATCAGATATGCGATCACAAAATCCTACCCAACCAGCCTCTACACTCCATCTCCGTCCGACCCTACACTCCATGTGGGGATATAATCAACCCACCCATCCCTGCACTCCAAGTAGCACCTAATGCGGCACTATACATTAATATGCAGCTGAGCTGCCAGTAAGTTAGGCTCGAAGCCTTTCAGTACACTTCCTTCGATCAATATAAACCCATCCTTATGCTATGCATCATACAATCATGTCATGTCAAATCATGGTATCATACATGCATTTAGTACAATTTTAATAGCATGCTCAATATACAATCATAAATATATATATCGTACATGGGTATAACAGTCATTTAGTAATTAGGGGTCTAGGTAAGCTTACCGACCCTTCAGTAGGTCCACAGTCGACTTGGGCGACCTGTGAAACCTTAGCAAACAAACAGTGAAAATGGGCCCACAAACCCATGTTGTTTGCCCGTGTGGATCACACGGCCCAGTTCGGCCCAGTCCATTCGTCGCACACGGCCTGCCTCGTCGACTACACGCTTGTGTTCGATCACACGGCCTGCC
Source organism: Gossypium australe (assembly GCA_005393395.2). Classification (NCBI taxonomy): domain Eukaryota; kingdom Viridiplantae; phylum Streptophyta; class Magnoliopsida; order Malvales; family Malvaceae; genus Gossypium; species Gossypium australe. The sequence continues at coordinate 137,395,768 of CM016626.1, read as the reverse complement.
ACACGGGCTGCCACATGCCCGTGTGGTGTCGACAGCCTCACTTTTCGGCTTTTTGATGATTACCGATTTCCAACATTGTGATTACACACCTGACACGATTTTTGTACGCAAACGCTCCTGATGTAAACAACACCTGAGATTGAAAATCCCATGCCAAAATCAGTCACGACTTAAACTAATTGCCATTAAGCCAACAACAAATGATCTCTAAATATGTTGCTTACCCTAACCGTTTCGAAAGATGAAAACTACTATCCCACAGGAAAACCCAACTCGTTGCGGTTTGTTGCTACCAAAACAAAGTTAAACACAACGGTGAGTTAGGAACCTCACAAAAAAATAATAAGTAAAAACTTCTCCAAATCAAGTGAGGCATAGCCCTCTTACCAAAAGACTTACCCAGCGACGCAGCCAACGTTGAAAAGACAAAAGACTAATTAAGGAAGAATCGACGGAAAAGAGAGAATGAGGGAGAGTTTTGGTAGAAACAAGGAGAAGCAATCGCCAACAGAAAAGAGAAAGGATTTCGGCAGCAACACAGGAAGATTGAAGTCAAGACAAAATGAGAAGAAGAGGTGGGAAAAAAAAGGACAGAATTCGGCTATAGAGGAAGAGAAAAAAAAGAAAAAAGAAATATGGTAGAGGAGGGAGAGAGTAACGTCAGAATTGTTAGAGGGATTCTGGGAAAAAAAGATGAAACCGAATTTGGGAAAAGAATTAATTAAAATTGGATACTCCCCCAATCCCACATTTTTCTCCTAAAATCACTCCTCACTCTCATAACCGTCCACTAGCATCAGACTTTTACTAACACACAAACACCTACACGGCATCAAGCAAAAATATATCCCCCTTGCTAGCACAGGGACTTGAACTCCAGTCCTCCCACATGCCTACTCACGCCTTAGCTACTAGACTAGCAGGCCCATTCTGACATACTTTACCAACATTTATTAATAAGCCTACTGATTAGAGATGGGGGTTTATTTATTTAAAAACAAAAATTTGCCCAAGTTAATGCTTGAACTTGGGACCTCTCAGACACTTCCCAGAACACTTAACCACTAAAGTAGATATATTGTGTCACAAACATACGAAAATAAATATATAAAAGATTTTTGGGGCGTTACAACTCTACCCCTTAAAAGAAAATTTCAGCCTCGAAATTTTACCTGATCAGAACAGATGAGGATAATGCTGTCGCATCGCATCCTCAGATTCCCACATGGCCTCCTCAGAGCTCTGATTACGCCAAAGAACCTTAACCAGTGGGATGGATTTTCTCCTCAGAATCTTTACGTCGAGATCCAATAACTAAACTGGCTTCTCCTCGAAAGTCAGATCTGGTCTAACCTCGATCTTTTCCACTGGAACAATATGCATTGTATCAGAGCGGTAGCGTCTCAACATTGAGACGTGGAATACATCATGAATCTGATCTATCTCTGATGGTAACTCCAACTGGTGGACAACTGGTCCTACACGCTTTAGAATACGATAAGGCCCAATGAATCTAGGGCTCAACTTGCCCTTACGACCAAATCTCAGTACTTCTTCCATGGCGAGACCTTAAGAAAAATGAAGTCTCCCATAGAATACTCAATTTCATGCCGCTTCAGGTCTGTGTAGGACTTCTGCCTATCAGTTGGCGCTTTCAGTCGGTCTCGAATCAGTTTAAATTTTTCATCGGTATCAGAAACCAGTTCAAGAGGTGTAAGACACCTACGACCTTATAATGCCTCTTATGGTGCCATCTGAATACTAGATTGATAGCTGTTGTTTTAAGCAAACTCTGCTAGCGGCAGGTAATCCTCTCAACTGCCTCGGAAGTCAATCACATAACTTCTCAACATGTCTTCCAGTATCTGAATCACCTTCTCAGATTGACCATCTGTTTGAGGATGGAACGCAGTACTAAAGTCTAAACTTGTACCCAGAGCTTCATGTAGCTTCTTTCAGAACCAATACGTGAAACGGGGATTCTTATCAGATATTATCGAAATTGGTACCCCATACAGTCTCACTATCTCAGACACATACAGCTTAGCTAACTTTTGCAGAGAGTAGTCAGTATGAACAGGTATGAAATGGGCGGACTTGGTCAATCGATCCACGATGACCCATACTGATTCCTTCTTAGTGGGTGTGAGGGGTAACCCACTAACAAAGTCCATAGTCACTCGCTTCCACTTCCAAAGTGGAATCTTAACTGGCTGAAATAACCCCGAAGGTAACTGATGCTCAGCCTTAACTTGCTGACATGTCAGACATTTACCCACAAATTCTGTAACCTCACACTTAAGACCCGGCCACCAATATAATTCGTGAAGGTCTCGGTACATCTTATTTCCTTCAGGATGCATAGTATAAGGGCTACTATGTGCCTCTCACAGTATAGACTGCCTTAACAAGGTATCATTCGGTACACAGATTCTCCCACATAAACAAAGTACCCCTTCACTGTTCAGTCCAAAATCCACAGTATTCCTACTCTCAATCTGTCGAAAGCGAAAACTCAAAGACTCATCCTCCATCTGTTTACTTTTAATTTGCAATAACCACGTCGATTTAACTTGAAGTTCGGCCAATAGACTACCATCAATAAATAAACTGAGGCGAGCAAACATTGCTGGCAGGTCAGTTATAGCCTTACGGCTCAGCGCGTCGGCCACCACATAGGCCTTACCAGGATGGTATTCAATCGTACAATCGTAGTCCTTAGGTAGCTCAATCCACCTACGCTGCCTAAGGTTCAGCTTCTTCTGAGTGAGGAGGTACTTGAGGATCTTGTGATCAGTGTAAATGATACACTTCTCACCATATAGGTAATGCCTCCAGATTTTCAGTGCAAATACCATCGTGGCCAATTCCAAGTCATACGTCGAATAATTTTCCTCATGAATCTTAAGTTGGCGAGACGCATACGCTACCACCTTACCATCTTGCATCAACACACACCCCAAACCGACATGTGAAGAATCGCTCTAGATAGTAAACTCTTTTCCAGACTCTGGCTGTATCAAAACAGGAGCCTCCGTCAGTACAGTCTTGAGCTTCTCAAAGCTCTCTTACTGCACGTCAGTCCAGTTAAACGGCATACCCTTACGTAGCAGCTTAGTCAAGGGTGCAACGATCAGTGAAAACTGCGAATCTCGGATACAGTTTTAGGCTGCTTCCAATCCAAGACAGCCTCAATCTTTCGAGGATTGACTCTAATCCCCTCAATAGAAACCACATGACCTAGAAACATTACTTCACGTAACCAGAACTCACATTTATTGAACTTGGCGTACAGTTGTTTCTGTCGCAGAATCTGTAAAACCACTCTGAGGTATTCATCGTGCTCATCCTTAGTTTTTGAATAGACCAGTATATCATCAATAACTACCACCACGAATTGATCCAGATAGGGCTGAAACACTCGGTTCATCAGATCCATAAAAGCTGCTGGAGCATTCGTTAGTCCAAATGGCTTCTCTAGGAACTCGTAATGACCATAGCGAGTCCTAAATGCCGTCTTATGCACGTTGACTTCCTTAACTCTCAACTGGTGATACTTGATCGGAGATCAATTTTAGAGAACACTGAAGCACCTCGAAACTGATCAAACAGATTGTCTATCCTCGGTAGGGGGTACTTATTCTTTATGGTTAACTTGTTCAGTTGTCGGTAGTCAATACACATACGCATGGATCCATCCTTCTTTTTCACGAACAGAACCGGTGCTCCCCACGGAGACACAATAGGGCGGATGAACCCACGATCTAATAGCTCTTGAATCTGGACCTTAAGCTCCACAAGCTCTTTTGGTACCATTCTATAAGGGGCAATGGACACCGGAACTGTACCAGGAAGGAGCTCAATCCCGAACTCCACTTCACAATTCGGAGGTAACCAAGGTAGTTCTTCAGGAAATACGTTTGGAAAGTTTTTAACCGTCCTGATATCCTTAACTGAAGAATCCCCAAAATCTAAAAAATTGATGTAGGCCAGATACGCCTCACATCCCTTACGAACCAACTTCTCGGCCTTCAATACAGAAATCACATTCGATAAGTAGTTCCAACGCTCCCCTAATTACGACTACCTCGTTGTCCTCCTCAGTTCTCAGTGATAAACCATAATATATACATATTTTAATCCCACATTTGGCATACTGTTGGATGATTTATCCCTTGAATTGTGGAATTTGATGCTCCTAATCCTTTAATTTCATGTTTTATACTTAGGAGAGCATAAAAGGATGAAAAGAACGAGAAACGGGCCAAAAATGAAGAAAATAAACCAAATTAAGAAATCCACACGGCCTGGAGGTCACCACACGGCCATGCCACTTTAGTAGACTCGAGCACGACCCAGGGCTCGATCTACACGGGCATGTCCCTGCCGTGACCTGTCTTAATTCCACTCAAAAAAGGATACTTAGAGGCAAAGAAAGACATTCTGAAAGCCTATATAAACACCCTAGAGGGCAACCTAAAAGGGGGCGTTCGGGAGTTCGACAGAAGGCCTTTATAAGGGCTTTTGACAGGAGCAAAGCCAGAGAGAGCTGAAATTAGGGAATTACTCGAAGAACGCCAGTTGATCCATCTCAGAAGCCAGAATCACACTCAAGACTGAGGATCTTCCCTTCAATTTCCTTCAAGGGGTTTTAAGGTTTCTCTTTATGTTTTGTTATTTAATTTCTTCTGAGATGTATTCTTTTATAAACATGAACTAAATCTTTCAAATACTTGAGGGGGATGAAACCTAAGATGGATCTTGTTATTGTTTTCTAAACTGTATGATAAATACTTGATATGTTCTTAATTACGTGTTCTTAATTCTTGCTTTAATATTTCAGGATATTGATTTAAGTATTGATGTGCTTATTCAGAGGAACAAAAGTCCCTGTTTAAGAGTAGATCTAGCATAGCTAAGCGGAGTTGATCGCACTCCTAGAAATAAGACGACGAAAATCTACCAGATTAGGGTCAAACCTAATATGGAAGTCTATAGATTGAATTAATGCAACACTAGAGGTTTTAATTAGAAAGAGATTTCAATTAATCAACCTAGAGTTAAACGTTAGTAGCCTCAAAAGAGGTATTAATATAAATTAGGGAATCCTACGAATCAAGTAAAGTTAATAAATAGTCTGGTTCAGAGTTAAATAACAAGTGAAGTCTAGGTGGATTCTTCCTCAGGTATTGTCTTAATCAATTGGTTTTCTCCAAAGTATTTTACCAATTCATTCTCTGTGTCTTAGCATCCTTAGTTTAGTAATTAGTTAGATAGACATCAATCCTCTTTATTTTAGGCTAGATAATAAAAAGAAAGTTAGTACTAGTACTTTTGGTTCCCTTGGGTTCGACATCCCAGTCTTGCCATTAAGCTATACTACTGTTCGATAGGTGCGTTGCCTTAATCGTGGTGATAGTTAATTTTTAGGCTCGATCATTCTTATTAAAAATATTAAAGCTTTCAAACCACCAGCACTCAGTACAACCCTTTTTGTGGCACAATCTAAGGTTACTCAGTGTTTAACTGACTAGTCCATTCCCAGTTTTAGATCAAATTCTCCAAAAGGTAGTTCCATCAGATCAGCCAAAAAGATAGTTCCTTGAACCTCTAGAGGAACATCTCTAAACAGTTTGTTAACCCTTATTGACTGCCCCAACGGGCTCAGTACAGTGACCTCACTCGTAGTGCTCTCAACCAGTATACCCAAGTTTAAAGATACAGTACAAAACTATATAGGAGTGAGTGGATCCTATATCTATCAGTGCAGTATAGGGTACATTATAAATAAAGAATGTACCTGTAATAACATCCGGAGCATCTCCATCCTCTCGGCAACGAGCAGCATAAACTAGAGCCGTCTGCCTGGTCTCAGTGTGACTAGTACCTCTGCCCGGTGCTCTCTGACCACAGCCCAGACTGCTACCACCCCTGGCCTGACCACGACCTCTCGGTGGCTATTAAACTACTCTCGGTGGTACAGTATCATGCCAGAAGCTTGCATCTGATCGGACCTCCACGGGCAATCTCTAATACGGTGCTCTGAAGAATTGCACCTCAAACATGCCCCAGTTATTTTCCAATACTCGCCCTGATAGCGTCTACCACAGTCAGTACACAGCGGCTGTCCAATAGCAGCAATAGGAGCCCCAACTCTGGTCGGCCCATCAACTTTGGCCTTTTTCTTAGGCCTCTGAACGGAGCTCGAGGTTTCCAAATCCCTCATATTCCTAACTCTCTCTGTTCTGGCACTCAGTGCGCTTCACTTCCTCGGTGATCTTCGCCTTATCAACCAGTGCAGCAAAGTCTCGCTCCCTTTGTGGAGCTATCAGTACCCTCAGATTATCTCTGAGGGCATCCTCGAAGCTAATGCATCTCTCATACTCAGTCGCCACCATACCACGCGCATAGCGGCTTAGTCAGAGAAATTCGGCCTCATACTCAGCCACTGATCTATCACCCTGGGTTAAATTCAGGAACTCTCTCCTACGGACATCCACGTAATTGGCCCCCACATACTTCCCTGGAAAGCGGTCTTAAAGAACTCCCATGTCAATCAATCGAGTTGAGTGCCCTCCTTAACCGTAAGCCACCACTGGTAAGCCTCATCTCTCAGTAGTGACACTGCACCCTTTAATTTCTGTTCGGGGGTGCAGTCTAAATCGTCTATAATCCTTTCTGCACCCAAAGCGTGTTTATCTGTATTAACAGTTTTATGCGTCAGTTTACAGTTCTAGTGTTTATTAATGGGTATTTTATGAAATCAATATCAGAAGTGTAAAGTTTATTTTCACACAACGCAGTTTCTATCAGTGTCTACCGATTTTACTACAGTATTAGTATACACTAACTTGAGTGTTTTTAGTACAATCTACCTATAGTAGTCTTCGTTTGTACTATCTATAGTAGTTTCAGTATCAAATCAATTTCAGTTTAAAACACATAAAGGCTTCACAGAACTTACAAGATCGGCGCCGGAGACTTGGTGTACTACACATTTAGTAAAAGTGTTTCAAATTATTTAGAAATTAGTGCTTTAAAAACAAAGTTTTAAAACCCAAATCTATAGCTGAGTTTTGCAACATGGCTCTGATACCACTAAATGTAACACCCCAAACCCGGCTTGGACGTTACAGCTAAATCTGGAGATGTCACATGGTAGTGTTTTCGAGAAAGTGAGTTGTCGTATAAAACCCCTCTTCTATATAACCTCTTTACAATATCTTATGTTAATTCTGGGACGCGTCGTTTATTTTCAAAACGTAATTCATTATCACAAAGTTATTCTCTTTCAAAACATTATTAATTTTTAAAACGTCACTTATTATGGAAGCTTTTTAAAACAGATGCGCATTTGAGTGAATTTTGTTAAAACGTTTGATTCTTTTTGAAAACTCGATTATCCCTACTACTAGCAGTTATAAATTAAAATAATAAAAATCCCAAATTAAAAATATAAATCCAAAGAGGCCATGATACAGTAAAATCCCCAACATAAAATCAAAATCAAAATTTAAGTACTTAAATGAAAAGAAGTAGGTCGCGTGGCCACCGCTGAGTCCTCCGCTGCACCGATCTACCTATTACTAGGGAATACCTGTATAGATAAAACAGAAATGTGAGTTTATGAAAACTCAATGTGTAATTCCCATATAAACAAGCAGACATAATGCAATCATAGTCTGGGCCTAAGCCCATCTCAATAATAGTTTCTGTTTCAGTTAGGGCCTTAGCCCAGTTCAATACAGAAGCAATCATTCATTTGGGCCCTGGCCCAGTATCAGTAATCAGTACAGTATTAGATATGCGATCACAAAATCCTACCCAGCCAACTTGTACGCTCCATCTTTTTCCAACCCTACACTCCATGTGAGGATATAATCAACCCACCCATCCCTACAGTCCAAGTAGCACTTAATGCGGTACTATACAGTAATATGCAGTTAAGCTGCCAGTAAGTTAGGCTCAAAGCCTTTCAGTACACTTCCTCCGATCAATATAAACCCATCCTTATGCTATGCATCATACAATCATGTCATGTCAGATCATGGTATCATACATGTATTCAGTACAGCTTTAACAGCATGTTCAATATACAGTCATAAATATATATATATCGTACATGGGTATAACAGTCATTCAGTCAAATAGGGGTCTAGGTAAGCTTACCGACCCTTCAGTAGGTCCACAGTCGACTTGTGCGACCTGTGCAACCTTAGTAAAAAATAGTGAAAATGGGCCCACAAGCCCTTTTTTTTGCCTGTATAGGCCCACACGCTCGTGTGGTCTACATAGTCCAAACTGGCCTTGGCCGTATGGATCACATGACCTAGCCCAATAATCTCACACGCTCGTGTGGTTCACTAGTGTGGGCTCACACACAAGTGTGGCCCACACGACCCACTTCAGCCCGGCCCATGCATCGCACACAGCTTGCCTCGTCGACTGCACGCCTGTGTTCGGTCACACAGCCAGTCACACGGGCTGCCACACACCCGTATGGTGTCGATAGTTTCACTATCCTCTTTTTTTCGATTACCGATTTTCAGCGTTGTGAGTACACACCTGACACAATTTTTGTATGCAACCTCTCCTGATGTAAACAGTACCTGAGAACGAAAATCCCATGCCAAAATCAGTCACGACTTAAACTAATTTCCATTAAGCCAACAACAAATGATCACTAAATATGTTGCTTACCCCAACTATTCCGAAAGATGAAAACTACTGTCCCGCAGGAAAACCCCGTTCGTTGCGATTTGTTGTTGCCAAAACAAAATTTGACACTGGAGAGTTAGGAACCTCTCAAAAAAATAATAAGTGAAAACTTCTCCAAATCAAGTGAGGCATAACCCTCTTACCAAAAGACTTACCCACTGACGCAGCCAACGTTGAAAAGACAAGAGACTGATTAAGGAAGAATCGATGGAAAACAGAGAATGAGAGAGAGTTTCGGTAGAAAAAAGGAGAAGCAATCGTCAACAGAGAAGAGAAGAGATTTCGGCAGCAACACAGGGAGATTGAAGTCAAGAGAAAACGAAAAGAAGAGGTGGGAAAAAAGGGACAGAATCTGGCTATGGAGGCAGAGAAAAAATAAAAAGGAAAGATGGTAGAGGAATGAGAGAGTAACGTCAGAATTGTTGGAGGGATTCTGGGAAAAAAAGATGAAACAGAATTTGGGAAAAGAATTAATTAAAATCGGATATTCCCTCAATCCCACATTTTTCTCCTAAAATCACCCCCTCACTCCCCTAACCGTCCACTAGCATCAGACTTTTACTAATACACAAACACCTATACGGAATCAAGCAAAAATATATCCCCCTTGCTAGAGCAGGGACTTTAACTCCAATCCTCTCACATGCCTACTCACGCCTTAGCCACCAGACCAATTGGCCCTTTTGACATACTTTACCAACATTTGTTTGTAAGCATACTGATTAGAGATAGGGATTTATTCATTTAAAAACAAAAATTTGCCAAAGTTAATGCTTGAACTTGGGACTGATAAACTATAATTTATACACATTTTGACCCCATGCTTGGCTTATTTTTGGATGAATTTTCATTAGATTTGATGAAATCGATGCTCCTAATCCTTTATTTTCATGTTTTACACTCAGGAGAGCTTAGGGAGTCGAAAAGAATGAGAAACGGGCCCAAAAGGGACAAAATGGGCCTACCTCAGGAAATCAACACGGCCTGGACTATCGCACACGGGCAGACCACATGACCGTGTGTGTCTAGCAGAATCGAGCACGACCTAGGCTACCACACACGGGTGTGTCACACGGGCGTGTCCCTGTCGAAACCAAGTCTAATTTCACTCGGAAAAGGTTACTTGTGGGCTAAGAAAGGTGTTCCAAAGCCTATATAAACACCCTAGGGGAGAACCTAAAAAGAAACGTAGGGTAGAACATAGAAAATACTCGAAGACGGCCATCGAGAGCAGCTTGGAAGAGGGATCTCCATCAAGAATGAAGATCTCCTATCAATTTCTCTTGAAGTTTTTGGGTTTTCTTATGTTTTGTAGTTTTCCTTATTTTAAGATATTTCCTTCTATCAGTATGAACTAAATTCCTTAAATACCTAAGGGGATGAAACCTAAGACAGATCTTATTACTATTTGATTTATAAGATAAATACTTGTTCTTGTTCTTAATTGTGAGTTCTTATTCTTGTTTTGATAATTTAGGTTATTGATTCAAGTCGAATGTGCTTATGCAGAGGAGTAAAAGTCCCTATTTAAGAGTAGATCAACACAATTAAGTGGAGTTGATTGCAACCCTAGAAATGGGGCGACATAAATCTACCGGATTAGAGTCAAATCTAATAAGGGAATCCATAGATCGAGTTAATGCGACAATAGGGGTTTTAATTAGAAAGAGATTTCAATTAATTAACCTAGAGTCAGTTTTTTTAGTCTTGAAAGAGATATTAACATAAATCAGGGATTTTTATGGATTAAGTCAAGTGAAAAAATCATATGAATCAAAAGTAATAAGTGAAGTCTAGATGGATTCTTCCTTGGGTATTGCCTTTCTCATATAGTTGTCTAAAACTATTTTCCTAATTCATTCTCTGTCGTGCTTTTAATTAAATTTAGTTTAAAAGAAATCACTCCAATTCTTAGGCTAGATAATAGAAAGATAGTAATTAATTGTACTCTTGGTCCTTGTAGATACGATATTACCGGTCTTACCATAACTATACTATTGAACGATAGGTGCACTTGCGTTTATTATGATCATAGTTAGTTAAAGACACATCAGGGACCTCTCAAACACTTCCCAGAACACTTAACCACTGAAGTAGACATACAATTGTGTCACAAGCATATGAAAATAAATATATTAGAGATTTTTAGGGCGTTACATGATTTCAATTGTGTTTTTCTCTAATTAATTTAACTAATATTCGTTCGTTTGTAGAGGGCGATGTTTTCGGGTTTTATTGAAGGAGTTATGGTTATGGTTGTGGATGTGGATGCTGATTGTTCTTTTATATGGTTCTTGTAGGTGAGGATTGTGAGGTGTACATGCCTTTTTCAATTTAAGTGCGTTGGAAACATCTACTTCTAAAGGTGAGGATAGAATGCCCAAGTTTGGGGGCTAGTTGGCGATAGTTTATGTTTGTAAAGGTTGAATGAATTTTGTCAATGGCTTAGTGTTTTAGGAAACAAAGGTCGATTCTTAGTAAATAATTGTTAAAGTGATTAAGTTGTGGATGTTGTGTCCAGAAATTGGTTGCTGATATTCTTCTAAAATTTTAGGAACGATCAAGTGTATGTCTATAACTAAGAAAATCATAAAATTGTGCAGAACCAAAACTATCAATGCCACACGGGTGCGTGTCTGGCTATATGAACTGTACGAATGTCTGTTTGGGCGTGTGGGCCACACGGGGCTCGTCAGGTAAGGGTGTGTGGGCCAATTCCAAGCAGTATACTTTGGACGGTATTTTGGGTTGTTTGTTCTTGGTTAGTGATACTGTTGAAACTATTAAAAAATGTTTCTAGTTATATAATATATTATGGAGTCTAATTTTAGTCTATACTATTTGAAATGTTGATTATCGACAATGTCTAACTTATTTTAATTCTCATGGCATGTGACATTATGGCGAATTTGATTTGTTATTATTGAGTTTAACATACCTGTTCTGTAAAGCATGGAATCCCATGCCTATTAATTTTTGCTTAATGAAAGAATGCACGTTCTTCAGGCTTATCGTTCTAATTTTGTATTTGTATGTCATGTCATATAGCATGGTTCTAGGATGATATGATAAGGAGGAAGTTCTAGTAGTTTAATGATATGCACTATTTGGTGGTTTAATCACATATCTTTTCTAGCAACTTGATTGCGATTATGGTGGCTTGACCACATATGTCTGTTCTGACAGTTTATATGTGATTTTGGTGACATTTTCTATATTTATCTGTTGGTGTGTTTTGGATGGACGAGTTCTGGAGAACTCTTTTTGGTGTGTAGCTGATCTATCGTAATTTAGTGTAGCAGATTAAACTAGTTTCCACACTTTAGGAGCTTGAACATAAGCATTTTAGTTAAGTTTTAATTATGTTTTCAAAATTTTTGTTAAATTCAATAAAGTGTGTAATTTGAGTCTTTTATTAACCTTAGGGGCCGAATGAGGCCTAAGGGTGAGTTAATATACTTTGTGAGCATGCAGGAGACCAATAGAAGGCGTGCTAACTCGATATTGGTCATTGTTTTGCAACACGGAGCATTGAATGTCACAACAAAGAGAGCATAATAGAATAATTCTAAGACTGCTTTCAGTGTCGCGACACAGCCTGAGTTTGTCGCGACACACCTCTAAAGACATATTGAAGATGAAGCATACTGCCCTCGATGTTGCGACACAGGACTTGATGTGCCTCGACATCACCTCTGTATAGGAAATAATTACAAGCCAAGGGCATTTTGGTTTGCACAATCAAATGTTAAGCATGAGGACGACAACTGCCCTAGGGTTAAGGATGACAGCCACCCTAAAGTCCATAAATAGACTCATTTAACACATGTGATGGACACCTTTTCTTATTGTATAATTGTCTCTTTAGATCTAGTTTTCAATTCTTCTTTTTCATTTTAGGTTTAGATTTCATTTTCAATTCTTATTATTTGCTTTTGTGGAAAGATCAAATTTGTGAAATGGAATCAAAATCTGTGAGGAATTTATGTTTAAATTCTAATACTAATTAGGTTTACTGTAAACTCTATTCTCTTGAATTGTTCTTCATGTTTATTCTTTCTATCAAGTTTATATTGTTTATTAGATCCATAAGGAACTAATCCTCCAGTGGGGATTAGTAAGTGGAGGTATGATTGATTAACTATTTTGTAGGGGCTTCTTAGCGGATCAGCTGTTTAGGAAAGGAAGAACCTAAACCCTAGGCTTTGCAACCATAGGAAGTCATTAAGGTGGGAATTAACCCAAATTTGGTATGGCTTATTCATGAAAACCTTAACCCTAAATTGTTCTGGACTATACGGTCGAGAGATAAGTAGCTCTTGTCTGCTCATTATTCTAGTTGAAGATCGAAAGATCCTGCTGGGATATCGACTAGTTGATTGAAGAAGAAAACTCGAAGTGACAGTTGATTATGACTACTGAAGCGAGCTAATCACCCATGACTAGGTTTGATATATTTTACTCTTTGATTTCTCGTGTTTTATTTATTTATTTACTTTCATTTATTATTGTTATTAGTGTAGATCACCAAAATATTTCTTTTTACCTTCGTAATATAATCCATTCAAAGTACTAGTTAGATCTATTCATGTTTAGATTAGAATTAATTTAATGCTCGTCTCCATTGGGTATGATCCTCGGAGTACTTACCTACTCCATTGTAACTATATTACAACTTGACCTGTATACTTGCAGATATCGCTTTTCATATCTTTTGTGCAGGATTTCTACTTTGGATGTTGGTACATCTTGAGGCAGTCAAGTTGTTGGCATCGTTTCTGGGTAGGCAACGTCACTTTATTGATTTTAATTTTTGCATATTAATAGAATAACTAGGAAATTTTCACATTATAGATACAAAATTTAAATCTTAAGTTACTAACATTCATTTATTTCTTTTTAGCTTCAAAATCCAAGAAGTATGATGCAAACACTAGGGACATTGTTTTATACAGATTGGCTACGACCTGGTATTTCTCGTCCCATTATTTATAATTCACATTTTCAGCTAAATCCTTCTTTACTAATGTGGATTTCTAACAATGTCACATTTTATGATTTTAAGATAGAGGATCCTATAGTATTTCTATTACAATTTGAATATATTTGCAGCACTGTCGCTTACGCTAAAATACCACCAGGCACTATCAAATTATTACTATTCTCATTTGCGTTGGATAGAAAAGCAAAAGTTTGGTTAAATGCACTCTCACCAAATACTATTACCACCTGGGCTGATTTTGTGCAGTTATTTCTTTGTCATGTCCTTCGTATGACTTATGTAATACCCGAGATTTAGGGCCTATGCATATTGCTTAAATGTATGAAATAGCATGCCTAAATGTGTTGTGAATGTGTTATGAATTTTGTGAACCTTAGTGTGTAGGTGAATGCTTAGAAATTATTTGATTTTTAGTTTAAAAGAGGAAGCTAAGTCTGATAAGGCCTTAAGGAAATTAGTAGGGGAATATGGACATGAAATTGGGCTTGTTAAAGTGGCTGCAAGGCGCCACTTAAGGCCTAGTAAGTGACGCCATATGCAGGGTGTAAGGGCTTGAGTTCGAGCTGCATGGGTAGCAAAAAGGAGTTTTATTTTTACTGCATGGATGAGCAGTGATGGACGGCATGGGGACTTCATTTAGATGAGGATTACTCTTTTAAAATTCGGCTAGGATAGAAGATAATTGTGGTTTTAATTTAATTATCTTATATGGGTAGATAAGAGATAAAGTAGGAGAAATATGAGGAAGCTGATAAGAGGGAAGAGAGTTGGCCGGCCAAGGGAATGCTTTGAATGGTATTTTCGGCTTTGGTAGTAGTAGGAAGGGTGTGCCGAAATTCATTCTTTTCTCATCTTTCATCTTGAGTCGAATTTTTGGTTAAGCCTCACCAACACTTTCTTTTCTTTTCTCCTCTCAAGTCTTTCTTTCTTTCCCACTCTAGCCGATTATTCCTTAAGCCTCAAAGTCGAATCTCCCTAGTGTTCTTCAAGTCGAATCTCTCTGTAGTGGCAGGAAAAGGTGCTATCGATCTCTGTAGTAAGGGTAAGGATCTATTGTTGTCGTTTTATTTCCTTTCTTTAAGCCAAAGTTAAGACTCTAATGCCATTTTTGTTCCTTGGCCGAAACTATAGAGGAGGATTCGGGATTTGGCCTATTGTCGACTACAAAGGAGGAAGGTTTCGGGATTTTAAAGATCTAAGGTAAGCTATAGGTGATATTCGGCCATAGGCCATTTTAATAGATCTTGTGTGATAAGCCGAATCTAACATATATCTATAGGGATCTCGACATCATCAAGAGCAAGTAGTAAATTTTCGGGATTTAGATCCACAAGGTAAGTGAATATAAGATTCGGCCAAGGCCCTATTTGGTGATTAGATCTGGTTCCTAATTGTTTAAAAGCCGAAAACTAACCAAGCCAAGTGATTTAGTGTCTAACCGATTGCAAGGGAGAAACTCTACGAAGTTTCGGGATTTGATTAGTAATCAAATCGGCAGCAAGGTAAGAAGTTGGTTGCATTAATCCTTCGGGATTTGGCTATTTAGCTGAATGGCCTTTTTGCTAACATGATTAAGGTTGGCCGAATGTAGGAACTAAGATCTAGAGCATTAAATCGGGATTCTTCGGGATTCCAGTGAAAGCGTTAAGGAAACCAGGTGTGTACCCCACACTAGATCTTAATAGATTTATAGTAATGTTTTAATATATATTTATGTGAAATGTGGCCAAAGGTACCATACAAATGGTACAGAGTACTCAGGTACGTTATTCTCTAAAGTTATGTCAATAATAAGAATATCTGTTATGACATGAATGTGAAATAAAGCTTATGGCATGAGATTGCATGATATGTATGATATATGGGGCATATGGGTGATATGTTAAGGGGAAGTGATCTGGTGGTTTTAAACCACAATATCTGAACGTGGTGACTTATGTCACAAAATCTGAATGTGGTGACTTATGTCACGAAATTATTATTATCTGGTGGCTATGCCAAGAATTTATAAGGGCGATGTGCCAGTCGACTGCAGCGACTGCCTTCGATGGTGTGTAGCAGATGGAGGGTCAACTTAGTAGTCCCCACGGTGTGATGGTTGGTACGGGTGATGTGTAGCGGATGGTATCTAGGTTTGGGTTCGGGTTTGCATCATCATGATTAATTGCTATTTGTATATGTATGATCTGACATGCATGAATCGTTAGGACTTAGTGTTGGTTGTTACACACTGAGTCTGTTTGACTCACCCTGTTGTGGGATATTTTTCAGGTGACACTCAGTGATGGACCGGGTCGGCAGGAGCTTAGTGGTGGCCATGCTCAGCACGAAATTATTTTACTTGGACTTTTTATTAAGTACTTGAAATTATTTTTGGTTTTGTTTTGATGTAATAAGGCCAGTAGTATTGAACTGTTTTATGCATGCATGTTATTCAATTCAGTACGATACGATTTTTGACAATTCAAAGTTTATGTAATGTTTTCAAAAGAAATTCTACATATTTGACACCTAAACACAAATGGTTTTCAAAATTAAAGGTAAACCTTAAAAACTCGGTAAATACTTTTTAACTTGTTGGTTTCAAGAACGTAATTAAAGTTTTATTAAAACCCAGACTTTCCAATTCAAACCCTCAAAGTTTTCCAAAGAACAAACGAATTTGAACCGTTTTACTCGAGGAACATACCAGATCTGGTCGAGGCTCGTGGGCTGGGTCTGGGGTGTTTTAGCTTGGTATCAGAGCCCAGTTTTAAAACTCTTGGCCTTGGGTTTAAAGCCCACAACGTTTTCAAATCGAGCCCAAATCAGTTTTATGAAAATCTTTTTGGAATTTAGCAGGTTTTTTTGGCATGGCACCTAAGTCTCCGACCCGAAGTCCACCAGGTAAGTACCCCTATCTATTATGTGATTTATAGTATGAGTTGTAGAAGGGTATAGATGGAACGTAGATTAGTATATTAAGTACTTGAACTATAGGACTAGTTTACCCCAACAATTACATAAAACTTTAATGCCTAATTAAACAAACCTGTGACTAAGTCACCGAGTTAGGGTGTGGCAACCATTGTGCGCATGTCTAGGATTGGTTTCGGTGGGAGCCTGGTATTTAAGCAGTCCTAGTGACTCACCTCCTCTCCACTCGAATCCTACCTGGTGCGTAGTGACGGTTCACCCTAACCAAGAGGATTTATTCACGGGCTAAACCCAATAACTAAAACCCGAAAGGGACTAGCCGTATTTTTTTAAAAACCCTAGTTTTAAAATCCTCAAATTACCCTTTTGATTGGTAAAAACTATTCTATAAAATTTTTCTGAAATATTCTTGATTTACAAAATTACCTAAATACCCCTGGTTATAAAATTACTAAAATGCCCCTGGTTTGAAAATTTTTATTACCATACTACCCTCGACTTTTACTAAGATATTTTTTTCAAAACACCAGAAATCTCTATTTTGCAAAATAATAAGATACCTTGATTTGGAAAATTTACTAAAATACCCCTGATTTACAAAATTACCAAAACGACCCCGATCTCCAAAATTTCTGCCATACCTCTGATTTGAGAAAATTTTCAAGAATATCCATGAGTTTTGGAAAATTTCGAAATGCCTTTTTAGATTTTTGGAAATTACCCTGATTTATTACCAAAATACCCCTGTAGGACAAATGACGAGAATACCCCTGGGATAGGAACAGACAAAAATGTTCGAATGATGAATGTGTACGGTAGATACTACTGAATGGATGTGTTTCTGTGAATTAAGGTAGAAGACTTGAAACTCTGAATAATCGAAAGAACCACTATTAAGCTCTTTTCATAAAACTGTTCGCGGATAACCAGTGGAACAAATACTAATACATAAAATTTCTTAAATCAGAGTAAAGCGCGATCGTAGACATGAGCTCTAGGGGACGTGGTTGTAATGTGCGAGGGCGTGGTCGAGGCAGAATAACTATGTCGGAACCCGTTAGATCGGGTCAAGGGTCTGAGAATGAGGTACCACCACCCCTACCACCAGCTGTTGGTGTTGAGCAGCAAGATCAGACGGGGGATGATGCTGTATCGCAGGCGGTGCTGCGAGTTCTGGAGATGGTGGCTGGAGTAGGTGGAAACACAGGAGCTCGGAAATCTGTACCCGAGCGACTCCGAGCCAATGGAGCTGAGGTGTTCCGTGGCGTATCTGGTGTGGCATCCAGTACTGCTGAGTATTGGTTGGAGGCGACCGAGCGAATTATGGATGAGTTGGATTTGACTGCTGAGGAGAAAGTGAAAGGAATGGTGTCGCTACTTCGTGATGAGTCATATCAATGGGGGCTCACAGTCCAGGATGGTGCTACGGCTGAGGAACTCACTTGGGAGTATGTTAAGGCGGCATACCAGAAGAAGTATGTTGGTACTCATTATATAGATGCGCAGAGGAAGGCATTTCTGGGGCTGGTTCAAGGGAACAAGTCTGTGGCGGAGTACGAGGCTGAATTCCTAAGGTTGAGCAGATATGCTCGAGGAATCGTAGCTACGGAGCATGAGCGGTGTGTCCGGTTTGAGGACGGACTGAGGGATGATCTGAGGTTATTGATAGCTCCGCAACAAGAGCGGGAGTTTGCTGTGTTGGTAGAGAAGGCTAAGGTAGCCAAAGGAATTAAAGACTCTGTGAGGCAGAACACGGACCAGAATAAGCAGAAGAGAGGATTTGGACCATCAGAGTCTTCTGGGAATATTCAAAAGAGGCCTAGAGTTGATGGGCCGCGAGGTCAGCAGGCTGCGACAGGAGGGCAGTATCGTACCTGTGACCAGTGTGGAAAGAAGCACCTAGGAGAGTGTTGGAAGAAGACAGGAGGATGTTTCAAGTGTGGGTCCAAGAATCATATGATTAGGGACTGTCCTATGAAACCGAAGGGGAATCGACCAGCAGCTCAGGGTTTTAATCAGGTTGGAAGAGGCGGACAGAAGCCTCAGTGAGGGCGTGGTCTGAATGGTAGAGGAAACGGTGCTCGAAGAGGACGAGGAACACCTGGCAGAGGTGTTGGTAATACAGAAGCAAGGCAACCAGGTCTGGTGTATGCAGTTCGCCGGAGAGAGGATGGAGACGCACCGGACGTCATAACCGGTACGTTCCTTGTATTTGGCAAGCCTTACTTTGCTTTGTTTGATGTTGGCTCTACCCATTCTTATGTTGCATGTAGAGTAGTTGAAACTCTAGGCATAGCCTCTGAACTATCTGATAGAGAGATGACTGTAGTAAGCCCGCTAGGTCAAACTGTAGTGGTGAATAGGATGTTCCAGAAAATACCTCTAGAGATTCAGGGAATGGTATTCCCTGCTGATTTAATGGAACTACCCTTCGAAGAATTCGATCTCATACTTGGCATGGATTGGCTGGTGGAACATCGAGCCATATTGGATTGTGCAGCTAAACGAATGGAGTTAAGGACGCCGGAGGGTGAGGAAGTAGTTATGATAGGAGAAAGAAGAAACTACTTGTCTAACGTAGTTTCAGTACTAAAGGCGGATAAGATGGTTCGGAAAGGGTGCAAGGCATTCTTGGCCTTTGTTAGTGCTTTGGATGCAAAAGAATGGGGAGTTAGTGGAGTTAGAACCGTAAGGGAATTTGTGGATGTTTTTCCGGAGGAATTACCTGGGATACCCCCGGATAGGGAGGTGGAGTTTGGAATTGATTTGCTGCCGGGAACAGCTCCTGTGTCAATCGCTCTGTACAGAATGGCACCCAAGGAGTTGGTTGAGCTCAAGGCTCAAATCCAAGAGTTGCTTGATCGTGGGTTTATTCGACCCAGTGTGTCTCCATGGGGAGCATCGGTCTTGTTTGTGAAGAAGAAGGACGGAACTATGCGTATGTGCATAGATTACCGTCAGTTGAATAAGCTGACTATCAAGAACAAGTACCCTTTGCCGAGGATTGATGACTTGTTCGATCAGCTTAAGTGGGCAGCGGTTTTCTCGAAGATAGATCTAAGGTCTGGATATCATCAGCTTAAAGTGAAGGAAGTGGATATCCATAAGACAGCTTTCCGGACAAGGTATGGGCATTTTGAGTTCGTGGTAATGCCGTTTGGTTTGACGAACGCCCCAGCTGCGTTCATGGATATGATGAATCAGGTTTTTCAACCATACTTGGATAGGTTCGTCGTTGTGTTTATCGACGACATTCTGGTGTATTCCAAGTCTGAGGAGGAATACGATGAGAATCTTCGGATAGTGTTGCAAGTTAAGCCGACGTGGTTGAATGAAGTGAAAGAGGGACAGTTGTTTGATGTTGATCTAAGTGCTAAGCTACGGCAAGTGCAGAGTGAGGAGTTGGAAGATTATGGTATTAATGATGAGGGAGTATTGTGTTTCAAGGGTAAGGTCTGTATGCCGAAGAACGAAGAACTTAGGCAGAGGATTCTTCAGGAATCGCATAGTAGCCCTTATGCTATGCATCCTGGAGGTAGTAAGTTGTACCGAGATCTAAGGGAACAGTTTTGGTGGCCTGGTCTTAAGAAGGAAGTTACCGAATTCGTAGGGAAGTGCTTAACTTTTCAGCAAGTTAAGGCTGAACACCAAGTTCCGTCAGGATTGCTTCAACCAATAAAGATTCTGCAGTGGAAGTGGGAGAGAATCACCATGGACTTCGTTAGTGGGCTTCCCCTTACGCCTATTAAGAAGGACTCGGTATGGGTGATAGTGGATCGGTTGACAAAATCCGCGCATTTCATTCCAGTGCGGGTTGATTATTCCTTACAGAAGTTGGCGAGGCTGTATGTGGCAGAAATTGTAAGGTTGCATGGAGTTCTGGTATCGATCATTTCGGATAGGGACCCAAGGTTTACGTCTCGGTTCTGGAAAGCACTACATCAAGCTTTAGGCACCAGATTGGATTTCACTATGGCATTTCATCCACAGTCAGACGGCCAGTCAGAATGAGTAATCCAAGTGTTAGAGGATATGTTGAGAGGTTATGTGATAGACTTCAGAGGAAGTTGGGAAGAATATTTGCCTTTAGCGGAATTTGCGTACAACAACAGTTATCAAGCTAGTATTCGGATGGCATCATATGAAGCGCTGTATGGACGGAAGTGTTGCACTCCTACGTGCTGGACGGAGTTAGGGGAACGTCGAGTTTGGGTCCAGAGATTGTGGCAGAATCTGAGGAGAAGGTTGAGGTAATTCGAGCTCGGTTAAAGGAAGCATCTGATAGACAGAAGTCGTACGCGGATCTCAAACGGAAAGAAATCAAATTTGATGTGGGAGATCAAGTGTTTCTTAAAGTGTCGCATTGGAAGAAGGTAATGAGATTTGGTCGCAAAGGGAAGTTAAGTCCAATGTTTATAGGACCTTATCGGGTATTGAAGCGAGTTGGACCAGTGGCATACCAGTTAGAGTTGCCACCGGAATTGAAGCAGATGCACGACGTATTTCATGTTTCCATGCTACGTCGTTATCGATCGGATCCATCTCATGTAGTTCCAGTTGAAGAGGTGGAGCTAAGTCCAGATTTGTCCTACGAGGAGGAGCCGATTCAGATTTTGGAACGAGATGTGAAAGTGCTACGGAGGAAGTCAGTTCCTCTAGTCAAAGTGTTATGGCGTAATCATGGATCGGAGGAAGCTTCGTGGGAGCCAAAAGAGGCAATGCGACAGCAATACCCTCACTTGTTTCAGCCAGGTAATTTCAAGGTCAAAATTATTTTAAGGGGGGTAGAACTGTAATACCCGGGATTTAGAGCCTATGCATATTGCTTAAATGTATGAAATAGCATGCCTAAATGTGTTGTGAATGTGTGTTATGAATTTTGTGAACCTTAATGTGTAGGTGAATGCTTAGAAATTATTTGATTTTTAGTTTAAAAGAGGAAGCTAAGTCTGATAAGGCCTTAAGAAAATTAGTAGGTGAATGTGGACATGAAATTGGGCTTGTTAAAGTGGCTGCAAGGCGCCACTTAAGGCCTAGTAAGTGACGCCATATGCAGGGTGTAAGGGCTTGAGTTCGAGCTGCATGGGTAGCAAAAAGGAGTTTTATTTTTACTGCATGGATGAGCAGTGATGGACGGCATGGGGACTTCATTTAGATGAGGATTACTCTTTTAAAATTCGGCTAGGATAGAAGATAATTGTGGTTTTAATTTAATTATCTTATATGGGTAGATAAGAGATAAAGTAGGAGAAATATGAGGAAGCTGATAAGAGGGAAGAGAGTTGGCCGGCCAAGGGAATGCTTTGAATGGTATTTTCGGCTTTGGTAGTAGTAGGAAGGGTGTGCCGAAATTCATTCTTTTCTCATCTTTCATCTTGAGCCGAATTTTTGGTTAAGCCTCACCAACACTTTCTTTTCTTTTCTCCTCTCAAGTCTTTCTTTCTTTCCCACTCTAGCCGATTATTCCTTAAGCCTCAAAGCCCGAATCTCCCTAGTGTTCTTCAAGCCGAATCACTCTGTAGTGGCAGGCAAAGGTGCTATCGATCTCTGTAGTAATTGTCGTCGTTTTATTTCCTTTCTTTAAGCCAAAGTTAAGACTCTAATGCCATTTTTGTTCCTTGGCCGAAACTATAGAGGAGGATTCGGGATTTGGCCTATTGTCGACTACAAAGGAGGAAGGTTTCGGGATTTTAAAGATCTAAGGTAAGCTATAGGTGATATTCAGCCATAGGCCATTTTAATAGATCTTGTGTGATAAGCCGAATCTAACATATATCTATAGGGATCTCGACATCATCAAGAGCAAGTAGTAAATTTTCGGGATTTAGATCTACAAGGTAAGTGAATATAAGATTCGGCCAAGGCCCTATTTGGTGATTAAATCTGGTTCCTAATTGTTTAAAAGCCGAAAACTAACCAAGCCAAGTGATTTAGTGTCTAGCTGATTGCAAGGGAGAAACTCTACGAAGTTTCAGGATTTGATTAGCAATCAAATCGGCAGCAAGGTAAGAAGTTGGTTGCATTAATCCTTCGGGATTTGGCTATTTAGCCGAATGGCCTTTTTGCTAACATGATTAAGGTTGGCCGAATGTAGGAACTAAGATCTAGAGCATTAAATCGGGATTCTTCGGGATTCCAGTGAAAGCGTTAAGGAAACCAGGTGTGTACCCCACACTAGATCTTAATAGATTAATAGTAATGTTTTAATATATGTTTATGTGAAATGTGGCCAAAGGTACCATACAAATGGTACAGAGTACTCAGGTACGTTATTCTCTAAAGTTATGTCAATAATAAGAATATCTGTTATGACATGAATGTGAAATAAGGCCTATGGCATGAGATTGCATGATATGTATGATATATGGGGCATATGGGTGATATGTTAAGGGGAAGTGAACTGGTGGTTTTAAACCACAATATCTGAACGTGGTGACTTATGTCACAAAATCTGAATGTGGTGACTTATGTCACAAAATCTGAATGTGGTGACTTATGTCACGAAATTATTATTATCTGATGGCTATGCCACGAATTTATAAGGGCAATGTGCCAGTCGACTGCAGCGACTGCCTTCGATGGTGTGTAGCGGATGGAGGGTCGACTTAGTAGTCCCCACGGTGTGATGGTTGGTACGGGTGATGTGTAGCGGATGGTATCTAGGTTTGGGTTCGGGTTCGCATCATCATGATTAATTGCTATTTGTATATGTATGATCTGACATGCATGAATCGTTAGGACTTAGTGTTGGTTGTTACACACTGAGTCTGTTTGACTCACCCCGTTGTGGGATATTTTTCAGGTGACACTCAGTGATGGACCGGGTCGGCAGGAGCTTAGTGGTGGCCATGCTCAGCACGAAATTATTTTACTTGGACTTTTTATGTAACATCGCAAAATTGGGCCTAGTAGGATTGGGCCGATTGGGAATTGGGCTTTAGGAAAATTAGAATATTATTTATTTTTGTGTTGGCTCGGGTATGAATTTTGTGTGTTAGAATAGTTTTATGAAGGCTTGTTTTTATTTAGGAAGTTAGAATAAATTTTAGCATGGCTTATTTAATGAAGTGGATTAGGTGAGCTAAGCACTTAAGTTAATTTAAGTGTTCATTTATAGCATAAGTGGAGTAAGTGGCAAGTTGGTTAAGGAGCTTGAAAGGTAGCTTGAGGTTAGAGGTTTGAGTGGTATGTTTAGCATTTTGAAGGTTTATTTTTGTGTATTAGCATTAATGGCCGGTCAACCTATGTTTATGATAGGTGGACTAATAACTTTTGGTAAGTTGAATTTTTGTTTAAGGAAAGCTTAAGCTATGGGATAAGATTTTTAAGGTTATGGAAGGATATCTTAAAGTTATGGTATATTGAGGGGACAAAGGCATGGAATAAGGAGAATGTTTTGGAAACAATTCTTATGCCTTTAGTGGATGTATGTGGACGGCATGGGTGTCTAGGGGGGTGGCCGAATTTTGTTAGGTAGCTTGGGGGGAATAGTTGGCCAATTCTCCTTTTGAACATCTTTTGCATTTTTGTTTTCCCTCTCCAAAAATCCTTTGTTTGGCCGAATGAGTATTGTACATTTTGTGCAAGTTTTGCTTTTGGTTAGCCTTCATTTTGTTTGAACCAAAATTTATATTTTCTTTCTCTCATCTTTTCCTTTGAAACCGAAAACATCTTTTGCACTTTTGTGCACTCCTTCTCCCATCTCTCTTCCTCTTTTCTTACTTTTGGTATTTGCTCAACATCACTTTTTCCTTTTTATTTTCTTCTTGACCGAACCTCTTTCTTCCCCAAATCCTCTTTTCTTTTCTTCCATTATTTCTAAAATCGAATCCTCTCCCTCTCATTCTCATTTTCTTTGCTACTCACATACTCTATTTCTTTTTCTCCATAATATCTTTTGTTATCTTCATTCAAAACCATAGCCGAATCTTCTACTTCCTTGTTAGTATTATTGTTGGCCGAATATTCAAAGGGTAGGCATTCATTTTTGGGTTTTCTTCAATCGGTTTTGGAAGATAGGTAAGTGTTTATGGCCGTTTTTCCTTTCTTTTTTTTTATGTCGTTTTCTTGAGGGCGTAGGCCACTTTCTAATGTTTTTGGTATAGAGGCCGAAACTAATATGATTCCATTTAGGGATTTCGGCAGAGTTCTTAATCAAGTGATGTTTTCGGGATTTGATCGTTTGTGCCTTAGCAGGTGCGTAGTTATCGCACTATTTCTCCTGTTTTGTGTATTGATATATATATATATTCTTGTATGATGTGTGATAGCCGGCAACAAAGGCTAAAGTGGTGAAAACCCATGATTGGGGTAATCGGTTAACAGGTCAGTAATATGTGATATTAAATTATTTATGGTGACTGTGTAATATGATAATGAGCATGTGATGTATGTTTATTCTATATGTTGATTTGGCATGATACATTAACATATATGCATGGGGATTGGATTTGATCAAGGAAGGACGGCTGTACATATTTATGTACGTGGTCTAATGTTAGCCTCGTGCTACATTAGCGCTTGATGATCAGCTGTGTACTACATCAAGGGAGGTGTTGGCTAGGTGCCCATCTCGGCGGTTGATGGCTGTGTGCATCACCGTAGACGAATTAATGTTGGGATCACTTATGTGATCGGTGGCTTAGCCACGGCCTTGAGCAGCAAGTCTGCCAAGGTAAGATATAAGGATCACTATTTGATCGGTGGATTAGCCACGGCCTTGGACGGCAGGTGTGCCGGGGTTGGTGTAATGGATGGAATTAGGTTGGGTTGGGCGTCATTTTGCATATTTATGTATGTGAACTGTGTGGATTTGGGCCAAGCCCATATGTGGAGGCATGTGTGATGATTATGCACTGAGTCTGTGGACTCACCCAATTTTTCTCAACCATTTCAGGTGATGCGTAAGCGTTGGACCGGGTTTGGAGTGGATACAAGGTGGCCCATGCAGAAGAAGATATTTTAATTATTTTAAGCATTTTAATATTGAGTATTTTGTTTTAAGTATTGGTTGTAATAAGGGCCATTTAACCAATTTTTGATTATTATTATGTTTTAAGTTGGTTTGTTGAATATATTGTTATTTGCAAATGTTTATTTGGGATTTTAATTATACAATGTTTTAGTAAAGACAACAAATTTTTATGTTTTTACTTTTAAGTTAAAATCTTTTCAAACGTTTTCCGCAGTGGCATTCTAAATTCGGCCGTGGCGTATGGGCCGGGTTTGGGGTGTTACAAATTGGTATCAGAGCCCGGTTCAAAACTCGAACTTTGAGGTTTTGGGCCCGAAAATAGTTTTCAAAGATGGGTTTTTCAAAGATTTGGGCTTTCATAAATTTTTTAGGTTTATTCTGGCATGGCACCTGTACCTCCGACCCGAAGTCAACCAGGTAAGTACTTCGGACTCTTAAAGTGATTTGTTTGTGTGAATTATTATGGGTTATTTGGGCTCGTAGATTAGAATACTAAGGTTATTGGACTCTAGGATTAGTTGACTCAACATATGCATAAGACTTTAATAGGTTATTAAACCAACCTGTGACCAAATCGCCGAGTTAAGGTGTGGTAACCTTGGTGCGCATGTCTAGGATTGGATCTGAAAGAGCTTGGTACTTAAGCAGTCCTCGTGACTCACCTCCTCTTTTCAGGAATCCTACCTGGTGCGTAGCTTCGGTTCACCTTAACCAAGAGGATTTGTTCATAGGCTAAACCGATTACTAAACCCGAACGGGATTAGCCTTATTGTTTTAAAACCCTTAGTTTTAAAATTTTCAAATTTACCCCTTTGATTTGTGAAACCTTAAATCTGATTTTTGAAAGACGTTTTCTCGATTTATAAAATTACCCAAAATGCCCCTAGTGGCAAGTTTACAAAATGCCCCTGTATTGTAAAATTACCGTATTACCCTCAACTATTGTTAAAATGATTTTACATTGCAAAATACCAAAATCTCGAGTTTTCAAAATGGCAAGATACTCCGGTTTGGGAAAACTTACGAAAATACCCCTGGTTGACAAAATTACCAAGAAGCCCTGAGTTTCTAAATTTTCATGTTGCTTCCGACTCTTACTAAAATGTTTCTACTTTACAAAGATATCAAAAACTTCTATTTTACAAGTATCAAGCTATCCTGAGTTGGAGAATTTACAGAAATGCCCATGACTTACAAAATTACTGAAATAACCCCGAATTTCTGAAATTTTTTTGCAGCACCTCTAATTTTTTTTTTAAAAAAAATAAATTTCAAGATGATTCCAAGATTTTGTAAATTCTGAAATAGCTTTAATTTGGAAAAAAAAAATATTTTCAAAGTTGACCCTGATTCATTCCCGAAATACCCTTAATAGGAAAATGACGGAAATACCCCTGGGTTGGGAGTAGACAGGAATGTTTTAATGGTGTGCTGAATGTGTAATTCTCTGAACTAGGGTAGTGAACTTTAGATGAAACTTTGGTTGATCAAAAGAACCGCTTTTGAAACTTCTTCTCATAAAATTTGCTCGTGGATAAACAGTGAAACAAAATTGCTAATTCATAAAACTTTTAAACAGATTAAATCGTGACGCTAGATATGAGTTCTAGGGCGCGTGGTCGCAATACTCGTGGACGTGGTAGAGGTAGGATGGCAGTATCGGAACCGGTTAGGTCTGGCCATGGGTCAGAAAGCGATGTACCGCCACCACCAGCTGTTGAGGTTGAACATCAGGATCAGACCGGAGGAGATGACGCAGTATCGCAGGCTATGCTGCGGGTGCTTGAGCGAGTGGCAGGAGCCAATGTGGGTAATGGGACTCGGAAGTCAGTGCCTGAAAGACTTAGGTCAAACGGAGCCGAGGTTTTCAGAGGAGTGTCTGGGGTAGCTCCGAATGCGGCAGAATACTGGCTAGAGGCAGTTGAAAGGATTATGGATGACTTGGATTTAACTGCTGAGGATAAGCTTAAAGGAGCTGTTTCGTTGCTACGGGATGAGGCCTACCAGTGGTGGCTCACTGTTAAGGAAGGTATCCCTGCGGATCGAGTAAACTGGGGTTACTTTAAGATCAAGTTTGAGGGGAAGTATGTCGGAGTGAGCTATGTAGACGCTTAGAGGAAGGCGTTCCTCAACTTGGTGCAAGGTGACAAGTCAATAGCGGAGTATAAGGCTGAGTTTCTGCGTTTGAGCCGGTATGCTCGGGGCATCGTGGCTACCGATTATGAGAGATGCTTCAGATTTGAAGATGGGCTGCGAGATAAATTGCGGGTTTTGATTGCTCCGCAACGAGAGCGAGACTTCGCCATTTTGGTGGAGAAAGCTCGAATAGCTGAAGAGGTCAAGAGGACTGAGAGGCAGAATAGAGAAAGAAACCGGGATAAAAGGAGTTTTGGATCGCCAAAATTGTCCGAGAAATTTTAAAAAAGACCGAGGGTCGAGAATTCTGCTCGTGTTTCTATGACAGCTGCTGGAAATCAGGACAGTCCGTGTGCTCGGTGTGGAAGGTATCATGTCGGCGAGTGCTGGAATCGGGACCGAGAATGTTTTAGGTGTAAGTCCAAGACTCATTTGATTAAGGATTGTCCTCAGGATCCGAATAGGGCTCGGATAGAAGGCCAAGGTTATGTGCAACCGGGCAGAGGTGGTCAGCAGGCGACAAGGGGTCGTGGTCTGAACCATGGAGGAAATGGTTCTGGCCGAGGTCGTGGAGCATCAGGCTGAGGTAATGGTAACACTGAGGCAAGACAGCCAGGTCTGGTGTATGCAGTTCGTCGGAGGGAGGATAGTGATGTGCCAGATGTGACAACGGGTAAGTTTCTTATGTTTGGAATACCCTTTATTGTCTCGTTTGTTATAGAGCTAGTTCGTATTTGTGTTGATAGTGAAGTGGATGGAACCTTGAGTGTGAACTT
Organism: Gossypium australe; assembly: GCA_005393395.2. Taxonomy (NCBI): domain Eukaryota; kingdom Viridiplantae; phylum Streptophyta; class Magnoliopsida; order Malvales; family Malvaceae; genus Gossypium; species Gossypium australe. The sequence continues at coordinate 137,367,246 of CM016626.1, read as the reverse complement.
TGGGACTGTTCATAGAAAGTATGTTAGTTTTATTAAGATCAGAGTGCGCAGCATAAGCTTAGTGTGGCGAGATAGGATGTACGACGGTTAGTTAGTTGGAAATTTCGAGGACGAAATTTCTTTAAGGAGGGTAGAATTGTAACATCCCAAAATTGGGCCTAGTAGGATTGGGCCGATTGGGAATTGGGCTTTAGGAAAATTAGAATATTATTTATTTTTGTGTTGGCTCGGGTATGAATTTTGTGTGTTAGAATAGTTTTATGAAGGCTTGTTTTTATTTAGGAAGTTAGAATAAATTTTAGTATGGCTTATTTAATGAAGTGGATTAGGTGAGCTAAGCACTTAAGTTAATTTAAGTGTTCATTTATAGCATAAGAGGAGTAAGTGGCAAGTTGGTTAAGGAGCTTAAAAGGTAGCTTGAGGTTAGAGGTTCGAGTGGTACGTTTAGCATTTTGAAGGTTTATTTTTGTGTATTAGCATTAATGGCCAGTCAACCTATGTTTATGATAGGTGGACTAATAACTTTTGGTAAGTTGAATTTTTGTTTAAGGAAAGCTTAAGCTATGGGATAAGATTTTTAAGGTTATGGAAGGATATCTTAAAGTTATGGTATATTGAGGGGACAAAGGCATGGAATAAGGAGAATGTTTTGGAAACAATTCTTATGCCTTTAGTGGATGTATGTGGACGGCATGGGTGTCTAGGGGGGTGGCCGAATTTTGTTAGGTAGCTTGGGGGGAATAGTTGGCCAATTCTCCTTTTGAACATCTTTTGCATTTTTGTGTTCCCTCTCCAAAAATCCTTTGTTTGGCCGAATGAGTATTGTACATTTTGTGCAAGTTTTGCTTTTGGTTAGCCTTCATTTTGTTTGAACCAAAATTTATATTTTCTTTCTCTCATCTTTTCCTTTGAAACCGAAAACATCTTTTGCACTTTTGTGCACTCTTTCTCCCATCTCTCTTCCTCTTTTCTTACTTTTGGTATTTGCTCAACATCACTTTTTCCTTTTTATTTTCTTCTTGACCGAACCTCTTTCTTCCCCAAATCCTCTTTTCTTTTCTTTTCTTCCATTATTTCTAAAATCGAATCCTCTCCCTCTCATTCTCATTTTCTTTGCTACTCACATACTCTATTTCTTTTTCTCCATAATATCTTTTGTTATCTTCATTCAAAACCATAGCCGAATCTTCTACTTCCTTGTTAGTATTATTGTTGGCCGAATATTCAAAGGGTAGGCATTCATTTTTGGGTTTTCTTCAATCGGTTTTGGAAGATAGGTAAGTGTTTATGGCCGTTTTTCCTTTCTTTTCTTTATGTCATTTTCTTGAGGGCGTAGGCCACTTTCTAATGTTTTTGGTATAGAGTCCGAAACTAATATGATTCCATTTAGGGATTTCGGCAGAGTTCTTAATCAAGTGACGTTTTCGGGATTTGATCGTTTCTGCCTTAGCAGGTGCGTAGTTATCGCACTATTTCTCCTGTTTTGTGTATTGATATATATATATTCTTGTATGATGTGTGATAGCCGACAACAAAGGCTAAAGTGGTGAAAACCCATGATTGGGGTAATCGGTAAACAGGTCAGTAATATGTGATATTAAATTATTTATGGTGACTGTGTAATATGATAATGAGCATGTGATGTATGTTTATTCTATATGTTGATTTGGCATGATACATTAACATATATGCATGGGGATTGGATTTGATCAAGGAAGGACGGGTGTACATATTTATGTACATGGTCTAATGTTAGCCTCGTGCTACATTAGCGCTTGATGATCAGCTGTGTGCTACATCAAGGGAGGTGTTGGCTAGATGCCCATCTCGGCGGTTGATGGCTGTGTGCATCACCTTAGACGAATTAATGTTGGGATCACTTATGTGATCGGTGGCTTAGCCACGGCCTTGAGCAGCAAGTCTGCCAAGGTAAGATATAAGGATCACTATTTGATCGGTGGATTAGCCACGGCCTTGGACGGCAGGTGTGCTGGGGTTGGTGTAATGGATGGAATTAGGTTGGGTTGGGCGTCATTTTGCATATTTATGTATGTGAACTGTGTGGATTTGGGCCAAGCCCATATGTGGAGGCATGTGTGATGATTATGCACTGAGGCTGTGGACTCACCCAATTTTTCTCAACCATTTCAGGTGATGCGTAAGCGTTGGACCGGGTTTGGAGTGGATACAAGGTGGCCCATGCAGAAGAAGATATTTTAATTATTTTAAGCATTTTAATATTGAGTATTTTGTTTTAAGTATTGGTTGTAATAAGGGCCATTTAACCAATTTTTGATTATTATGTTTTAAGTTGGTTTGTTGAATATATTGTTATTTGCAAATGTTTATTTGGGATTTTAATTATTCAATGTTTTAGTAAAGACAACAAATTTTTATGTTTTTACTTTTAAGTTAAAATCTTTTCAAACGTTTTCCGCAGTGGCATTCTAAATTCGGCCGTGGCGTATGGGCCGGGTTTGGGGTGTTACATTTTATTAAGTACTTGTAATTATTTTGGGTTTTGTTTTGATGTAATAAGGCCAGTAGTATTGAACTGTTTTATACATGCATGTTATTCAATTCAGTACGATACGATTTTTGACAATTCAAAGTTTATGTAATGTTTTCAAAAGAAATTCTACATATTTGACACCTAAACTCAAATGGTTTTCAAAATTAAAGGTAAACCTTAAAAACTCGGCAAATACTTTTTAACTTGTTGGTTTCAAGAACGTAATTAAAGTTTTATTAAAACCCAGACTTTCCAATTCAAACCCTCAAAGTTTTCCAAAGAACAAACGAATTTGAACCGTTTTACTCGAGGAACATACCAGATCTGGTCGAGGCTCGTGGGCCGGGTCTGGGGTGTTTCAACTTAGGCACTCGGTATTTATGATAAATCATTTCAATTCAAACAATATATTACCGAGACATTAGGGCAAGCCTGGAAAAGATTTAAAACCATTATCATATCAGTGTTGGGTGGAGGCTTACATTTTTCGGTTCAAATTCAACATTTCTATGACAGATTGAATTGTCAGAACAGGCGAAATTTGACATCATGACTAGAGGGAGCATCTGGAAGAAAACCAGGAAGAAGGTAATGGAAATATTAGAAAGATTCAGTGAAAATGATTTTTCCTTAGGAATACATCAAGACTTAGAGGTAGGGGAATTGGAAGAAAGCAAAATAGAGGAGTAAAAAGGCAATAACCTGGAGACTATTATAGAAAATTTGGCTTATCATGAATATGAATTAGAATAAGAAAAATGGGATGATACTGAACAGGAAAATGCTTAGACAACTATTCAACTAGATTGGTGGTGTCAAAGTAAGGGACAACCAAAACAAATTATTGTAAGCACAACAAAAATGACACCATCCATGATTAAACCTCCAAGTTAGAACTAAAACCTTTACCAGAACACTTAAAATATGGATATCTGGGGAAGCAAAATACATTACCAGTAATTATAGCTACCAGGCTAAGTTCAGAACAAGAAGAGGTTTTATTAAGTGTTTTAAAAACACACAAAAAAGTCATAGGATGGAAAACCACTAATATTAAGGGAATCAATCATATGCTGTGTCAGCATAAGATAAGATTAGAAGAAGGAAAAAAAAAATCTGTAGTGGATGCACAACGTTGGCTTAATCCAGCTATGAAAGAGGTGGTAAAAAAAGAATTAATTAAATGGTTAGATGCCGGTATCGTTTATGCTATTTCTAACAATGAATGGGTTAGTCCTACGTAGTGTGTTTCAAAGAAAGGCAGCCTGACAGTGGTTGAAAATAATAAAAATGAATTAATACAGTTACTGGTTGGAAAGTATGCATCGATTATCGAAATTAAATGATGCAACAAAAAAAGATCATTTTTCTACTTCCTTTTATTGATCAAATGCTTGATTGGTTGGCAGAGAAGGATTATTACTATTTCCTTGATAGATACTTAGGATACCATCAAATCCCAATACATCTAGATGACTAAGAAAAAACTACATTCTCGTGTCCTTTTTGTACCTATCCTTTCAGACGAATACCATTTGGGCTTTGCAGCGCTCCTGCAACCTTTATGAGATGTATGACTGCTATTTTCACTGACATGTTAGAGGAAGGCTTGGATGTGTTTATGGACGATTTCTCGGTATATGGAGATTAATTTCAAGAATGTTTGGACAACCTTGAAAAAGTCCTGCAAAGATGCGAAAAAATCAACTTAGTACTGAACTGGAAAAAATGTCATTTCATGGTCAAAGAGGGATTGGTTTTAAGGCAGAAAATATTAAGAAAGGACCTGGAAGTTGACAAAGCTAAGATTGAGGTTATTAAGAAACTTTTGAATCCAACAACAGTTTGGGAAGTCAAGAAATTTTCTGGGTGATGTTGGGTTCTACAGGCGACTTATAAAAGATTTTTCCTATATCTCTAAGTTGCTGAATCAACTATTGTAGAAAGAGACACAGTTTGGATTTGACCAGGAATGCATCAAAGCTTTTGAGGTAATTAAAGAAAAGCTTATTTCTGCTCATATAATTATTACTCCTAACTAGTCAAAACCTTTTATTATAATGTGCAATGCTAATGATTATGTTGTAGGGGCAGTGCTGGGACAAAAAAGAAATAACCTATTCAGAGTCATTCATTATGCAAGTAAGACACTCAATACGGTGCAATGGAATTACACTACAACTAAAAAGGAAATGCTTGTTGTTGTGTTTGCTTGTGAAAAATTTCGGCCATATTTGATGGCAAACATAGTTTATGTCTACACTGATTATTCGATATTAAAGTATGTCGTGAAGAAAAGGAGACAAAATCTAGATTAATGAGAAGGGTATTACTGCGTCATGAGTTCAATTTATGAATAATGGACAGAAAATTAAAAAAAAATTCAAATTGTAGATCATTTATCTAGAATAGAGAATGACCCGGAACAACTGGATTATGAATAAATAAAAGAGATTTTTGTTGACGAGCAGTTGTTCAAAGTAGAAATCCATAAAACAAGGTTTAGAAATAATGGCACTTTGTGCTATGCTGATTATGTAAAATATATTGCTAAAGGTGTCTTTCCACCCCAATTATCAGGAAAACAAAAGAAAAGGATCATGCACGAAGAGAAAAATTATATTTGGGAAGATCCGTATGTTTTTCGGCAGTTTCCAGATCAGTTGGTAAGAAGATGTGTAGTAGATGAGGAAGTAGCTGATATTCTACAAGGGTGTCATACATCCCCATGTGAGGGGACATTTTGGCGGAAAAAGAACAACCCAAAAAGTACTCTATCAGAATTTTATTCGCCAACCTTAAACAAGGATGAATATGAATTTGTATAAGGATGTGATAGATGTCAGAATCGGGAGTATATAAAAAAGGGATGAAATGCCACAAACAGGGATACTTGAGGTAGAGTTATTCGATGTTTGGGGATTGATTTCATGAGGTAGAGGTATTACCTACCAATGACACCAAATCTATAGTTAAGTTTTTTAGAAAAAAATATTTTTGCGAGATTTGGAACACCGCGTGCATTGGTAAGTGACAAATGATCCCATTTTTGTAGCAAACAATCTGAGACCTCTTTGGCAAAATACAATGTAAGACATCAAATGAAAATAGCATACCACCCCCAGGCTAACAGTCAAGTAGAGGTATCGAACAGAGAAATTGTAAACTCTAATTTATATAGGGTTTTTATGATTGTTTTTGGTACCTTGTAACTTAAAAATAATATATCACGAGTATTTGATCACTAATTCAATGAATTTTGTTTATATTTTAATAATGAGCATCATTTAATGAAAAAAGTGATTTTATGTTATTTTGTACTAAATTTATACACAATGTAATTGTTTTTGGCTACTTATTGATTTTGACATTATTTAATGCAATTGGACTAAGGAAATTATGCATGATTTATTCATAAAATAAAGTTACATGGATGAAAAACACATGTAAAATGGGTCATGAAGAGGTTGTTTTTGATCCAATAAAAAATGGATCAACTGATGGACAAGTCTGGTAAGCAATTGGCTCACCAAACCGCTCAAACAAGGGAGAACAAGCCCAAATTCGGGAAAAGGCATTTGGACTACTTAGAATTTCATTTTTGGGAGATTTATTAGAGGTCCCTGCACTTGCAAACAAATTAGAAAATGACCCACCAAATTTGGCCAAGAAACTATCCACCCTTAACAACTCCCTCTTCCACAATATGTGGTTGGCCAATCAGAGGAGTAAATGGGGAAATTTTTCACACTATTTTTAGTAAACTCATCCACCAACTTTCACTATAAATACCCACCTCCATTCCCCATTTCAGGTCATCCATCATCCCTCACTTAACATTCATCCTTCATTTTCTATTTCATTTACTAACCTCTCATTTCTCTCATTCATAAACCCTCTATTTTCCCTTTCATTTAGTTAGAAATTCTTTGAGAAATTGGCAAAAAAGAAAGATTATTCCAATTAGAAGAATTGGAAGAATTTCAATTTATGGTTCATGAGAACACCAAGATGTACAAGGAAACGAGCAGACTCTGGCATGATGCAAAGATCCCAAAACGAGAATTCTTACCTAGGCAAAAAGTTCTATTGTTCAAGTTAAGGTTAAAATTATTTCTTGACAAACTTAAATTAAGATGGACAGGTCCGTATACTATAAACCAAGTAATGCCTCATGGAGCAATATAACTCATCGAAAAAGAGGGACAATATTTTCTTTTAAATGGACAACGTGTAAAAAATTAGTTTGAATGAATGATGAATAGAGTTGTCGACACACAATTCTTGCAATGCAAAACTATTTGAAGTTCAGGGGGGAACCGAAGGGATGTGTAACAACATATTTTTCAATAGTTTCGGGACCAAAAATTTTTGGCATGTCAACTCGTAAATATTATTTTTAGAATATTGATGGAGTTGTTAGAGTCGTATTAAAATATGGTTGAGAAATTTTAACGTTTATATAGTTAATTAAAGAAAAAGGACCAAATTTTAAAAGGTGCAAAATTTAATAATTATTGCATTTAGATGATTTAATAGCTTAAAGATCATTGGAGGGAGGACCTATGTAGCAATTAAACCCTAGTTAACAATGTTGGAAGGCAATGGAAGTAAAAGTAGTAAAATAACACATGTTTTAATGGAAAACTGGTAATTAACCTAAAAATTAAAACAAATTAATTAGAAAAGACATCATCATCTTCTTCATTTGTTTTGATGGTTGGACGAATATACCATAGGAGAAAAGCTTAACATTCGGTTGGTTTAAGCCTTGCATGGGTAAGTTTTGAGTCCTATTTTTATGAATTTTTATGTTTTTGAGATCATTACAACTAGGTCCAACTAGTCCGTACCTTCGTTTTTGAATCTGTTAAAAATTTTGGAAGTTACCATTGAAGAATTTTGGTTGTTTGTGATGATAATTATATGTTTGAAGCTTTGGTTATGATTTTTGATGGTTTTATAAAGTAATTTTAGTTAGTTTTTATTTAAGGATTTAATTGTTAAAATGTCAAAGTTTCAAGAATTAAAGGTGAATATGAGGTATTTTATGGACTTTTTAGAAGCATTAGATATTTGGTTTTAAGTTTTATTTGATAAAAATGGTTAATTTGATGAATTTCGGGTTAAGGGACTAAATTGCAAAAGTTGTAAAAGTTAGGGGTAATTGTCTAAATTTAGAAAATAAAAGGGTATAAAATGTAAATTGAATTTGAAGGTGAAATGTAAGCTAATAATTGAGAAATTTTACATTTTAGATCAAGACCCTGTTGATATACGTTGAAAAGGAAAAATTATGGATTAGTCCTTAAACTTCTGTAACTACTACAATTCAGTCTAGGTAAGTTCGTATAGTTTATAATTTAACATCTATACGAAAATTTTGATGATATAATATGATATAATAGATATATTTGATTATAAATGATGAAAAGTTGTTGAAATTAAATACTTGGATTGGATTAAGTGCGGGTAGAGTATAATCGAGATATGGTGTGTTATGGGGTATTAAAGTGGAGATTGTGGTGGAGTGATGTATATACATGTTTCCTAAGTAGAATGAGGTTCAGCATTTGTTGTGAACTCTCGTGTTAGACTCTTTGTTTTGTTGTGTTTTCGGTTGGACTAGCTCTTCGGAGCCATTTGTGTGTTATCGGATAGACTGGCTCGTATGAGCATCTGGTGTGTTTTGGATGGATTAGCTCTTATGAGCATCTGGTGTGTTTCGGTTGGACTATCGATGTACTCATATCCGTAAGTCATTCATCAGATTGTAAATCTCTGTAATGTAACTTGTTAATGATTCTGATGGTTATGTCTTGTATATAAACTTTGAATTGAATTTTGCAATTCACTTGGTTGAGATTGTGGATGATAGGGAACACATATGGTTGTATTATTATTGAATGATTTGTTGTACTTACTTCGGTAAGATTTGTCATTTTTTAGTACATCGAACTTACTAAGCTTTAATAAGCTTACTTGTGTTATTTTTGGTTCTTGTAGATACTTTAAAGGTTTGACTGTAACACCCCTTACCCGTATTCTACACCAGAACCGGGTACAAGGCGTTACCATACTTAACTCGCACAATTATACAACATTGGCTATTAAATTCATTTCAAATTAAAAATTTTCCATTCACGTTTCTATCGTCCTTATAATGGACCTACGAGGCCCTAAACCTGCTCCCAAAAGATTTCGGAGATAATTTGGAAACTTTTACACAGTTAAGAAAATTTTACTCAAACAGGGGCCACATGCCCGTGTATCATTTCACACACCCGTGTTCAACGCCCATGGTGGATACTGACATGACTACACTGCTTGGGCACACGCGCATATGGCTAGACCGTGGTCGTCTCTGATTAATCCACACGGCCTGTCGCACGCCCGTGTGCTTCAACCATGTGGCGATTTAAATTCCAAATTCAAGGTGCAAACTTCACACGGCCTAGACACACGCCCGTGTGCCTACCCGTGTAGACAAGAACAAGGCTTTTTACCAAGCTTTTGTCACCCTCACTTGCATACATTCATACACCATCACCTAAACTTCACATATTATCAATTATAACCCTTGAGTTATCACATTAAACTATAAAATGAAGTCTTCATCCCATACATGAGGGAGTACTATTTCTGGTATAATTACAATCGACTTAAGCCATCATCTATGGCTATACACAACCAAACCATAAACTCTCTTAGGCCAACACATTTGCCTATATCAACTATGACTTAATCAACTTTAAAATAAGATTCTTATACATGCCATAACTCATAAGGACTCGAAACCTCATACCCATATGACTGATCAATAGTGTGAAAGCATCTCCGGCGGTTTCCAACCCGAGCTAGTCAAGTTAACCTATAAGAGATGGGAAATGAAGAGGAGTAAGCAATAATGCTTAGTAAGCTCATATGTATATAATAAACAACTATTGATATTCATTGATTATACACAACCACAAGGTATTATAGTGAGTTTTGCATATTAAACTCATGGATACCTACACAATCATTCTCGAAGCTTACTCATTCTGTCTCTTACCACATTCTAACTTTTCCACAATCCAAATGCTCATGTTAATTAGCATACATCCTTGTACTTGTCACCACATGATCACATAAAATAGCACATCGAACATTTTCAATAAGCCACTCATACTACCAATCATTCGGTGGTTTCGCACTTAGCCCACCCTCAATCTCTAATAGGGTGGTATCGCACATAGCCCACCAAACATTTATAATTATGGTGGTATCGCACTTAGCCCACCAAATGATAATATAGGCGATGGTATCGCACACAGCCCATCATTTACTAATTAACAAGGTGGTAACGCACATAGCCCAAAAATGTAACTCTAATCACCTCAAAAATGTAACGCACACAATTTCTTTTGAGGTAACTCTAATCACCCCAAAAATGTAAACCACTTCTTTACACACTGGCATTAAAACACTTTTCAATTTATTCATTAGCGCGTCACTAAAATTTATAAACTCTTTTTCCCCGATTCAACTGAACTCGATATTAGAATTTTCAGTTAGTAGTACCTTTAATGGCTTTCAACTTAACCGTCACGGTTAAAATATTTCAATGAGCATGCCTCTGTATCATACTCCCTACTCATGTACACATAGAATTTCATTCTTCCTATTTTATCCATGCGTAAATATACACATAACTCAAATCATATCTCAATACATCAATCTACTCCTTTCTCCACATTGAGAATATATTTCAAACACACTCTTGTTTGAGTTTCCCTTGTTGCGCTAATTTAAAACCTTTACTATCGTCGTATCTCAAGATAGCGGGAAAATCTCAATTGAGTGCATTAACTCTATTTGGCTTACCCAAAAACCAATCGCACAGCGTGAAACTTGTGATTTCACTTCTTATACTAGAATTATCACCTTTCTATGATCAAATCAAACGCGCAATTATAATAGATATAACTATCACAATTCAAAAAACACACTCTTTAAAAAAAACCATGATCAACGGAAATATAACGGAAATCTCACATAAAGTTTTATTACCAACTTCCTCCTCATAGTATCAGAATAAGGTTACGAAGAGATAAAGGAATGTCGATTTCAATTTACCAAATCGACAACCGTTTTGTCTGATTTTACAGTCAGCTAACATTCTCACATGATCACAATTTCAAGAAAAGAACAACCACATCACCCCTAAAGGGAAACAGATATTAATACATAATGCTCAAAGAGATCATTATAATCCATTCAACTATGGTTGTCATGATCAAACACTTTCACAGTTCGAATATTGTTTCTCTAACCATTTCTGTCATCATAAACTCCTTAACTATTCCTTTCATTAGTGACCATCGATTCGGGAAGATCTCGATAAATACACACCTCAGGCTTCCTACTCAATTGAGTCAAATAGCCTATGCTAACTTTCCCTTTGCTCGTAACATTGTAGAATCAGTACGATCTTCAAAGCATTTAGATATTCTTCCCAAAACTGTTTTTATCTTCTGAATATCTTTATCTCTATATACATTAGTAATTTTTTCGCCACTGATCTCTTTCATTCCATACCCATGAACTTACTTAACTTGACTCTCATAAACATCTCATCATGATTGAACAAAGGTAAGGGGGTGAGGTCGTAGAGCTCCTGACTTAACTCTCGTGACTACATACACATGATTTAACATTCATCATTAATGAAATATCATCGTAGTCACACAACTCGCTCCAAGCAAGTTTTCACGTTTACTCATGCTACAATTGTTTCTACCACCCATAATTTCGAACAGTGACTTCACTTACTCAAGTTCCACATTAAAGTCTACTCGAGTACTCAACATTAAACTCTAATTTCTCTTACCATCACTTATCAATTTAGAGAATGTCTTATGGTTTTGAGTACATCGTTTACTAGATCACCATAGTCTAACTATGGTCTTACTCGTATCACAACATCATAGCCCAGCTATAATCTTACATATTGTCACGATGCCATAGCCCCGCTATGGTCTTACACGGAATCACATATTGTTACCAATGCCATGTCCCAGACATGGTCTTATATGGGATCACATGTACCACCATGGTCCAACCAAGGTCTTATTCATCATTTTATCATTGAACGACTGTACTCATCTCCTGCATTTTGCTTAATCAAAGTTCCCAGTTTAACTCCCACACTATAATACGTGTGGCTTTATACACAGCCACGAAATAAAACATTATACATCCTTTACTTTAACTGTCGCACATGAGATTCAACTATGTGGACATATTTATCACACATCATTCAAACAGTTGTACATACACATATATCCCGTTCTCTAGGTAAATTTACTCACTATGTGCACCTAACCCAATAGATTGAGTATATAACACCGTATGTATATCAAGCCAATATAGTTAAGCTTATCACTTTATAACTCTCATTTTAATCCTCAACTTAGAATTATCTCATTTTATACCTTATCACACACATGTTTGTTCACAAACTTCTATTCATACCTCACTGAATTTCCTCAATGCATAAGCACATTTCAATTACCTCATTACCACTTACAACCTTATCGAAATTAGCTCGGTTAGGAATTAACTCTGTCTTAACAAAATAATTTCGTTAGAGCCGGAAGATATTACACTATCACAGTCCACATATGGCATGTATAGCTAGACTCTTACTCACGCTAGGTTAGTTTGAGAACCAACTAAACCATAGCTCTGATACCAATAAATGTAACACCCCTTACCTGTATTCTACACCAGAACCGGGTACGAGGCGTTACCATACTTAACTCGCACAAATATACAACTTTGGCTATTAAATTCATTTCAAATTAAAACTTTTCCATTCATGTGTTTATCGTCCTTATAATGGACCTACGAGGCCCTAAACCTACTCCCAAAAGATTTCAGAGATAATTTGGAAACTTTTACGCACTTAAGAAAATTTTACCCAAACAGGGGCCACATGCCCGTGGGGGAAAATAACACGTCCGTGTATCATTTCACACACCCGTGTTCAATGCCCGTGGTTGATACTAACTTGGATACACGGCCTGGGCATACGCGCATATGGCTGGCCCGTGGTCGTCTCTGATTAATCCACGCGGCCTGTCGCACGCCCGTGTGCTTTAACCGTGTGGTGATTTGAATTCCAAATTCAAGGTGCAGACTTTACACGGCCTAGACACACGCCCGTGTGCCTACCCGTATAGACAAGAACAAGGCTTTTTGCCAAGCTTTTGTCACCCTCACTTGCATACATTCATACACCAACATCTAAACTTCACATATTATCAATTATAACCCTTGAGTTATCACATTAAACTATAAAATGAAGTGTTCATCACATACACGAGGGAGTACTATTTCTGGTATAATTACAATAGACTTATAGCCATAATTAAACCATCATCTATGGCTATACACAACCAAACCATAAACTCCCTTAGGCCAACACATTTGCCTATATCAACTATGACTTAATCAACTTTAAAATAAGATTCCTATACATGCCATAACTCATAAGGACTCGAAACCTCATACCCATACAACTGATCGATAATGTGAAAGCATCTCCGGCGGTTTCCAACCCGAGCTAGTCAAGTTAACCTATAAGAGATGGGAAAGGAAGAGGAGTAAGCAATAATGCTTAGTAAGCTCATATGTATATAATAAACAACTATTGATATTCATTGATTATACACAATCACAAGGTATTATAATGAGTTTTACATCTTAAACTCATGGATACCTACACAATCATTCTCGAAGCTTACTCATTTTGTCTCTTACCACATTTTAACTTTGCCACAAGCCAAATGCTCATGTTAATTAACATACATCCCTGCACTTGTCACCACATGATCACATAAAATAGAACATCAAACATTTTCAATAAGCCACTCATACTACCAATCATTCGGTGGTTTCATACTTGGCCCACCCTCAATCTCTAATAGGGTGGTATCACACATAGCCAACCAAACATTTATAATTATGGTGGTATCGCACTTAGCCCACCAAATGATAATATAGGCGATGGTATCGCACACAGCCTATCACTAACAATTAATGAGGTGGTATCGCACTTAGCCCACCGTTATTATACATTCATGGATAGTTATGCACATGCAATTCTCTATTTCAATTGTTCATCCGGGAACATCCTCACACACTACCCTTCTTACTTAGCTTTCTACGACAACCGTTCGCATTCATGTAATGCATTAATAATTATAACTTATGCAACCAAGGTGCATCATTTACACATATCCCATTGTGGGATCATTATATACCGAATTTATCTCAATTCAGTTCTAACACATACCTGTACCTCTCGTGGTACAACCATATTCATTTTCATTTTCAACATACTTGTTGAATCACTCAATTTGTTAAACAACACCCTCAAGTCTCATACACATAATGTCACATTGACATCTTACCCCTGATAGGGTCTTACATGAATTAAGATATCGATGCCATGTCCCCGACATGGTCTTACACAAAATCCCACACCGAGCCCATATTCTAAATATGGTCTTACGCGGAACCTTAATTACCATCGTATCATGCTATTTGCATTTCCACTGTTCATGGTTTAAATCAAGGCTTTCATTTCTTGACATCACATTAAAACGTATTTAACATATACATGGAGGTAATAAACAATTTATACAACATCAAAATATTAAAATACTTCACTTGGAGTTGTACAATTTAACACATGAACTTACCTCGATACCGAAAAGGGTAAAATGGGACCTTTTTGCCCACATTTCTCTTTTCTCCCATTCTAGGTCCGAATCTCGTTTTCTTTAATCTAGAACAATAAAATTTACTCTTTAATCACCACACTAATCATAACACTTCATAATCTACACTTAGGTAAGAATGACTATTTTGCCCTTACACTTTGGCAAAATTACGATTTTTCCCTTAGGCTCGTGAATCATTTTTTCAATCATATTTTCTTGTTAAACAAGCATAGTTGAGCATTAAATCCTCTTAAAACTACTCAAAATTCCAACTATTACATTCCTTAATGAACAAACTACAACTTTTGCATTTTTGTCCCAATTAGGTGTTTTCATGACAACACCTTTCACAGGAGTCGTTTCTCATCTCCCTAACATTCATTTTCTTCCATAAAAATGAAGCAAACAACTTAAAAGCTCACATGGAAAATCCCTAAACTTTTTACCATAATGCAAAATAGTCCCCTCTTTCGAAAGCTTAAGCTTTAGGGGTCTCAAAAGTACAATTATCTTTAAGAAATACCATCAAAGTCACTTACTTGAGTGGAGAAAAGCTTGCTGAAATTTTGAGCTTTCAAACACCCCTTGTTTGCTGAAAATTTCAGTGGAGAAGAGAAGAAAATAAAAAAAGATGATAGCTTTTTGCTTATTTCATCTTATTTTATTCATTTAGTCAACAAAAGTCACCAACTCTTGTCAAACTTTTAATTCCTTGTCCCCTTGACCGTTCATCTCTCTTAGGTAGATGTAATTGCACTTTAAAGACTTCCAATTTATATTTCACGGCTATTTGGTACCTTTACCCTATAGAATGGAACTTTCCCACTTTATGCGATTTAGTCCTTTTTTGTGATTTAGCATGAAATCACCAAAATTAAAGCACCAAAATTTCCATACATCCTTATAGACGTGTTATAGCACATAAAATAACATGAAAATAATTTTATCAAACCTCGGATTAGTGATCCCAAGATCATTGTTCCGACTAGCCCTTAAATCGGGCTATTACATGGACGGTCGGATTGGCACTCAAGTCATACTATCCACTCATTTTTGATAGTTTTTGGAATGTTCATTTTGGATTATATGGCATGTAATAGGCTTGTATGTCATTACTATTGTTTTGATATGTAAAATGTTAAAGTGTGATCTTAAGTGCAAGTAGTTAACCTAATATGATAAATGAACTAAGGAAGATGTGTTTGTGTAAATAAATTGTACGTATTATTAGAATGTTGTGATTGAGGTGCCTATGTTAGGCATATTGGTTGAATGTTTGATGGTGTGATTTATCATACTTTGAATAATAGTTCTTTTTATTGTAAAATTGTATATACTTGTGGTATCAATGAGGATACATTGGTTAGGCACTTAGGATGGTTGATTTAGCATTTTTTTAGCTTGTTTAATGTCACTTTGAATAGGTCTTTTGGCTGGTAAATGGATTACTTAGATTCCAATTAAGCTTGAAATGGCAAACTTGTTGTTTAGGGTTTATTTTGGCTCTACACGGCCTGAGACATGGGCGTGTGACTCAGCTGTGTGATACACACGGCCTGACGACACGACCATGTGTCATCTGATAAATTCTTTAAGGTGTAAGTCAGTGAGTTACATGGCCTAGCACATAGCCTAGCACACGGGCGTGTGGGGCAACTCAGAAAGTTACACAACCTAGCACATGGACGTATAACATGACCATGTGACCCTACTCAGAGAGTTACACGGGTGAGGACACGGGCTGGGACATGGCCGTGTGTCCCTAGTTTGATTGTTACATGGCGTGATACATTGGCATGTGACTCAGCTGTGTAAGGCACACGGCCTGGCCACATTGGCGTGTGATCCCTATTTTGTAAAATTTTGCATCTTTTTCTTAAACTTTCCAAACTATTTTAGATTGATCCCAAATTGTTTCTTGGTTATTTTTAGGGCCTCGTGGGCTTGATTAAGGGACATTGTGCATGAGTATGAATGGTTTGTGATGTGATTATTATATTGATTGATAAAATTTTCAAATGTTTTTGATTGTTTTGTAATACTCCGTAACCCTAATCTGGCGACGAAGATAAGTTAGGGGTGTTACAGGATGTTGGTAAACGAAAGGGACAATGGTGAAGAAAGTGATGAAATTGATAACTTCTAAGCACAAAAGGAACATAGTAAAATCTGGCCCACATGTCGCGACTCCAGAACCTTATGTCGCGACATCGAACAACACTCAAAGTAGGTAAATTGCCTTCAATGTCGTGACACCACTAGAAGATGTCGCGACACCCTTGCGTAACTTTGCTATCTGAATTGAAACTAAACACTGACATTTTTGTAGTTTAGTTCTATTAGATTTATAATTATTTAACCCTTTACTAAGTAAGATTAGATTATAACTCTTGAATATGTTATTATTTTCCTTAAGAATAAATAGGTCAATTATCATGATCAATCAAGTAACCTTGTTCCTTATCTTTTCAGGGCTACACATTGAGGACAATGTGTTTTCTAAAGTGTGGGGGGTAACATTGATTTTTTTTTAAATTTGTATGCTTTTCTTTGATTTTTCTTGTCAATTTTGTGCTTGAACTTGTAGAAATAAAAGTGATTAGTTAGGAGCTTGTACATAGGTTGATTGTATTTACAGTAAATTTGGCATGATGATAGGTGATTTTAATTTTTTGGTTATTAGACTATTAAGTTCTATATGTTACATTGTAAATAGACATTAAGCAATTGAATGTACCGAATGATACAGAGAATACAAAGAAACGAACATCCTGGTATGAATGATAAATTGTTTAATTTGTGATTATTTGGTTGATTAGAGTTGTGAATATTAAGATACCTAGGGATGACCTACGGCATTATTTGGTATAAACTTAGAGCTAAAATGCTATCCTTTATTTCTCTATCCTTAGTACCTATTTTGAGCCAAAAAAACCCTTCTTGATGAACCTATATACAAAATCAGCGCTAAAAACCCTTCTTGATTAGATGTCTATAATGTATCCACTTAACCCTCAATATCTTTGGTCATGAACTGCATGATTATAGACGTCTGGCCATACATATTGAGGGTTAAGTAGATACATTACGGTGGTTTTGAAAAATAAATAAGAGTGATAGGGAACATTAGTAGAGTATAGTGATCATAGGTTAGCTTAAAAGTGCAAAAAGAAAGTCTAATGAGTGGAAAAAGTACATGAACAGTAAAAGAAATTGTGAGTGAGGTACCATGAAAATAGAATAAAAAATGAAAAAGTCACAGCAATAGAAAAACTCATTCGTTAGTGTACAAAAACTAGTGAGCTAGTTGTAGTGTAACATCATGTTTTTAGTCAAATCGAAACAATGGTTTTGGGACCAAAAATTTGAGGTTGAAATAATTATTTTATTATTATTTTAATTTCTTCAGCATGATAGTGTGATTGTGTGAAAATTTCGTTAAGAAATTTTATCGTTTGAATGTCAATTTGATAAAAAGACTAAATCGCGTAAAGTGTAAAACTTGTGTTTTATTAGTTAAAGGTGCCTAATAGCTATAGAATATTAAAATGGAGATCCTTGTGTGATAATTAACCCATTGATGATAGGCTTAGTAATATTGTAATTTGAATTAATTTTTAAGGTTAATTTGGTAAATAGATAATTAAATGATAATTTAATTAAAACAAAAGCCATTTTATTCATTCATCTTCTACCTTTAATAGACTTTAACAAGAAAAAGAGCCATTCTTAGGGTTTCGATTTAGCCAACCTCATTTGTCCAATTGGTGGGTGATTTTTGTCCCATTTTTAATGATTTCTATATTTTTGAGATCGTTGCAGCTTAATCTAGCTAGACCAGGGACTATTTTGCAATTTTTTTAAAGGTTTAGGGTTTTTCCACTAATGAATGTTGATGTATTTTGATGTTTTATGGTATAAAATGCATGCTTGTTGTTAGATAAACAACATTTGTTAAGTGATTTTTACTAAAATGTCCAATTAGGGGTTAAATTGTGAAATTTGAAAATTTTATGGTTAAGTTGTGAAATAAATGAAAAATATGGGCTTCTAGGGATCTAATTGAAATTTGGCTAACATGGGTTTTGGTTGAATTGCATTAATTTGTAATTTTATGAAATAAGGACTAAATTGTAAAAATGTTGAAATGTTAGGGACAAAAATTGTAAATTTTCCTTAATGTGCAATTTGGACTAAATTTAATAGAGAGATTATTAAATAAGTTAATTTTGATTACATTTAGATCAAGAAAAGCGAAATACGGATTTGGATTGAGGAAAGAACAAGGTTTTGGATTAATCGACTTAATTCGTGGTTTTCGAATTCGAGGTAAGTTCGTATGTAATAAGCTTTGTTATAATTGTATTTTATATGCTTTGATATTGCATAAACTGTGAATACGACTCTATGGACATGTTTGATGACAATTCAGCAAGTGTGAAATCCCGGTTGAACCTTAGGAATAGATTAGGATACGAATGACATGTCATTAGGGGTTATTATTGTTTTGGGTGTTGGTCCATACGTCCTACCGGTGGCTGAGTTATCCAGCATGTGTTGCGGATTCTTGTCAGCTTGTGTGAGCAGCACCATGTAGATACGTCATGATCGTCGTCTTGTATGAGCAGACCCCTTGATAGCTCGAGAGTGAGCATTATTGAGATATGATATTGAGATAGCTTCGGCTATGTATTGGCACTTCGGTGCAAGATTTTATTGAGATAGCTTCGACTATATATATTGGCACTTAGGGTGCGAGATTCCCGAGTATCCTGTATTATTCCAAATGGTTCAACGGGTATATCGAGGATATGAAATGGTGAGAAATAGATACGTATCAATACAGGTATGTACGGAAACTGAATATGCATTGAACATATGAAAGAATTGAGTTCATGATTAAATAGATGATTGAATATATGTAATCATTGTGGTTATATATATTTGTAGTATGTTAGATGCATATTTTGAATGGTAACTAAATGGTGAGTTTTGCTTATTATTTTCATACGAGCTTACTAAGCTTTATAGCTTACATTGTTTATTTTTCCGTGTTTTATAGTGAAATCAACTGAAACACCCCATACCCGGCCCACGAGCCTCGACCGAATCTGGTATGTTCCTCGAGAAAAACCGGTTCAAATTCGTTTGTTCTTTGGAAAACTTGAGTGATTTTGGGAGAAAACTCGATTTGGGTTGGCTTAAGTTGGAAACCAGTCTAGTTTGAAACATAAGTTTTTATAAAGATTCCATTGTTAGTTTCAAAACATTAAGTTAAAAGATATGCCGAATTTGTTTGAGGTTTCATTAAAAATCATTTATTTTTAGGTGTCAAAACGTTTAGGGTTCATTCTTAAATAAAATTTACTTAGTCTTTAATTTGATAAATAGTTCGTATCATAATAAAATAATTTAACGTGCATGCATAAAATAAAGTTCATACTACGGCCTTATTACATCAAAACAAACCCAATATAAAATAAAGCGCTTAAATAGAAATAAAATGTCCAAATAAATAATTTCCTTCCTGAGCATGGCCACCACTAAGCTCCTGCCAACCCGGTCCCTTACTGATCATCACCTGAAAAATGTTCCCACAATGGGGTGAGTCAAACAGACTCAATGTGTACACAAACACTAAGTCCAAATAGATTAAAGCATGTCAAGTCATACACATTCATATCAAGATATACAATTAATGATGCATTCCCAAGCCCAAGCCTAGTTACCAACCGCTACACATCACCCTACCAACCTGCACACTGTGGGGACTACTAAGTCAACCCTCCATCCGCTACACACCATCGAAGGCAGTCGCTGCAGTAGACGTGCTCATCGCCCTTATAGAATTCGTGGCATAGCCACCATATAAAATATTATGTGTCATGTGACACCACATTCAGATAATGTGACCGAAGTCACCACATTCATATATCGTGACAATAGTCACCACATTCACTTCCCCTTTCATAATCACCCAAATGCCCCATGTCATACACATTATACAATATTATGTCATATTGCACATTCACATTCTTATAGTTTCACCTAAGTGACTTAACAACGCATATCATAATCCTAGTAGGAATAGGAAAACGTACCTGAGTACTTTGTACCATTACATGGTACCTTAGCCTTGTTTTTCACATTCTCATAATCACATATAATAATTTAAAGCCATAAAACTATTAAGGTTTAGTGTGGGGTACACACCTGGTATGAATGCCCTACAGAAATCCCGAAGACCCGATCTAATGTTTTAGATCTAGATCCTTGTTGCCGATTTGATGACAAATCAAATCCCGAAAATCTGTGACCTTCCTACCCTTCAATTGGCCAATGTTAAATCATTTAACTAGGTTACTTCCGGCTTTTAAACGATTTAAGAAACAGATCTAAATACCAAAATAGAGCCTTGGCCGAATGTCAGATTCACTTACCTTGTGAATCTTAAATCCCGAACTGGATCCTTGCTTCCTTAATGTTGTCGAGATCCCTATAGACACATGTTAGATTTTAATCTAACATTAAAACACTATAGAATGGCCTATGGCCGAATCTTATATTCACTTACCTTGGGTATTGAAATCCCGAAAATCTCCTTTATAGTCGACTATAGTCACACCCCGAGAGATCCTTCAAGGTTTCAGTCACAACAATCACGAGGTTAAGGCCTTGCTTTTCGTTAGTTAGAGAAGGAAAGAAATAAAGGTTCGGCTAAGAGAGATTCTTACCAAAAGAACAATCAAGACGCAATGGACCACTACCCTTAAGAAATCGGCAAAGAGCTTGTAGGAGAGATCGATTCAAAAGGAATGAACTTTCGGCTTTAGGCTTTCCTGAACAATCGACTAAAGGTTGCCTTGAGGTTCGGCTAACCTTTTCAAATGGTGACGGAAAAATCAGCCACAAGAGGAAAAGATGTAGAGAGAAAACTAGAAGGATTCGGCTAAGAGGCTAAAAGAAAAAGAAGAAAAAGATGGATGCTCAACAACAAGAAGAAATTCGGCAGAGAGAAAGGAAAAAGAAAGAATGGTGAATGGCCTTTATTTCCCTCCTTTTGCCGAAATTACTAAGCCTAGAGTCCCCTACTTGGCCATCACTATCATATCCCTTATTTTCCTCTTTATCTCCTCATTAAAATTAAAGAAACATAATCCATCATTTATCTAAAAAAAAATAAAAGGATAAAAACTCCTAAAATTTAGCCTTAGTGCCGTCCACTACTCCCCTCTCATTGACGTCACAAGCAAAAATAAAAACCTCAAAAATTTTGCTTCCCAGCGACTCGAACTCAAGCCCTTTCCCCGAGCATGTGGCGTCACACACTAAGGCCCTAAGTGGCGCCTTGTAGCCACATTACCAAGCCCAATTTCATGTCATTTTTCCTCTATAAATTTTCTTAAGGCCACCTTTCTTCAGTTCCCTCTTTTAAACTTTAAACTTAATATTTTCTAAGGCATTTCCTTACATTTCCAAGGTTCTAAAAATGCACACAACACATTCATAACACATAAGACATGCTATCTCATACAATTTAAGCAAAAATACATAAGCCCAATTTCAGGATATTACAGTTCTACCCCCTTAAAATAATTTCGACCTCGAAATTACCTGGCTAAAACAAGTGAGGGTATTGCTGTCGCATTGCCTCTTCTGGCTCCCATGAAGCTTCCTCCGATCCATGATTGCGCCATAACACTTTGACTAGAGGAACCGACTTCCTCCGAAGTACTTTCACATCTCGTTCCAAAATCTGAATCGGCTTTTCCTCGTAGGACAAATCTGGTCTTAGCTCCACCTCTTCCACTGGTACCACATGAGATGGATCCAATCGATAGCGACGTAGCATGGACACATGGAATACGTCGTGCATCTGCTTCAATTCCGAGGGCAACTCTAACTGGTATGCCACTGGTCCAACTCGCTTCAATACCCGATAAGGTCCTATAAACCTCGGACTTAGCTTCCTTTTTCGACCAAATCTCATCACCTTCTTCCAAGGTGACACTTTAAGAAACACTTGATTTCCCACATCAAATTCTATTTCCTTCCGCTTGAGATCCGCGTACGACTTCTGCCTATCAGATGCTTCCTTTAACCGAGCTCGAATTATCTCAACTTTCTCTTCGGATTCTGCCACTAACTCTGGACCCAAAACTCGACGTTCCCCTAATTCCGTCCAACACGTAGGAGTGCGACACTTCCGTCCATACAACGCTTCATACGGTGCCATCCGAATGCTAGCTTGATAGCTGTTGTTATAGGCAAACTCAGCTAAAGGCAAATATTCCTCCCAACTTCCTCTAAAATCTATCACACATCCTCTCAGCATATCCTCCAACACTTGGATTACTCGTTCAGATTGCCCGTCGGACTGTGGATGAAAAGCCGTTGTAAAATCCAATCTGGTGCCTAAAGCCTGATGTAGTGCTTTCCAAAACCGAGAAGTAAACCTTGGGTCCCTATCTGAAATGATCGATACCGGAACTCCATGCAACCTTACAATCTTTGCCACATATAACTTTGCCAACTTCTGCAAAGGATAATTCACTCGCATTGGAATGAAATGTGTGGACTTTTTCAAACGATCCACTATCACCCACACCGAGTCCTTCTTAGTAGGCGTAAGGGGAAACCTACTAAAGAAGTCCATGGTGATTCGCTCCCACTTCCACTGTGGAATCATTATCGGTTGAAGTAATCCTGACGGAACTTGGTGTTCAGCCTTAACTTGCTGACACGTCAAGCATTTACCGACAAATTCTGTAACTTCTCTCTTAAGTCCAGGCCCCAAAACTGTTCCCTTAAATCTCTATACAACTTACTTCCTCCAGGATGCATAGCATAAGGGCTACTATGCGATTTCTGAAGAATCCTCAACCTCAACTCCTTGTTCTTAGGCATACAGACCTTACCCTTGCAGCACAACACTCCCTCGTCATTAATACCATAATCCTCCAACGCCTCATTCTGTACTTGCTGTAGCTTAGCACTCAGTTCCTCATCAACCAACTGTCCCTCCTTCACTTCATTCAACCATGTCGGCCTAACTTGCAGCTCTGCCAGCAGACTTCCATCATCATATAAACTTAGATGCGCGAACATCGCCCTCAGATCCGACACAACCTTCCGACTTAGGGCATCCGCCACTACATTCGCCTTGCCCGGATGATACTCTATTGAACAGTCATAGTCCTTCAGTAATTCCACCCACCTTAGCTGTCTCAGGTTCAGCTCCTTCTGAGTCAGCAAATACTTAAGACTCTTGTGGTCCGTGTAGATCACCGACTTTTCCCCATAAAGATAGTGCCTCCACACCTTAAGAGCAAAGACCACTGCTGCCAATTCCAAATCGTGAGTTGGGTAGTTAACCTCATGTGGCCTTAGTTGCCGAGACGCATAAGCGACTACTTTCCCATCTTGCATCAATACGCATCCTAATCCTGTATGGGAAGCATCACAATACACCACGAAATCCTTTCCTGCCTCCGGCTGAATCAAGACCGGAGCTTCAGTCAAGACCCTCTTGAGCTTCTCAAAGCTCTCTTGTTGCTTTTCTGTCTATACAAAAGGCACTCCCTTCCTTAATAACTTGGTCAACGGTGCGGCTATCGATGAAAACCCTTCCACGAACCTTCTGTAGTAGCCTGCCAATCCCAAGAAACTACGAACCTCAGCCACAGACTTAGGTGGTTTCCAATCTAACACTGCCTCAATCTTCCTAGGATCCACCCTTATTCCTTCTGCAGACACTACATGTCCTAAGAACGCAACTTCCTTAAGCCAAAACTCACACTTGCTGAATTTGGCATAGAGCTTCTTCTCCCTCAACACTTGCAACACAATCCTTAGATGCTCATCATGCTCCTCCTCCGACTTGGAGTACACAAGGATATCGTCGATAAACACAACGACGAATCTATCCAAGTATGGTTGAAAAACCAGGTTCATCATATCCATGAACGCAGCTGGGGCGTTCGTCAAACCAAACGGCATTACAACGAACTCAAAATGCCCATACCTTGTCCGAAAAGTTGTCTTATGGATATCCACTTCCTTCACCTTAAGCTGATGATATCCAGACCTTAGATCGATCTTCGAGAAGACCGCTGCTCCCTTAAGCTGATCGAACAAGTCGTCAATCCTCGGCAAAGGATACTTGTTCTTGATAGTCAGCTTGTTCAACTGACGATAATCTATGCACATACGCATAGTTCCATCCTTCTTCTTTACGAACAAGACCGGTGCTCCCCATGGAGACACACTGGGTTGGATAAACCCACGATCAAGCAGTTCTTGGATTTGAGCCTTAAGCTCAACCAACTCCTTGGGCGCCATTCTGTACGGGGCGATTGACACAGGAGCTGTTCCCGGCAGCAGATCAATTCCGAACTCCACCTCCCTATCTGGGGGTATTCCAGGTAATTCCTCCGGAAAAACATCCACAAAGTCCCTCATCGTTCTTACTCCATTAACACCTTCTTCCTTTGTATCCAATGTACTAACAAAAGCCAGAAATGCCTTGCACCCTTTTCGAACCATCTTATCAGCCTTTAGAGCAGAAACTACGTTAGACAAGTAGTTTCTTCTTTCTCCGATCATAACAACTTCCTCATCCTTTGGAGTCCTCAACTCCATTCGCTTAGCTGTGCAATCCAATACAGCTCGATGCTCCACCAGCCAATCCATGCCAAGTATTAGATCAAATTCTCCGAAAGGTAATTCCATTAAGTCAGCAGGAAATACTACTCCTTGAATTTCTAGAGGCACCTTCCGAAAGATCTTGTTTACTACTATAGTTTGACCTAGTGGGCTTACTACAGTCATCTCCCTATCAGAAAGTTCAGAGACTATGTCTAGAGTTTTCACTACTCTACATGCAACATACGAATGGGTTGAGCCCACATCAATCAAAGCAAAATAAGGCTTGCCAAAAACAAGGAACGTACCAGTTATAACGTCCGGCGCGTCTCCATCTTCCCTACGGCGAACTGCATATACCAAGCCCGGCTGTCTTGCTTCTGTATTACCAGCACCTCTGCCAGGTGTTCCACGTCCTCTTCCAGCACCATTACCTCTGCCATTCGGACCACGGCCCCGCTGAGGCTGCTGTCCACCTCTACCAGCCTGATTAACATTCTGAGCTACTGGTCTATTCCCATCCGGCCTCATAGGACAATCCTTAATCATATGGTCCTTTGACCCACACTTGAAGCATCCTCCTGTCTTTTTCCAACACTCCCCTAAGTGTTTCTTCCCACACTGATCACAAGTACGATATTGCCCTCCAGTACCAGCTTGCTGACCTCGCGGCCCATCAACTCTAGGCCCCTTCTGAACATTCCCAGCTGACCCTGACGGCCCAAATCCTCTTTTCTGCTTATTCCGATCAGAGTGCTGCCTTACAGAGTCCTTAATTCCTTCTACTATCTTAGCTTTCTCTACTAACGCAGAAAACTCCCGCTCTTGATGTGGAGCGACTAACAACCTCAAATCATCCCTTAGTCCGTCCTCAAACCGGACACACCCTCATGCTCCGAAGCCACTACTCCTCGAGCATACCAGCTCAACCTCAGAAATTCAGCTTCGTACTCCGCTACGGACTTGTTCCCTTGAACCAACCCCAGAAAAGCCTTCCTCTGTGCATCGATATATCTGGTTCCAACATACTTCCTTTGATAAGCCGCCTTAACATATTCCCAAGTCAAATCCTCAGCTGTGGCACCATCCCGAACTGTGAGCCACCATTGATACGCTTCATCACGTAGCAGCGCTACCATTCCTTTCACTTTCTCCTCAGGGGTCAGATCCAACTTATCCATGATTCGTTCTGTTGCCTCCAACCAATATTCAGCTGTACTGGGTGCCACACCAGATACTCCACGAAACACTTCAGCCCCATTGGCTCGGAGTCGCTCGGGTACAGATTTTCGAGCTCCCATAATTCCACCTGCTCCAGCCACCATTTCCAAAACTCGCAGCACCGCCTGCGACACAGCATCATCCCCTGTCTGAGCTTGCTGCTCAACACCAACAACTGGTGGGGGTACCTCATTGTCAGACCCTTGACCCGATCTAACGGGTTCCGACACGGCCATTCTGCCTCTACCGCGTCCGCGCACATTACGACCACGTCCCCTAGAGCTCATATCTTCGTTCACACTTTAATCAAATTAAGAAATTTTATGAATTAGCCTTTATTCCACTGATTATTCGCGAAGGAGTTTTATGTAAAGAGTTTAGGAGTAATTTTTTCGATCAATCAAAGTTCAAGTCTTCTATCCTAATTCAAAGAAAACACATCCATTCCATAATACCTCCCATACACATTCACTCTTCGTACATTTTTGGTCTATTCCTATCCCAGGGGTATTTTCGTCATTTGTCCTACAGGGGTATTTTGGTAATAATCCGGGATCAATTTGAAAAATCTCTATAAATCAAAGGTACTTCGAAACTTAGGGTTCTTTTTGAGAACTTGTTTTCCAAATCGGTGTTGTTGCAGAAATTTTAGAAGTCGGGGGTCATTTTGGTAATTTTGTCAATCAGGGGTAATTTCGTAAATTTTCAAATCAGGGTACCTTAATATTTTGTAACGTTAAAGTTTTTGAATATTTTGGCAAAATCAGAGAATGTTCTTGAAATTGGGGGTAATATGGTCATTTTGGAAACCAAGGGCATTTTAGTAATTTTACCACTAGGGGTATTTTAGTAATTTTGTAAATCAGGAATATTTTAGAAAAATTTTGTAAAACAGTTTTTACAAACTAGAAGGGTAATTTAAGAGTTTTACAACTAAGGTTTTTATGAAAATACGGCTAGTCCCTTTCGGGTTTTAGTTATTGGGTTTAGCCCATGAATAAGTCCTCTTGGTTAGGGTGAACCGAAGCTACGCACCAGGTAGGATTCGAGTGGAGAGGAGGTGAGTCACACGGACTGCTTAAGTACCAAGCTCC
The DNA here is from genome assembly GCA_005393395.2 of Gossypium australe. Taxonomy (NCBI): domain Eukaryota; kingdom Viridiplantae; phylum Streptophyta; class Magnoliopsida; order Malvales; family Malvaceae; genus Gossypium; species Gossypium australe. The sequence continues at coordinate 137,340,004 of CM016626.1, read as the reverse complement.
CACCGAATACCAATCCTAGACATGCGCACAATGGTTACCACACCCTAACTCGGCGACTTACTCACAGGTTTGTTTAATTAGGCATTTAAAATTTTATGTAACTGTTGGGGTAAACTAGTCTTAGAGTTCAAGTACCTATCTTGCTAATCTACGTTCCATTCCACTTCTACCCTTCTACCAATCACAATATAAATCACACAAAAGATAGGGGTACTTACCTGGTGGACTTCGGATCGGAGGCTTAGGTGCCATGCCAGAAAAACCTGCTTATTTCACAAAATTCTTTTGGGCTTAACTTTTGAAATCATTTTGGGCCTTAAACCCAAGGCCGAGAGTTTAAAACTAGGCTTTGATACCAAGCTGAAACACCCCATACTCGGCCCACGAGCCTCGACCGGATCTGGTATGTTCCTCGAGAAAAACCGGTTCAAATTCGTTTGTTCTTTGGAAAACTTGAGTGATTTTAGGAGAAAACTCGATTTGGGTTGGCTTAAGTTGGAAACCAGTCTAGTTTGAAACATAAGTTTTTATAAAGATTCCATTGTTAGTTTCAAAACTTTAAGTTAAAAGATATGCCGAATTTGTTTGAGGTTTCATTAAAAATCATTTATTTTTAGGTGTCAAAACGTTTAGGGTTCATTCTTAAATAAAATTTACTTAGTTTTAATTTGATAAATAGTTCGTATCATAATAAAATAATTTAACGTGCATGCATAAAATAAAGTTCATACTACGGCCTTATTACATCAAAACAAACCCAATATAAAATAAAGTGCTTAAATAGAAATAAAATGTCCAAATAAATAATTTCCTTCCTGAGCATGGCCACCACTAAGATCCTGCCAACCCGGTCCCTTACTGATCATCACCTGAAAAATGTTCCCACAACAGGGTGAGTCAAACAGACTCAATGTGTACACAAACACTAAGTCCAAATAGATTAAAGCATGTCAAGTCATACACATTCATATCAAGATATACAATTAATGATGCATTCCCAAGCCCAAGCCTAGTTACCAACCGCTACACATCACCCTACCAACCTACACACCGTGGGGACTACTAAGTCAACCCTCCATCCACTACACACCATCGAAGGCAGTCGCTGCAGTCGACGTGCTCATCGCCCTTATAGAATTCGTGGCATAGCCACCATATAAAATATTATGTGTCGTGTGACACCACATTCAGATAATGTGACCGAAGTCAACACATTCAGATAATGTGACCGAAGTCACCACATTCATATATCGTGACAATAGTCACCACATTCACTTCCCCTTTCATAATCACCCAAATGCCCCATGTCATACACATTATACAATATTATGTCATATTGCACATTCACATTCTTATAGTTTCACCTAAGTGACTTAACAAAGCATATCATAATCCTAGTAGGAATAGGAAAACGTACCTGAGTACTTTGTACCATTACATGGTACCTTAGCCTTGTTTTTCACATTCTCATAATCACATATAATAATTTAAAGCCATAAAACTATTAAGGTTTAGTGTGGGGTACACACCTGGTATGAATGCCCTACAGAAATCCCGAAAACCCGATCTAATGTTTTAGATCTAGATCCTTGTTGCCGATTTGATGATAAATCAAATCCCGAAAATCTGTGACCTTTCTACCCTTCAATCGGCCAATGTTAAATCATTTAACTAGGTTAGTTCCGGCTTTTAAACGATTTAAGAAACAGATCTAAATACCAAAATAGAGCCTTGGCCGAATGTCAGATTCACTTACCTTGTGAATCTTAAATCCCGAATTGGATCCTTGCTTCCTTAATGTTGTCGAGATCCCTATAGACACATGTTAGATTTTAATCTAACATTAAAACACTATAGAATGGCCTATGGCCGAATCTTATATTCACTTACCTTGGGTATTGAAATCCCGAAAATCTCCTTTATAGCCGACTATAGTCACACCCCGAGAGATCCTTCAAGGTTTCAGTCACAACAATCATGAGGTTAAGGCCTTGCTTTTCGTTAGTTAGAGAAGGAAAGAAATAAGGGTTCGGCTAAGAGAGATTCTTACCAAAAGAACAATCGAGACGCAATGGACCACTACCCTTAAGAAATCGGCAAAGAGCTTGTAGGAGAGATCGATTCAAAAGGAATGAACCTTCGGCTTTAGGCTTTGCTGAACAATCGACTAAAGGTTGCCTTGAGGTTCGGCTAACCTTTTCAAATGGTGATGGAAAAATCGCCCACAAGAGGAAAAGATGTAGAGAGAAAACTAGAAGGATTCGGCTAAGAGGCTAAAAGAAAAAGAAGAAAAAGATGGATGCTCAACAACAAGAAGAAATTTGGCAGAGAGAAAGGAGAAAGAAAGAATGGTGAATGGCCTTAATTTTCCTCCTTTTGCCGAAATTACTAAGCCTAGAGTCCCCTACTTGGCCATCACTATCATATCCCTTATTTTCCTCTTTATCTCCTCATTAAAATTAAAGAAACATAATCCATCATTTATCTAAAAAAAATAAAAGGATAAAAACTCCTAAAATTTAGCCTTAGTGCCTTCCACTACTCCTCTCTCATTGACGTCACAAGCAAAAATAAAAACCTCAAAAATTTTGCTTCCCACCCGACTCGAACTCAAGCCTTTTCCCCTAGCATGTGGCGTCACACACTAAGGCCCTAAGTGGTGCCTTGTAGCCACATTACCAAGCCCAATTTCATGTCATTTTTCCTCTATAAATTTTCTTAAGGCCACCTTTCTTCAGTTCCCTCTTTTAAACTTTAAACTTAATATTTTCTAAGGCATTTCCTTACATTTCCAAGGTTCTAAAAATGCACACAACACATTCATAACACATAAGACATGCTATCTCATACAATTTAAGCAAAAATGCATAAGCCCAATTTCAGGATATTACATCAACCTAGCTCGGATTCGGGGATCATCGGTGAATTCATCACATTATCCAACTATCACTTTGGTACTTTTGAATTTAAGTATTTTGAGTATATGGCATGTATAGGGATTTTGGGTCATCTTGGTTATGGGTTGATAATGAATTTAGCTATTTGAATTGGCTTGTAAATGTCTAAAATTTGGTTTGTATATAGTCATGGAGTTGGCTTATTTTGATATAGTTGATCATGTATATATATATCTGCATATGGCTGGTGTGATGTGTTGGATGTTGGTTATATGATGCTTGTTGATAATTGATGATATGGATAGCAAATGGTTGAGTTATAAAAATTGGCATGCTAGTGAATCTAGGCAAGTAATGCATATTTGGAATTACCTATTTGTTGTATTGTAAAATTGAGTTTTGGTATGAAATTGATTGGTGTGTTGTGGTAATTGTGTGACTTGAAATGGTTGGTATTAAATTGGTATGAATTGGTATGAATTGAGTTTGATTGGAGATGGTTTAAATGCCTAGTTATGCCATGTTTTGTGCCATTTGGGTTGATGTAGGTATATGCAAATTTGGGTGGCAAATTGGCTTGGTAAATAGCCTATTTTTGTCCACACGGGTGGAGACATAGGCGTGTGTCTCAGCCATGTCTGACACACGGTCAGATTACATGGCCGTGTGTGCCCTGGTGTTGAATTAAAAATCAAGTCTATATGCACCACACAGCCTAGCACACGGGTGAGTGATTGGCTTAGTGGCCTAAGTCAGTATACCTTACAGGTTTGGAATGGTCTAGTACACAACCTGGCACACAGGCTAACCATACAGGCCTATGTGCTGGCTGTGTGGCCCAAGTCAGATAGTTACAGGGGGTCGGACACGGGCTGGGACACGGCCGTGTGATCCCATTTCGAATGTCCACATGACCTGTGACACGGTCGTGTCTTTGGCCGTGTATGACACACGCCCGTGCCACATGGGCGTGTGTCCCCTGTATTTTGAAAAATTTTCTAAGTGTTCCAAAAGTTTCCTAAGTTATTGGTTTAGTCCCGAACCACCCTGAATGCATGTTTTTGGCCTCGTAGGCTTATACTAGGGATGATATGCATGTTGTTGAATGATGATTATTTGGAATTTGAAAATCTATGTAAAATGTAAGTGTAATTTTACAATATGTTCAGTAATGCTCTGTAACCCTATTCCGGCGTTGAATACGGGTGAGGGGTGTTACACGTAGTTACTATATGATGCTAATATTTCCTATAAAGGAGAAATAAGGAAGGTGAGAGAAGGAAAAAGAAGGCGGTGAGTGGGAAAGGGTCATTAAGGGGGAGAATAGGGGACAATATGATGTACCAAATTATGTTCGTGCTTGAAACTATTTGATGCTTACTATTCTTGAATTCCATACTTGTCCTAAGCCTCAGAACATTACAAGCCAAAAATCCCTATATGATCTAGGTAGACTTATTCACAATTAGAAATCATGATGCATAATTGCATTTAGAATTGTTTGTATTTTGCAAGGATAATCAAATTACTTGTAAAATTTATTAATGGATTCTTACATTTGAGACCCTTAATGTTTGTATGCTTTATAATATACTTAACTTAGGTATTTGTTATTAGAAGTGGTAAGTCAGCTATATATCATGTCGACGTTATGCGTGAATATGACATACTTATTACTGTGTTCCAAAGCTAACATTTGTACCATACTTGCTCAAGGGCCGTCTTATCATTTACTATTTTTCTTTGGTTTGCTTGAGAACAAGCAATGACTTAAGTGTGGGGGGGGTTTGATCTTTCGTAATTCAGTGTAGCAGATTAAACTAGTTTTCGCACTTTAGAAGCTTAAACATAAGCATTTTAGTTAAGTTTTAATTGCATTTTTGCAATTTTAGTTTAATTCAATAAAGTGTGTAATTTGAATCTTTTATTAACTTTAGGGGCTGAATGAGGCCTAAGGGTGAGCTAATATACTTTGTGAGGGTGTAGGAGACCACTAGAAGGCATGCTAACCTGACACTGGTTGTTGTGTTACAACATGGATCATTGAATGTTGCAACATAGGGAGCAGAATAGAAGAATTCCAAGACTGCCTTTAGTGTCGTGACACAGCCTGAGTATGTTGCGCCACATCCCTGAAGACACCTTGAAGATTAAGCATACTGCCCTCGATGTTACGACACAGGACCTGATGTGTCGTGACATCACCTCTGTACAAGAAATAATTACGAGCCAAAGATGTTTTGGTTCGTACAATCAAATGTTAAGCACGAGGACAACAACTGACCTAGGGTTAATGATCTATAAATAGGCTTATTTAACACATGTGATGGACACCTTTTCTTATTGTATAATTATCTTTTTAGATCTAGTTTTCAGTTTTTCTTTTTTGCTTTAGGTTTAGATTTTATTTTCAGTTTTTTTTTTTTTTGCTTTTGTGGAGAGATCGAAATTGTGAAGTGAAATCAAACTCTGTGAGGATTTTACGTTTAAATTCTAATACAAATCAGGTTTACTATAAACTCTATTTTCTTGAATTGTTCTTCATGTTTATTCTTTCTATCAAGTTTATATTGTTTATTAGATCCATGGTGAGCCAATTCTCATGTGGGGATTAGTGAGTGGAGGTATGATTAATTAACTATTTTTAGGGATTTCTTAGCGGATCAGCTGTTCAAGAAAGGAAGAACCTAAACCCTAGGCTTGACAACCCTAGGAAGTCATTAAGGTGGGAATTAACTCAAATTTGGTATGGCTTATCCGTGAACACCTTAACCCTGAATCGGTCTGGACTGTGAGGTCGAGAGATAAGTAGTTCTTGTCGAATCATTATGGTAGTTGAAGATTGGAGGATCCTGCTGGGATATCAACTAGTTGATTGAACAAGAAAACTCATAGTGACAGTTGATAATGACTACTGAAGCAAGCTAATCACCTATGAACAAATTTGATATATTTTTACTCTTTTATTTCTCGTGTTTTATTTATTTATTTACTTTCGTTTATTATTTTTATTAGTATAGATCACAAAAATCTTTCTTTTTATCCTTCGTAATATAATCCAGTCAAAGTACTAGTTAAACCTATTCATGTTTAGGTTAGAATTAATTTAGTGCTCACCTCTCTTGGGTACGATCCTAATCCGTTGTAACTATATTACAACCTGACTCATATACTTATGGATAGTGCTTTTCATATCTCTTGTGTAGGATTTCTACTCTGGACTGGACGTCCGGTGGCGGCCAGTAGTGGAGTTGGGTAGGAAATTTCTGAAAAATCTGCATTATGTTTTTCTAAAAAAATATATTGCATTAACATAATCATGCATATTGAAATTTGGTTGGATTGAACGTTATAAAAATTCTTTGTGATACTTTGATCTGTATATTTCATTATATGTATTTATGCTTGAGTTAAGTCACACACTGAGCTTTTTAGCTCACCCCATTTGCTTAATATTTCAAGCAACAGACAGACTTAGGGTTTGGTAGAGCTCGGGAGTTCGGATTGGTTCTCTCGCATAAAACTATTTTAGTAATTCTTATTTGAAATTTATGGACTTTTGGACTGATTTTTGGAATTTTATTTTTGGCTTGGAGTTTTGTTGGATTTTAGTTAATTATTTTAAACATTCTGTATGATTTTTTATAATTAAAATTAACGTTCGTTTTTCGAAGTTAAACAAGTCAAAAGATTTTTTGCTGCAAAACAAGATGAGAAATTGAGTTTTCCAAAAAAATAAATGAGTTATTAGTATATCTTTTATTTCTACTCGATAATGAGTAAAAATGTTTTAAAGAAATCTTTATTGTAGAATGGTTTATTTTTGCAACTAATAACTAAAAATGAGTTTTCAAAAGTCTCTTTCACCGAGAAACAAGTAGAAGTTTCAGAAAGTAACAAACTAATTTTTGAGAAATTACTGTAACATTCAATGATCCAGTCGTAACCTCTAGGTCGGGTTTGGGGTGTTACACGCCCCTAAGGGAATATCTAGGCAAGTGAGACCAAGAGGTAATCTCGTTGCGCACTCGTTCATTAGTCTTGTATTGATCGGTGAGATTGAGAGATAAATCAGATTAATTCGTTTAAGTTGGTAAAATTGAGATCGAATGATAAAAAGGAGTCACTTAGTAATTTAAGCGATTTAAGTCCCTTATTGGAGGATTGTGAACCACATCAAAATCGACCAACCACCGTTAGTAATTTTTTTGGTTGATTTCTTAGTTTTGTACTCTTTTTCATTTAGTCCATAGATTAACATATTTAATTTTCTTGCAAAATTTTGTTGTTATGGTTTGTTATACTATAAAATCGTATTAGTATCTGCTTAGACTCTATCGTATATGCTATTTATCGCTCAATTGCCATCTCCTTTGGGTTCGATTATTGGAATACGTCGGTGTTCCATTGTAACACTACAAATATTACAACTGACCTGTACACTTACAGTAAAGCTGCACTTATAAAATTGTTTGTTTTATGCACACGTGCAAATGCGGTCAAAGTTGTTGGCGCCGTTGCCGGGGAGGTAGTGTAAGATTGAGTAATTTTTAGTGTACATGTTAAGTAGAGATAAGTAGCCAAAGTAGGATTTAATAGATACAACTTCGTATTTATATTTTAATGAGCTTCTTGACATTCTCTTGTTGATGATTGATTGGAAGTCATGTTTAATGCTGAATATAGGTGGCTCGAAGGACCATTTGTGTCTATTGCTGACGGTTTGATATTGGTTAGCTGGGATGATTATGGCCCCTATGGGAGACAACGGTATGATTCTTATTATGATTCGTATACTTACATATGTTTGGTGGAGAGTGAAAACAATTAATGAGAAGGTACTTGCCCGACATATGAACTATACAACCCTTATTCTTCAATTTCATACGACGATGAGAATGCATATTAGAAAGAACCTAAAAGGCACCACTACCAATTCACTTGGGAGAGCTCTTTTAAGGATAACATGTCTAAATGTAAGGAAAACATGCAAGTTAGACGAAATCAGCTGGACTTTGTGTTAGATGCCGTCAAACGTCGAATTAGGGAGAAAGCTTCAGAGGACAAGTATCTCAAACCGAACACTACCTAATTTGGGAAAGAGACCTCTTATACCATTATTGAAAAAGTAGTTGTAAAGGTTAATTTTCAACAAGAGATAGAGGTCGAAGACTCTAGTGAAGTGTTAGGTGATATCAAAAAGACCATCGATTGTAATGAAGTAATTGTGGGAGAGCCACCACATTTTTGAACATCGTATAAGAGATCCCACACTCTAAGCCGGCTGAAGTTGTGCCCCATCAAAGGAACATGCAAATAAAGAAAGAGAACTCAAAAGAAGTTGAGTTTGTAATTCCAGCATTGATGATTCCTCAGAAAATGGAATGGAGTAGGTTGGATTTGGATGAAAAATGGCTTGAAATGAACGGATTAAAACGACTTAAGTCAAGGCAAGACCGATTTGTGGGTTTGCTAAAAAAGGCTCTAATTAACCCAATGATGAACAAAAGAAGGGTTAAATTCTCTAGGACTTTGTGGAAATTTCATTTTAGTGGAATAACGGAACGTCCAAAAATAATTTTTTGTATATCTATGAGATTTGAAACAGTGGAATCGCGATATCCATCACAAGATATCACAACATCACTAGCAGTTTAGTGAAGAGGGTTTTCTAAATTTTTTGATATCGCAATACCAACTCTTAGATATCGTGATACCCAAGTTAGGTCATGTCAAAAGCGAGTCCTATTTTCATGACCCGCGTGTTTTTAAAGGTTTTTAAACCCTCTCACACTTTAAAAGCCCTAAGTCCTCTAGCTTAGTGCCTTAGCCACATACCACATTCATCTCTCAACTCTTCTCTCTCCAAGAACTCTCACAAGCATCTTTCAAACATGGGAAAATGAGAAAGCTATGAGGCAATAATATGCAATTGTTCGAAGGTGAACGTTTCGGGGACAAAATGTCTTAAGTGGGGGAGAATTGTCACAACTCAAAATTAGGGCAAAAACTTTTGGCCGTGCGAAGTAAGATTTGTTTGTGTTCTGATGAACAGAGTACGCCAAGATTCAGCGAGCTGGGTGTTTGCCAATTAAGTTTCAGCAAGGGTGTTCGTTTAGCAGTAGAGTATGCCAAATGAAGTGGTAAGGGGTTCGCCAATTTTACTGCGAGATAGGTTCAGTAATGTGTTGGCGAACTAGGGGTTTGCCAGTCTATTTGGCAGGCTGGGGTTTGCCATTCAAAGTGTGCATTGGATTCGTTGGTCAAAAATATAGTTAGACTCAAATTAGGAAAAAGTGATTTAGTGTATCTAGGAATACTTAACGTGCAAGTAATTTCTTTCCTAAATTAGATAAAGTATATAAAGATATTTAGGGCTCTTAGGTCTATAAATAAGCCCATTGATTCGGTGACAATCTTCACTAAATATTCTGTTGTCAAGTCTCTATTCTGAAATTTTTTCATAGCAATCTAGGTAAATCCTTGTCTTGTTAGGGTTGATCGTCCTTAGAGCTAAGTTCGCATACATGTGTAAATTCTGAATGTTTTGTTAGTAATATGTGTGTTTGTTGTGAACTAGTCGGATCGTCTTCTAGCAAGGATAAAGGCAAAGCCAAAATTGTTTAAGTTCTCTGTTTCCAGTGAGTGATTAGTAACTGTCAGTTTATGGGTTTTTAAAGGTACTCTGATTATGTTTGCTAATGGCTATAGTTTTCTAAAAGAAACCTTGTTTTTGAAAACCAAAAGTAAGTTTTCTAAAAAGTTTTGATTTAAGCTACGAAACTCTGTTTTCAAATTTTCAATTTTAAAGAGATGATTTTTAAAGCACAATTTTATGCGAGCCTTTGATTATAAGAATTTTTTGAAAGAATGGTTTTAAACTGTGTTCTAAAAGGCACTTAACATGCGAGATTTGTATAAGCAAACGTTTTAAGCTCTGCTTTGTGTGAGCTCTCTGTTTAACTTTTCCTTTGTACGAGCTTTCTATTATGTGAGCTCCTTAGTGAGCCTTCTGATTGGTTTACGAATAGTGTGAGTACTCACCCATGTAATGTCTCAAAGTGTGTGCTCCTTTGTGAGTTTGGTTGGGTAATTATATATTCAACGAGACAAAGTTTGCTCCTTAGTGAGCCCAGCTCTGTATATGAGCTAATGTGATATGTCTCAAAGTGCGTGTTCCTTTGTAAGTTTGGTTGGGTATTATATACTCAATGAGACAAAGACTCTGATTCACAAACCAATTGTGCGACCTAAGGTCGACTCTGTTCGTAAGTGTGAATTGGTCTTGCGACTTAAGGCAAACCCTATTCAAAGGACAATTTTCTAAAAATCATGTGTGCGTTGGCTTCACGACCAAACATGAACCCAATCTCGGGTTTTTAAATGGTTTTGAAAGAAATATTGTCTCGCAAGTTTAATGCGAGCCCCTTTTTTTTAAAGAATATTTTTAGAAGAAAGGATTTGTAAGCATTGTTTTTAAACTATTTTCAGGAAAATATGTTTTTTCAGATACGAACTAGGTTTCGCATCCTCACCTGCAAACACAACCTGCAAAAAATTTCAAACTAAGTTGTCTACCGTTTGCAAATAATTTTTTGAAGCATAATCTAATGGTTTCTGATTATTCACTGAGTTCTCTCGAAACTCACCCACTCATCCCTTACTTTTCAGGTAAGTAGATCACGGACGACATAGGCGAGGTCAATGATTTGGCAAGGCACCTGACAGATATGGGCAAACCATAGAGTTGGGCGATGGGTTTATGCTATGTTCTTTTGAATGATAGTTAAAATATTAAATTGATTATTGAATAATTTTCTTAAGTATAAAAGTACACTATGCCATGTCATTAAGTTTACTCTATTTCTACAAACCATGTTATGGATTTTGCCTTTTGTTTCTTAATTAATAAATCGATGTTATTCATGCATGTCTACTTTTTTTATTGCAATCCTTGTATAAATTACTTGCGTACTCTTGTAAGTATTTTATTTTTTACATGAGGGCCATTGGTTATTGCAAACTATGTTTACTTGCGTACCCCTATTATGTTAGTTTTAGCACATACGAAACCCTAGGTATGTTTAGCATAATTACAAGCGTAGCCTTAACTGTGCGAACTCATGTTTTTATGTGAACTCTACTTAAATGGGATAATTTTATGCATGAATGTTTATTTGGTTTGTGAAGCCTGTCACTTGGTGAAACTAGGACGTATGTGTAATTTAGGTGTTTAGCGAGCTATAGTGTTCTTAAAGTTTGATTTTTGTGCATGTGAATTGTTGGATCTTGTGAACTCATGTTTTTGTGCGAGTTTATGGTAATACACGAGCTTGTGTTTGTTTGTTAGTCTGCGATGTCTTATGCTGTTAATGGTATGCTAGCTATGTTTGAATGTTTGGTGTGGTGTTAAGTGTAGTGCGAACCTATGTTTGAATGCTAGCTATAGTGTTCCTAAAGATATTAGAGATCGTAGGAAGTTTAGAGTTTTGCATATAGGAAGGGGTACCATTAGAGGATTCACCTCAAAACCAATAACAACAAAGCCAGATAACAAATCTAGGATCTCGATGTTTAGTATAGATAGTCCATAGCTAAATTTTAAAGAGTCATTTTGTAAACAAACAGTTTGAATAGCAATAGGAACAATTTGAAGGATTGAACATTCAGTGGCTAGCGGCCTTAGATGTAAAAATTATTATTTTATTAGATAAATTTATTTTTAAACTATTTTATATCAGTTTAGTTAAAAATTATTAAGCATAGGTTCAATTGTGACGTTCTATACCCGAATCCAATTGATGGATTGGGCATGAGGTGTTACACATAAGGTAAGGCAAATTTTTTGATGGGAAAAACTACCCAAAAGAAAGAATAATTAGGAATCAGTCAAGGTGTTGTGGCAGTGGCAAGTTAGACCAATGTCATTCTACGGACGTGACGAAGGCATCGCAAGAATGGGTGAGGGAGAATGCCACGGGCCGCAAATTGAAGCCCATGATGAATTCACACAAAAGGTCCTATGGAGGTCAATTGATTAAATGAGGCTCATTTGACCCACTTGAATTGGCTTGACTTGTGGAACATATAGAGAAGCCCATCTACATGAAGCCTTGGTGGCCTAGTGGAACGCTCTAATAAAACTAGAGTCACCATGGTGAATATTTGTAATCCTAAGGAATAAGATGTTGGGAAATGTGCCCATATTGTAGTAAATATGTAACTGTTTTCTATTTATTTGAACGATGAGTAAATAAATAAAGTTAATTTCACATTTCACTATTATGTCTTTTATATTTTGCTTGCATAGCGAAATTGTGACAAAAAAATATTAGCTCATTAATTGTCTAAAGTTCAAACTGAAGATAAGTGGCATTGTAAAGAACGTTTACATTGCGAGAAAGACAACTTACTTCAGTAGGTAATCTAAATGAGTCTGTAATCCCGTAAAAATATCAAAATAAGCATTTGATTCAAATATTGAAAAGGATTATTATGTTGTCTATAATTCCAATTGGGAAGATGGCTAGTCTTGGCTATCGAAGTAGTTGACTCCACAAGTAGAGACATAAATGTATTCATTGGAAGAATGATACATTGGACTGGACCCAAGATGAATTAATTCTGAATCCGTTTGTGAATTGATTCACTTCTAATGTTCATGGTGTGATTTACCTAAATCCTGAGTTAGTCACTGACCATGCGTATGCAACTTAAGTGCTTTGATATAAGTGAAGGTTTATGCTCTAAAGATGATCGAGCCCATAGCCGGTATGTTGGGTACATGACTTGTGTATGGCATGGCTTTACTAGTAATAGTGGAATTCATAGCTCAATTAAAGAGTTAATGGTATCCTCTCATTGACATTGTATGGATTGATAAATATGGAACATGGCCACGGGTTGCTCGTTCTCGAACGAGCAATTTATCATAGTCATTTGTTAACAGTGATCATATTAATCATTAAGAATACGCAATGGTGACAATGAGATAAAATAAGATTGTATTGAGTGAACGAATTTAACTCAAAGGAATCAAGGATATAATATAAGGGTAACACACGCATGACGAGGTCATTGGACAAAGCAGTTGGATGAATTGCTTTCGTAAATAGTATACAATAAGTAGTTTTTAATCATTGTACTTCTTGTGGACTGACTCTATGATTAAGTAATTGCGAATTATAGGAACGGTGCTTCTAGACATAATTGCAATCACTAGAGCCTAACTGTATATGTTTGATTGGTCCCTCTGCTAGCTCAACAAAAGCTCTATCGGACTGCATTTGAATCAGAAGAAAATTCTACGACTTTGGGAATAATTTAATTGAGTCAATTTATTCGATTTGGAATTAAATTAGATGGTCGTGAGAATTGTTCAACTAGAGAATTTGATTAAAGAATTTTCTTGAAAAATTAATTTAGAAAATCTAAGTATTTTTTGGAAAAATAAATTTTGATCAAGTAAAACTAAATTAATTAAATCAATTAAAATTAATATGATATTTTTAAAAGTTAATTTTCAAGTCAGACAACTGGCCTAATGGGTAATTGAACTTGAAAATTAGACCTGAGATCATAAATTGGGTCCGGGAGCCCAAAATCGAGACTAAGACCCAAAAATTGGTCGAACCGGGCCCGGTATGTGAAATAGGGCCTACGGTGCAACCGGTGGCTAGATCGGACCGGTCGGGTTGTCATTGACCCGGACCAAACTGGCAGTAGCCGAACCGACTCGGGGTGCGTAAGGGTGTCGCACCTACATCACCGGACATGGATCACCGGATATGGCAGTGCTGGTGGCTGCGATGGCAGTGTTCCGGTGGCCGGCGATAGTTGAAAATCAGTGATTGAATAGTGAAAGAGTTACACTCCTACTGGGACTCTACCAGAGAATTTGATTTCAAATTAATTATTCCAAAAATAATATTATTTTAATAGTTTAATATTAAATTAAATTAAATACTTATCTTAATAGTATTTTATTAATTTAATATTAAAGTGATTATCTTAATATTAAATTTAATTTAATGTTTATCTTGTAGATAAAATATTCTATTATTTTAATAAGATTTAATATTAAATTTAATCTAATATTATGTTAATTTAATATTAAATTGATTAAGTTTAATCATAATTAAACTCTCTAAACTCTCCCTATATAAAGAGAGCCTTGGGTCATTATTTACACACACTTGAATTCAAGAGAAAATTCTCTGAAGAGATTATTCCAAAAAATTTCTAGAGATATTTTTCTAATTTGCAACTTGACCCAAAAGTTTAGAGAAATTGCAAAATTACTCCACTGGTAATTCCTGTGAAAATTTTTTTGATTCGAAGTGAGCTCACACTCGGTAGATGTGAGGTTGAGGATAGCGGAGAAGACTACTCAGTCGAAGCGTTCGTCCTAGACGAATTGAAAAGGTTCAATTTTGATTAAGTGTTTATTACTTTAGATATCATAACCAATATCTTTGATAAATCGTAATAGTAACATATTTTAATCCCACATTTAGTATGCTTTTGGATGATTTAAGCCTTGATTTATATAAAAAGGTGCTTTTAATCCTTTCTTTTCATGTCTTATACTCAGGAAAGCACCCGAGGATAAAAGGAACGAGAAACGGGCCCAAAATAGAGCAAATTGGGCCAAAGTGGAAATCAACACGGCCTGGACTTAAGCCCACACGGCCGTGCCTTGTTGATCATCTAGAACACGGTCGTGCCTCATTAAAAAAATTCGAACACGGCCCAAAGACTTGTCACACGGGCGTGTGACATAGCCGTGTCCTTGTCGTGGCAATGAACAATTTCATTCGGATTTGGATACTTAGGGGCAAAGAAACACATTCCAAGAGCCTACATATACCCCCTAAGTTCATCCTTGAAGGGGGTGGTTAGCTAGGCCAAGAAGCCAAGCCGAGAAGGTCAGATTTGAGGGAATCACTCGAGGATACCCAGTTGATCCATCCCAAGAAGCCAGAATTCTACTCAAGGCGGCGGATTTCTCCTTCAATTCCTTCAGGAAGTTTTAGGGATTTCTTATGTTTTGTTTTATCTTTTCTCTTGAGATGTTTTCTTTATTTGTTATGAACTAAATCCTTCAGATACCTGAAGGGGATGAAACCTAGATGAATCTTGTTATTATTTTCTGAGTTATATGATAAATACTTAGTTTGTTCTTAATTATGCGAGCTTAATCCAAATTTGATGTGCTTAGGTGGAGGAGGAATAGACCCTGCTTAAGAGAAGATCTAGCATAATTAAGCGGAGTTGATCGTACGCTTGGAGATAAGGTGACGAGATTTTGCTGGATTAGGGTGAAACCTAATATGGGAGTCCATAGATCGATTTACTGCTATTCTAGGGGGTTATTATTCGAGAAAGAGATTTCCGTTAATTAACCTAGGGCTAGACGTTATTCGCCTCGAGAGAGGGTTTAATATACGTTAGGGAGTCTTACGGATCAAACTAAGTAAATAAAGCGTATAGTTCAGGGTTAAATAACAAGTGAAGTCTGAGGGTATTGTCTTAATCAACTGAGTTTTTCCTAAAGTTATTTTCCCAATTCATCCTTTTTGTCTTTGTGTCTTTGGCTTAGTAAATAGTTCAGATTATATTAAAGCAACTTCACTTATTTTAGGCTAAATAATAAAAAGAAGGTTAATATTAGTACTTTTAGTTCCTTTGGGTTCGATAATCCGGTCTTGCCTAAGCTATACTACTGTTTGATAGGTACACTTGCCTTCAATCGTTGTCAGAGTTAGTTTCCAGGTTTGATCATTCTCTTTATAAATTTTAAAACTCGACAGACATACGATCAATCTTGTTTTAGAAAATTTTTAAAACTCTGGATTTTCCTTAAATTTTTTTCTGCTGTGTTTTTCCAAACCCGTTTTTCCAACATAAGATTGTATAAAATTTAAATCCTTTAGGACTCTCAGCTTGTAGAAAAGCTTTCATCTCAATCGTCAATGTAATTTAAACTTTACTATTGTGGGGGTGCTCAACTATAAATAGAGGTCTTCTCCGTCATCTGTAATCACTCAGTTGTAATTCTCACAAAGTGTTTATTCTTCAAAGTAATAGAAACACTTTGAGAGAATTTACTCAAACACTTGGTGTGCTTTGTTTTCTTGTAGTTTTTCTGTTCTCTTGAGAGTTTGCTTCTGCTTTATTTTGATACCTTAGAGAATTTCCATTGAGAATTTTTATCTTTCGAGAGTTAGGTTGACTTAGGCGAATTTGAAGTTAATTTTCTACCTAAGGTCGAGCTATTTGTGAGATTTAAGGTCTAGTCTCGTGACACTAGCCTCTACTTCATATATTGAGAAGATATTTTTACATTTGATGATCCGAACATAAAACTAAATGATCGATGAATGATGTAACACCCTAACCCCGGCCTAGAAGTTAGGCCCGAATTCGGCATGTCACATTGAAATATTTTTGCGAAAATTTTGTTTTCATTGAAAACCCTTCTAAAGAAAAGTTAAGTAAAATCCAGTTTGCTTTCAAACGAAGTGTATCAAAAAAAAAATCATTTCCTTGTTACTATGAAAAAAAATTTCCTTTAACAACGGAAGCTCATTCTTAAAACACAATTATTTTTAAAAACTTGAAATATGCTTAAAAGAAATAAATCCAAGTTCCGTTTCAAAATTTCAATGCATAGTGGAAGCAATGGAATAATAACTAGAGGGCAAGCCTTATTACAATCCGAAATAACATAACTTAAAATAAATCACTTAAAATCTAGAATTTAGATATTAAGAAAAGCAGGTCTAATTGTCTTGCTAGTTGGCCACCTCTGAGTCCCTCCATCCATCGAACCGCCTACTGAGGATCACCAGAGAAAAATAAAAGAGGAAGTGTAACAGTCCGGTTTATACCCTAGTCGAAACAGTGGTTTTGGGACCACGAATCCGAGCCTGAATAATATTTTAATATTATTTTTTGTGCCGTTAATATGTGACTAAGCATGTGGTAAATTTCCGTAAGTTAATTTGACTTTCTGTGTGTTTAATTTGACAAAAGGACTGAATTGCATTAAACGTGAAAGTTGCTTGCTATTTGTTAGAGTGCTTAAGTGATGTGGCTTTTAAGTGTTAAGGACTTATGTGGCACATTAGCCACTATTTTGGTTAGTGGACGGCAATGGTCATTAATGACCTTATATATATATATATATATGTTTTGTTTTATGTTATAAAAGGTTAATTATGTCATTTTTGTATTAAAATGTTTTATGATGAAAACAAAGTATGAAAAAGGACATTATTTCATTCATCTTTTGACCGAATACTAGAGAAAGAAGAAAGGCTTTAGTTCTTTTGATTTTTCGGCACTTACAAGCTTAAATCCAAGGTTAGTTTTTGATCCGTTTTCGATAATTTCTACGTTTTTGTAATCGTTGCTTTGGGAGCTATCAAACCCATGTCTCAATTTGATGAATTGATAATGTTTGTGTGAGATGCCACTGATGATATGTTAAGCTTTTTGATGATTTTTGGTGTTAAATGGAAGATATGAGTTAGATGAACATAATTTGTTCTTGAAGTTTTGATGAATTTAGCTAAAAAGGCTAAATTGTGAAAATAGTAAATTGAGGGACTAAATTGCTAATTTGATGAAAAACATGGGCTTGTATATGATGTATATAAATTCGGCTAAGCATGTATATGTGTGGATTTTATGAATTTGATGTTTTGAGAAAATTGGACTAAATTGATAAAGTGTGCAAATTTGAGGGTTAATTTGCAAATAGCCCTAAATGTGTGTCCATGGATTGAATTGTGTGAATTAGTAAATAAAAGGGTTAATTCTGAATATGTTTAGATCAAGAACAGAGGAAAACAGACTTAGATCGCGGGAAAGCGAAAGTACCCGAGTAGCCGTTTTCATTCCGATAGATCGAATTCGAGGTAAGTCACCATGCAAATAAACATACTTGTATGAAATTTTAATTGTTCATATGACTAATGTTGATTATGGATACTTATGAGAAGTTATGTATATGAATTCCGAGATAAGTCCGATATAATGACTAAGTCTGAGAAGTCTCGTGCGAACCTAGGAATAGATAGGATTAGCTATATCGTGACAAAGGTATCTGTTCTATTTTATCATGTAAGACCACGTCAGGGACGTTGGCATTGATCTGAGACTCGAGTAAGACCCTGTCTGGGACAGTGGCATCGATATCTGATTACGAGTAAGACCCTGTCTGGGACAGTGGCATTGATATCTGATTACGAGTAAGACCCTATCTGGGACAGTGGCATCGATATCTGATTACGAGTAACACCCTGTCTGGGACAGTGGCATCGATATCTGATTACGTGTAAGACCTTGTCTGGGACAATGGCATCGATATCTGATTACGAGTAAGACCCTGTCTGGGACAGTGGCATCGATATCTGATTACGAGTA
Organism: Gossypium australe; assembly: GCA_005393395.2. Lineage (NCBI taxonomy): Eukaryota > Viridiplantae > Streptophyta > Magnoliopsida > Malvales > Malvaceae > Gossypium > Gossypium australe. The sequence continues at coordinate 137,321,675 of CM016626.1, read as the reverse complement.
AGACCTTGTTTGGGACAGTGGCATTGATATCTGATTACGTGTAAGACCCTGTCTGGGACAGTGGCATCGACATCCGGCTACATATAAGACCACATCTGGGACGTTGGCATTGTACAATTATTTTGAGTTTCTGGGTATCTTATTAGATTCTGAATTGTTCAATGAGTAAATCCGAGCTATGAACAATTTCGAGAATGAATATTCATTTCAGATACGTTTGGTATGTACACTAAGTGTGTATAAAAGGTAAGTACCTATATGACTTTGATTTGAAGAAAGGTATGATTGAGTATGAGAACGAGAATGAGATGCAAGAATGTTTTAGAAAGAGTTGTATATATATATACATATGATTCTTGTATGAATGAATGTGGCAATGGTGTCCAAGTATATGAACCAAAGCAATATGTGATAGTTTGCTAAGTAAATGTTATGTGTCAATGTACTTTATGCATATATGCCTTATGCTAAGTTATTTATATTATGACTTACTAGTCAGTATATGAACACGTGGAAGACACACGGGGGTGTCTATCATCCGTGGAGGGCACACGGTCTTCTCCATGGGCGTGTATCCCCTGCATGTTAGAAAAGTTTTAATTTTCATGAAATTTTGTATGTGTTTCAGTTCAGTCCCGACCCGATTTATAAGCATGCTATTGGTCTCAAGGACTCTTTTAAGGGACATTATGTTTGTGAATGACGAATGAATGTAAAGATTTCTGAAAATGCTTCCCGATCTGTCTGGTAACGCTCCTAACCCTAATCCAGCGACGAACTCAGAATAGGGGTGTTACATTTGATTGGTATCAGAGCTACGGTTTAGCCAATTCTCAGACTAGTGTAGCGTGTTAGAGTCTAACTATACATGCCATATATCTGAACTGTGATAGTGTGATGAATCCTGACGTGTAAAAAGTGATTTTCGTATAGTAATGGATCCCGAAAGAGCCGTAGCCAACGACGTAGAAAGTAATATGCTTGCTCCCACGCAAGGGACAGTGCCCTCTGATTTAGGATCGGCTACGAGCGGTCATGTGGAAAAAGTTAAACAAGCTTTCTTTCAGTGGATGAGTGAGTGGTTCACTCAATTTGTGAGAAATAACCCGACTGTTTTGCAACCTCCACCCCTGGTTAACTCCCTCAGACATCTGCTATGCTTTCGACTATGAATCTGAATCTGATGAACAAGCCTCTAGTTGACGAAATTTGTAAATATGAGGCTGGAGAGTTTAGGGCTACTAATGATGATAATACCGAGAAAGTCGATTCTGAAGCTCGTAATGAAAGAAAAACATCGATGAGTAATTTCTCTCAACCTTGGATGAAGAAATATAGAGATGCAAGCAATAGATTAAATGTTTCAATCGAACATACGAGTAGAGATCGTGTGAGACCAAATGTTGGTCTGAGAACTCAAGCTCCAATTAAATCAAATGATGGAAGTACTAAAAGCAATAAACTTGAGTGTAGACAATGTGGAAGACATGTGGGAAAATGTTGGGGTAAGTACAGCAATAGAGTTTGTCATAAATGTGGATCACGAAATCACTTCATTCGAGATTGCCTAAACATGGCGAGTGTTGAAAATGTTAGATCCGAGCGACTCAAGTGTAAGTGTTGTAATAAAAGACATTTGGGGATTTATAGATTGAATAATCAAGCTTGCTTCAGATGTGGATCGTTAGATCATTATATTCGAGACTACTCAGAGTCTGTTGAACAAGAGACTACTCAGGATCTGAGATTAGATAACACACTAGAAAGAAATAGACCTTCCCAAAATACAAGAAATGTCAGTAATAGTCAGAGGTCTATGAGGGATACTGTTGCAAAATCTGAATTTAGAGAGCCAACTAGAGCGTAAACTACTCGAGCTTGTGAGGAAACCTCATCTTCAGATATTATTACGGGTACATTTACTCTTTATGATATATTTCTGTGATTGCATTGATAGACCCTGGTTCTACGAATTCGTATATATGTATGAATTAAGTATTCAGCCAGACTTTGCCTGTAGAGTCTACTGAGTTTACTATAAAAGTATCGAACCCCTTAGGTAAAAGTGTTTTGATTGACAAAGTATGCAAGAACTGTCCATTAATGTTTCGAGATATCTGTTTTCCTGCTGATCTGATGCTTTTTCTAATTGATGAGTTTGATATTATTTTGGGTATGGATTGGTTGTTTATGCATGATGCTATTGTGAACTGCAAAAGAAAGACAATTGATTTGAAATGTCTGGATGATGAGATTATACGAGTTGAGTTTAATGATTTGAATGGATCGTCTGCTGTGATATCTGTTTTGAAAGCTCAAAGTTATGTGAAAAAGGGTTACGAGGCATATTGTATCAGCCTTTGGAATCCGAGTGGATCCGAGTAGGATTTCTGCTATTCTGAGTTGGAAACCTCCGAGAAGTGTATCTGAAGTTCACAGTTTTCTGGGTTTAGCCGGTTATTAGCGCAGATTTGTAAAAGGCTTTTTGACTATAGCTACTCCGTTGACTATATTACTTCAGAAAGATGTTAGATTTGAATGGTCGGATAAATGTCAGAGAAGTTTTGATCAGTTGAAAACTCTGTTAACAGAAGCTCCAGTGTTAGTACAGCCAGAATCGGGTAAAAAATTTGTTGTATTCAGTGATGCTTCGCTAAATGGTTTGGGATGTGTTTTGATACAAGAAGGCAAAGTTGTAGCTTATGCCTCAAGACAGTTGAAGCCTCATGAAAAGAATTATCCAACACACGACCTTGAATTAGCCGCAATTGTGTTTGCACTTAAGATTTGGCGTTATTATCTGTACGGTGAGAAATGTCACGTATTTTCAGATCATAAAAGTTTGAAATATTTGATGACTCAAAAAGATTTGAACTTGCGTCAGAGAAGATGGCTTGAGTTGTTGAAAGATTATGAACTTGTGATAGATTATCATCCGGGTAAAGCAAATGTGGTTGTAGATGCTCTGAGTAGAAAATCATTGTTTGCACTAAGTACTTTGAATACTCAGCTGGAATTGTCTGATGATTGTTCTGTGTTAGCAGAATTAAAAGCAAATCGTTGTTTTTACAACAGATATGTGATGCTCAGAAGTTTGATAATGAATTGTTAGCGAAACGAGCTCAGTGTGAAATGAATTCTGAACCTGAATTTCAAATTGTGAATGGTTGTTTGAGATTCCGAGATCGTATCTGTGTTCCGAGAAATCCTGAGTTGATTCAGTTGATATTGAATGAAGCACATAGCAGTTGTCTATCTGTTCATCCGAGAAGTACTAAAATGTATCATGATTTGAAACGACAATACTGGTGGTCTGGTATGAAACGAGACATTTTTGACTTTGTTTTGAAATGTTTAGTTTGTCAGCAAGTAAAAGCTGAACATCAAGTTCCGTCTGGTTTGCTACAACCAATTTTGATTCCTGAATGGAAATGGGATAGAGTAACAATGGATTTTGTTTTTGGATTGCCCCTGACTCCGAGAAAGAAAGATGTGATATAGTTCATAGTTGACCGAAAAGATATAGAATTTGAGGTCGGTGACAAAGTATTTTTGAAAGTGTCTCCGTGGAAGAAAGTGCTTCGATTCAGACATAAAGGCAAATTAAGTCCGAGCTTCATCAGACCGTATGAGATCATCAAACGTGTCAGGCCTGTTGCATATAGATTAAAGTTGCCCTCTGAGCTAGAAAAGATACACAACGTATTTCAAGTCTCGATGCTCCATAGATATCGATCTGATCTGTCACATGTGATTGCCCCATCTGAAATTGAAATTCGATCTGATATGACATATGAAGAGGAACCGATCCGTATCTTAGCTTGTGAAGTGAAAGAGTTAAGGAACAAGAAAATTCCGTTAGTAAAAGTACTGTGTAATCGACATGGAATTGAAGAGGCTACATGGGAGCCTGAAGATTCAGGGAGACAGCAATATCTGAATCTGTTTAACGGTAAGATTTTCAAGGACAAAAATCCCTATGGGGGGAGAATTGTAACAGTCCGGTTTATACCTTAGTCAGAACAGTGGTTTCGGGACCACGAATCTGAGCTCGAATAATATTTTAATATTATTTTGTGCCGCTAATATGTGACTAAGCATGTGGTAAATTTTTGTAAGTTAATTTGACTGTCTGTGTGTTTAATTTGACAAAAGGACTGAATTGCATTAAACGTGAAAGTTGCTTGCTATTTGTTAGAGTGTTTAAGTGATGTGGCTTTTAAGTATTAAGGACTTATGTGGCAAATTAGCCACTATTTTGGTTAGCGGATGGCAATGGTCATTAGTGACCTTATATATATATATGTTTTGTTTTATGTTATAAAAGGTTAATTATGTAATTTTTGTATTAAAATGTTTTATGATGAAAACAAAGTATGAAAAAGGACATTATTTCATTCATCTTTTGACTGAATATTAGAGAAAGAAGAAAGGCTTTAGTTCTTTTGATTTTTCGGCACTTATAAGCTTAAATCCAAGGTTAGTTTTTGATCCGTTTTCGATAATTTCTACGTTTTTGTAATCGATGCTTTGGGAGCTATCAAACCCATGTCTCAATTTGATGAATTGATAATGTTTGTGTGAGATGCCACTGATGATATGTTAAGCTTTTTGATGATTTTTGGTGTTAAATGAAAGATATGAGTTAGATGAACATACTTTGTTCTTGAAGTTTTGATGAATTTAGCTAAAAAGGGCTAAATTTTGAAAATAGCAAATTGAGGGACTAAATTGCTAATTTGATGAAAAACGTGGGCTTGTATATGATGTATATAAATTCGGCTAAGCATGTGTATGTGTGGATTTTATGAATTTGATGTTTTGAGAAAATTGGACTAAATTGATAAAGTGTGCAAATTTGAGGGTTAATTTGCAAATAGCCCTAAATGTGTGTCCATGGATTGAATTGTGTGAATTAGTAAATAAAAGGGTTAATTCTGAATATGTTTAGATCAAGAACTGAGGAAAACGGACTTAGATCGCGGGAAAGCGAAAGTACTCGAGTAGCCGTTTTCGTTCCGATAAATCGAATTCGAGGTAAGTCACCATGCAAATAAACATACTTGTATGAAATTTTATTGTTCATATGTCTAATGTTGATTAGGGATACTTATTAGAAGTTATGTATATGAGTTCTGAGATAAGTCCGATATAATGACTAAGTCTGAGAAGTCTCGTGCGAACCTAGGAATAGATAGGATTAGCTATATCGTGACAAAGGTATCTGTTCTGTTTTATCATGTAAGACCATGTTAGGGACGTTGGTGTTGATCTGAGACTCGAGTAAGACCCTGTCTAGGACAGTGGCATCGATATCTGATTACGAGTAAGACCCTGTCTGGGACAGTGGCATTGATATCTGATTACGAGTAAGACCCTATCTGGGACAGTGGCATCGATATCTGATTACGAGTAAGACCCTGTCTGAGACAGTGGCATCGATATCTGATTACGTGTAAGACCCTGTCTGGGACAGTGGCATCGATATCTGATTACGAGTAAGACCCTGTCTGGGACAGTGGCATCGATATCTGATTACGAGTAAGACCCTGTCTGGGACAGTGGCATCGATATCTGATTACGTGTAAGACCCTGTCTGGGACAGTGGCATCGACATCCGGCTACATATAAGACCACGTCTGGGACGTTGGCATTGTACAATTATTTTGAGTTTCTGAGTATCTTATTAGATTCTGAATTGTTCAATGAGTAAATCCGAGCTATGAACAATTACGAGAATGAATATTCGTTTCAGATACGTTTGGTATGTACACTAAGTGTGTATAAAAGGTAAGTACCTATATGACTTTGATTTGAAGAAATGTATGATTGAATATGAGAACGAGAATGAGATGCAAGAATGTTTCAGAAAGAGTTGTATATATATATATATATACATATGATTCTTGTATGAATGAATGTGGCAATGGTGTCCAAGTATATGAACCAAAGCAATATGTGATAGTTTGCTAAGTAAATGTTATGTGTCAATGTACTTTATGCATATATGCCTTATGCTAAGTTATTTGTATTATGACTTACTAAGCTTTTGGAAAGCTTACTCTGTGCGTATGTGGTTTTCCTCCATTTTATATGTCGTCAAAGCTACTGATGGCTCGGGACCGTCACGGATCGTCATCACACTACTAAAATCATTTTGGTACACTTTGAATAAGTATATGGCTAGATATGGCTTGTATAGGCTAGTCTTTGATATAAGTTGTAAAGTGAACTTAGCCATGTGATTTGGCTAGTTATGTTTTGGTAATATACTTAAATGAATATGATATGTGAAGTTGTTTTGGTATGATTAGTTGATATATGATATGGTTATGAGATGGTAAGTATATAGATGATTGGTGCTTGAGCATAATTGAGATTTGGTCATGCAAATTGGTATGTTTGGAATTGGTTTTGAATGTTTACATTGAATGTATTGTTGTGATTACTTTAGTTGTCAAATGTGCATGATTTGGATAGCTATTTGGTATATTTTGGTGGTTATATGTGAATGAAATGGGATGGTAAATGTTGCTTGTAGGTTTGACCCTTATGGGTGGCAATTTGGCCTTGTAAATGACCTATAATGTCACACGGTTGTGGTACACGGGCGTGCCTAATGACCGTGGGTGTATAGCAGGATGTAGCAAAGTAATACATGGCCTCGACACGGGGGTGTCAGCTAGCCGTGGTGTACAAGTCAGTAGCTAGCTAACAACACATGGCCATGGCACACGGGCGTGCTTAGTGACCGTGGTGGTGAAGTCAGTATGTGGCCTAAGAGTGTACGGCCTCAGTGCACGGGCGTGCTCTGTGGCCGTGGAGGGTAAGTCAATATATGAACACAGGAAAGACACACGTGGGTGTCTATCATCCATGGAGGGCACACGGTCTCCTCCCACGGGCGTGTATCCCCTGCATGTTAGAAAAGTTTTAATTTTCATGAAATTTTGTATGTGTTTCGGTTCAGTCCCGACCCGATTTATAAGCATGCTATTGGTCTCAAGGACTCTTTTAAGGGACATTAAGTTTGTGAATGACGAATGAATGTAAAAATTTCTATAAATGCTTCCCGATCTATCCGGTAACACTCCTAACCCTAATCCGGCGACGGGCTTGGAATAGGGGTGTTACAAGGAGTGAGTTCTCAAAAACTCAATGTGTACGAACCTCGTCAAACAAATAGCATACATATCATATTATTAACATAATAATATCACACATGCAATGCTGTGCAAATCCTCCCCAAATAATCCACCCGATACACATCGTCTCCGTCCAACCGAAACACATTTGTGGGGATTTTTAAATCGACCCACCCATCTGATACACATCAAGGGTAGCCCGGTTGTGGTACTACCTAACGTTGCAGCGAAGCTACTAATCAAATATTGGGCTTAAAAAGCCATCGGTGGAACCACGATCGTCAAGCAACCATGCGATCCTCATATACTTCCTCCGTTCCATATTTCCCAACCCATATGCAACCTAAACAACATATCATATGAATGCAGCAAAGGTACATGTAACATCCATAAATCTTACATTCAACACATAGGGGCATTTTAGTTATTTTTGACCTTAGGGGCATTTCGGTCATTTCTCATTGTTGTGGGTCTATTACTTACCTTGGCCCGTTATCAAGTCCTCGTTGGCTAAAGTGAACAGATAATATGCACCAGGTAGGATTCCAGAGAAGAGGAGGTGAGTCATTAAGACCGCTTAAGTACCAAGCTCTCCCTAGATCCAATCCTAGACATCCATATACCCATTGCCACACCTTAACCTTATGACTTGTCCACAGTCACAATTAATTAATTATTTAAGTTTTATGCCTTCTTAAGGAATTATTAGAAACTAGGCCTAAAAGTCCATTATAAGACCCTAGCAAGTCCACATGCTTTCATACATTCATATTGCCCATTAGGCCCAATCACATTTATACGGCCCATTAGTCGTTAATAACCTTTAAGTGGCCCTTTAGGCCCAAAACTAACCCAAGCCTTACAACCGACTTAATTAGCTTGTCGTTTATTACCAAACTACCAATCTTTACTATTTAGGCCCACTGGCCCGTCGGGCCCATTTGTCCCATTCTGGCCCAGTTGGCCATAACACGACCCAAGCCCATGAGATCGCTCATAGGTTCTCTGTTATCGATTCCACTTCCCTCATACGAGTGTTCGCACACTCGCAAGACTGCCGAAGCCAAACTTTCAGGATTTCGGGATTTCCCAATGCATTGTGTGTGTATAGTGTATGTACACTCCTGATAAAAAAAGGCGCTGCGATCTCCTTAGCCACGATCCTACAAACGATGTCACTCAATGATTAATTACATATACTTATCGAATACTTTACCAAGCCTTAATAGCTTTTCCTTAATCACTAATCACGAGTACTTCCTAAATTTGCATCAATCTTAATTATTAAAAACTGAACCATAACTGACTTATACCCATCTTAAGTCACCCTTACATTACTTACGACCATTCGACCAACCTTCAAAACCAAGAGTGAAGAATACTTAACCAAATCCCGGAACGCATAAAGGGTAATTCGACAGAGATCTAAAGAACAGAGATTCGATATCAATCCCCTAACAAAATCAATTTAGAAAGAGTGAGGGAGAGGAGAAGTTGGTTCTAGCAAGATCAATTGAAAGAGTAAAATACTTACACAAGAATAGGCTACGTCGAAGAAATAGTGACGGCACAAAAAGAATTTCGGCAAAGGGAGGGTGGAATTATTTGGCTTTAGAGGATTTAGAAAAGGTAACGAGAAGAAAAGAAAAGAAATCAAATATGCTTGTGTAAGGGTAATTACAGGATATTTGGTAAAGAAAAGAAAGACTGACATATTTGCAAAACTCTCCAAATGTCGAAAGCCACAATGAAAATTCGTAATACCCCCTAAAAGACCCAAAAACAACACTCGTTTACCCTCCTAAGCCGAATTTATAAACTTCCCACTTCCCATAACGGCACCAACTCTTCACACTTCTCAGCTCCTAACTTTTCTTCCTGATAACTCCTCAATCTCATCCTAAATTTTCTCTAAGATAAGCTCCTTTATCCCTTCCTTAATTTTCTCTTATGAACACTTCCTTCAGAGTTCACATCCAATGCCACTACTAACCATCTAGAAGGCAAAAAAAAAAATAAAAATAAATCCCCAATAAAATACCATGCCACTACTTGAACCTTGGACTCCCTTGCCTGCTAATGACGCCACCTCCCTGCTCCCTAAGTGGCTCCACTTTGCCACTACACCACAAGCTCTTTTGTGTCATTTTTCGTCTTCATTTTTTTAAAAGGCCTACTAACTGAAGTCACAGTTCCCTTGGGGCTAAAACCAAAATTTTTCCTATACCCTTACTTGATCCCAAGACATCTCCAACACCCCTAGACACTCCAAATTCATTAACCATCAAAGCCCACATGCCAGTTGTCATTTTCTTGCTCACTTAAAAGTTTTTTGAGACCCAAAGCCCAGAGCCCAATTCATCTAGGCCCAAAATTCGGGGCGCTACAACTCTACCCCCTTAAAAAATTTCGTCCTCGAAATTTCCAACTAACTACTAATCGCACCGCTCAAGTCACACCACTATGCTTTCGCTGTGCACTCTGATTTTAATAACACTAACACACTTTAACTCTAATTGAACCCTCTACACTTACCCAAAAAAAAAACTACCCACTGGAGCAGATAAAAATTGCACGTATACAGTTTCTATACTCAAAATATTGAATCCTTACAAAACATACCCGTTATCACATTTGGGCATCCTCGTCTTCCCGACAACGAGCAGCATAAACCAAAGCTGGTTGCCTCGCCTCAGTTTGACCTGCACATCCGCCCGGTGCTCCACGTCCACGTCCATTGCCATTATCGCCCCTAGCCTACCCACGACCCCTTGGCGGCAGCTGATCACCCCTTGGTGGCTGAACATTACCCCAGCCCAAGGCTGGCACCTGAGCCAGCATTCTAGGGCAGTTATGCTCCATAGATCCACAAGCTAGACAAGCTCCTATCCTCTTCTGACACTCGCCTGTATGACCTTTCCCACAATTAGCACAAGGTGGCACCCTTGGATTAGCAGCAGGGCCCCCGCTCCAACTGGCCCATCAACTTTGGCCTTAGCTCTAGGCCTTTGCCCCACACTAGAAGACTCAGCCTCCCTTTTATTCTTGCCTTTCTCTTTCTCCCGATTCAGGTGCTCAGTGCGCTTCACCTCCTCTGTTACCTTTGCTTTTTCAACCAACTCCGAGAAAACTCGCTCTCTCTGAGGAGCTATCAACACCCTGATGTTATCCCGAAGCCCATCCTCAAACCTTACGCAACGCTCATAGTCTGTTGCCACCATAACTCTTGCATACGTTCTAAGGTGTAGAAATTCCGCCTCATACTTCGCCACAGATTTGTTCCCCTGGATCAAGTTCAGAAACTCCTTCCTTCTAGCATCAACATAGCTTGCACCCATGTACTTCCCTTGAAACGCAATTTTGAAAAACTCCCAAGTGATCTGCTCAGGTTGGGTACCCTCTTTCACTGTCAACCACCACTGATATGCTTCCTCCCTAAGCAGCGACACTGCCCCTTTCAACTTTTGCTCGGGTGAGCAGTCCAAATCCTCCATTATCCTCTCAATGGCCTCCATCCAGTATTCAGCCATGTTAGGAGCCACACCAGCAATACCTTTAAAGACCTCAGCCCCATTAAATCGTAGTCGCTCCGAAACAGACTTATGACTACCCGTACTATTATTGGGCCCAACGACCCTTTCCAAAATCCTCAGTTTTGCCTGTGACAATGCGTCATCCCTCGCGGCCCAATCATACGGTCCAGTCTCAGCCTCGGGTGAGGCCGGAGTCTCTCCTACTTCAACTTTGGGCATATGGCCCGATGCCGACAATCCAGCCCTAACACTTCTACGGCCTTTGCCGTGACCCCTTGCACCTCTTCTAGCGCTCATCATTTATTCTCGTATTATCTGAATTAGGAATTTTATGAAATTTTTGTTAGTTTCAGTAATTAAGCTGATGTTTTATGATAGTATTAAGTAAAGAGGTTGTTTTTGTAAATCATCTACAGTTTCAAGTTCCTACGGGCTTTAGTTTCACTCTAAGTAAAAAGCTTTAGTATAATCATCTAAAGTAGCCCACTAACTATCTATAGTATATCAAGTTAAACAAGCTTAATAATAAGAGAACTTACTTGGTTCGAGGTCAGAGACTCGATGTGCCACATCACAAGAATTTCCAAAACATTTCGATCCAATCCAAAAATAGTTTTTTTTTAAAACCCAAGTAATAAGGCCCATTCACAGCCGAGCTTTGCAATCGGACTCTGATACCACTAAATGTAACACCCCAACCCCAGCCTAGAAGTTAGGCCCGATCCGGCATGTCACATTGAAGTGTTTTTGTGAAAACTTTGTTTTCATTAAAAACCATTCTAAAGAAAGGTTAAGTAAAATCCAGTTTGCTTTCAAACGAAGTGTATCAAAAAAAAAAAACCATTTCCTTGTTACTATGAAAAAAAAATTTCCTTTGATAGCGGAAGCTTATTCTTAAAACACAATTATTTTCAAAAACTTGAAATATGCTTAAAAGAAATAAATCCAGGTTCTGTTTCAAAATTTCAATGCATAGTGGAAGCAATGGAATAATAACTAGAGGGCAAGCCTTATTACAATCCGAAATAAAATAACTTAAAATAAATCACTTAAAATCTAGAATTTAGATATTAAGAAAAACATGTTTAATTGTTGAAACACCCCAAACCCGGCCCACGAGCCTTGACCAGATCTGGTATGTTCCTCGAAAGAAACCGGTTCAAAGTTCTTTTGTTCCTTAGGAAAAACTATGTGTTTTGAAAGAGAAATTTTTGTTGGGTTGGGCTTGAATTGAAAACGAGTTTATTTTATTAAAAATACTTTATCTTTAGGTGACAAAACATTTAGGGTTTGATTTAAAATAATTTATTTAATCCATTAATTGATAATAGTTCGCAGTCATAACAAATAAAAGTAGAAAATAAAGAAATTCAACTATGGCCTTATTACATCAAATATTCCCAAACTTAAAATTTGTAATACTTAAAATAAAATAAGAGTCCAAATCGTAAATTTCTTGCTGTGCATGGCCTTCCCTAAGCTTCTGTCGAACCCGGTCCATTATTGATCGTCACCTGAAAATAGTCCCACAACGGGGTGAGTCAAACAGACTCAATGTGTAACCAACACTAAAATTTAATAGATTTAGGCATACCATACAAATCATGTTCACATAATATTTCAAGATAATGATGCAATCCCGAACCCATACCTAGATGCCATCTGCTACACATCCCCGTACCAACCTGCACACCGTGGGGACTACTAAGTCAACCCTCCATCCGCTACACTCCATCGAAGGCAGTCGCTGCAGTCGACGTGCTCATCGCCCATATATAATTTGTGGCATAGCCACCAGATTAAATAATTGTGTCATGAGACACCACATACAGATAATGTAACCGAAGTTACCACATTCAGATAATGTGACCGAAGCCACCACATACAGATAGTGAGACCGAAGTCGTCACATTCACTTCCCCTTTCTCATATAACCCGAATGCCCCATATTATTCATATCATGCATATCATACTTAAATTCACATCCATGTCACTTTTCACATGTTAAATATAACATATTTCGTAATCCTAGTAGGAGTAGGAAACGTACCTGAGTACTTTGTACCACATTAGGGTACCTTAGCCATATTCACATTCTTATACATACTTATATTAAATATTGCCATAAAACATATTAAGAATTAGTGTGGATTACACACCTGATTTGCTTAACAATTCCTTGAAATCCCGAAAAACCCGATCTATTGCTTCCTACATTTGGTAACCTTAATATGTTAGCATAAAGCCTATAAAACCAAATCCTAGTAGGATTTGTATTCTTAAAACCTACCTTGCCGATTGACCTAAGAATCAAGTCCCGAAATCTTCGCTATACTCTTCTTGCATTTGGCCAAGCATTGAATCACTTAAACAAATTAGTTTCAGCCTTTGCAAAAATAAGGAATACATCTTAACCAAAAATTAAGGCCTTGGCCGAATATACATATACCTTACCTTAAATCTTTAAATCCCGAAACTCTCTTCCTGATTAATGGAGATACCGAGATACCTTAGATCTGAAATCCCGAAATTCACCTTCCATATTTTGATCAACAAGATATAGGAGGGATTAGACTAACTTTCGGCTTAAAAGAAAGGAATACAATTATAACTATAGATCCTTACCCTTTATATTGAATTCGACAGATCCCTCCTGACACCACTTCAGAGATTCGGCTTAGAGACTTGATGAACAATCAGCTATGAGCCCTCTATCCATTCGGTTTCAAAAATGAAAGAAGAGAGGAATATTTGGCTTAGAAGGAATCGGCTAGGAGGCTAAAAGAAAAAGAAGAAAAAGATGGATGCTCCACAACAAGAAGAAATTCAGCAGAGAGAAGAGGAGGAAGAAAAATTGATGAGTAGCCCTATTTTTTCCCTCTTATAGCCGAAATTACTACTCAGAACCCCTTACTTGGCCACCACTCTTCTATTTGATAGCTTTATCCTTTTAATTATCACAAAATAAAAAAAATTTAATCCAACCATTATCTCTTGAAATAATGATAAATAAATCCCTTAATTATCCCCTATTTAGCCGAAATTTAAAGAGAATAAAACTCCTCTTTTAAGAGCCTTAATGCCGTCCACCTCTCTGCTTCTGGAAGCAAAAATAAAACTTCTTTTATTTGCTTCCCAAGTGACTCGAACCCTGGCCCAAATACCTGCTTGTGGCGTCACCCACCTGGGCCTTAAGTGACATCTTCAGGCCACTTTTCCAAGCCTGATTGTGTGTCAAATTCCTCCTACTAATTTTATTAAGGCCACCTCCTTAATTTCCTCTTTTTAAACCTTAAAACTTGACATTTCTTTACATTTCCAAGTTTCCAAAAATTTTCGTTTGCCTCCTTTAAACTTAACATTTCCTTACATTTCCAAGTTTCCAGAAATGTTCACTTTCCTCTTTTGAATCATTTCCAAATCATTTCCTTACCTTTCTTAGTTTCCAAAAATGTTCACTTTCCTCGAACCCTGGCCCAAATACCTGCTTGTGGCGTCACCCACCTGGGCCTTAAGTGACATCTTCAGGCCACTTTTCCAAGCCTGATTGTGTGTCAAATTCCTCCTACTAATTTTCTTAAGGCCACCTTGCCTTAATTTCCTCTTTTTAAACCTTAAAACTTGACATTTCCATACATTTCTAGGTTTCCAAAAATGTTCAAAATATATTCATAACACATAAGACATGTCATTTCATACAATTAAACCGAAAATGCATAGGCCCTTTTCAGGATGTTACAGTTCTACCCCCCTTAAAATAATTTCGTCCTCGAAATTTCCTAGCTAAAATAATTGAGGGTATTGCTGTCGCATTGTCTCTTCTGGTTCCCACGAAGCTTCCTCTGATCCATGATTGCGCCATAACACTTTGACTAGAGGAACTGACTTCCTCCGTAACACTTTCACATCACGTTCCAATATCTGAATTGGCTCCTCCTCATAGGATAGGTCTGGCCTTAGCTCCACTTCTTCAATTGGTACCACATGAGATGGATCCGATCGATAACGACGTAGCATGGATACATGAAATACGTCGTGCATCTGCTGCAACTCTGGTGGCAACTCCAACTGGTATGCCACTGGTCCAACTCGCTTCAGTACCCGATAAGGCCCTATAAACCTTGGGCTTAACTTCCCTTTGCGACCAAACCTCATCACCTTCTTCCAAGGCGAGACCTTAAGGAATACTTGATCTCCTACATCGAATTCTATCTCTTTTCATTTGAGATCTGCGTACGACTTCTGCCTATCAGAGGCTTCCTTTAGCCGTGCCCTGATTATCTCAACCTTTTCTTCAGTTTCTGCCACTAACTCTGGACCCAAAACCCGACGTTCTCCTAACTTAGTCCAACAAGTAGGAGTTCGACACTTCCGACCATACAACGCTTCATATGGTGCCATCCGAATGCTAGCTTGATAGCTGTTGTTGTAGGCGAACTCTGCTAAAGGCAAATAGTCTTCCCAACTTCCTCGGAAATCCATCACACAGCCTCTCAACATATCCTCCAACACTTGTATAACCCGTTCAGACTGCCCGTCTGATTGTGGATGAAAAGCCGTAGTGAAGTCCAACTTAGTGCCTTAAGCTTGATGAAGTGCCCTCCAAAATCGAGACGTGAACCTTGGGTCTCTATCCGAAATAATTGACACCGGTACTCCATGTAACCTTACAATTTCCGCTACATATAATTTGGCCAACTTCTGAAGAGAATAATCAACTCTTACCGGAATGAAGTGCGCGGACTTGGTCAAACGGTCTACTATTACCCATACGAGTCCTTCTTAGTAGGCGTAAGGGGAAGCCCACTAATGAAGTCCATGGTAATTCTTTCCCACTTCCACTGCGGAATCTCGATTGGCTGAAGCAATCCCGATGGGACTTGGCGTTCAGCCTTAACTTGCTGACACGTCAGACATTTCCCCACGAATTTAGTAACTTCCCGTTTAAGATTAGGCCACCAAAATTGTTCACTTAGATCTCTGTACAGCTTAATGCCTCCGGGATGCATAGCATAAGGACTACCATGCGCCTCTCGAAGAAACCTTTGTCTTAACTCTTCGTCCCTCGGCATACAGACTTTTCCTTTGTAGCACAATACTCCTTCAACATTAACGCCATAATCCTCTAAATCTCCGCTCTGTACTTGCTGTAACTTAGCACTTAGATCCTTATCAGCCAACTGTCCTCTTTTCACCTCACTCAGCCATGTGGGCTTGACTTGCAACTCTGCCAATAGGCTTCCATCAGCATACAAACTTAAGTGAGCGAACATAGCCCTTAGATCCGACACAACCTTCCGACTTAGGGCATCAGCTACCATATTCGCCTTGCCCGGGTGGTACTCTATCGAGCAATCATAATCCTTCAATAACTCCACCCACCTTCGCTGCCTCAAGTTCAACTCCTTCTGAGTCAACAGATACTTAAGGCTCTTGTGGTCTGTGTAGATCACTGACCTTTCTCCATAGAGATAGTGCTTCCACACCTTGAGGGCGAAAACCACTGCTGCCAATTCCAAGTCATGGGTTGGGTAGTTAATCTCATGCGGCCTTAACTGTCGAGACGCGTAAGCGATTACTTTTCCTTCTTGCATTAGCACACAGCCTAATCCCGTGTGAGAAGCGTCACAGTATACCACAAAATCTTTCCCTGCCTCCGGCTGAATTAACACTGGAGCTTCCGTCAACACTTTCTTAAGCTTTTTAAAGCTCTCCTGTTGCTTCTTAGTCCATTCAAAGGGTACTTCCTTCCTTAGCAACTTTGTCAAAGGCGCGACTATTGACGAGAACCCTTCCACGAACCTTCTGTAATAGCCTGCCAAACCTAAGAAACTTCGAATCTCAGCCACGGACCTAGGTGGTTTCTAATCCAACACTGCTTCGATCTTCCTAGGATCCACTCTTATTCCTTCTGTGGATACCACGTGCCCTAAGAATGCCACCTCTTTAAGCCAGAATTCACACTTGCTGAATTTGGCATAGAGCTTCTTTTCCCTTAATACTTCTAACACAACCCGTAGGTGCTCATCATGCTCCTCTTCAGACTTGGAGTACACCAAAATATCGTCGATGAAACAACGACGAACCTATCCAAGTAGGGTTGGAAAACTCGATTCATCATATCCATGAACGCGGCTGGAGCGTTCGTCAACCCAAACGGTATCACTACAAACTCAAAATGGTCGTATCTTGTCCTAAAAGCTGTCTTATGGATATCTGCCTCCTTCACCTTCAACTGATGATATCCTGACCTTAGGTCTATCTTCGAGAATACTGCGGCCCCTTTCAGCTGATCGAACAAGTCATCGATCCTTGGCAACGGGTACTTGTTCTTAATAGTCAGCTTATTCAACTGACGATAATCTATACACATACGCATAGTTCCGTTCTTCTTCTTCACAAACAGGACCGGTGCTCCCCATGGAGACACACTGGGTCGAATGAACCCACGACCCAACAATTCTTGGATTTGAGCCTTGAGCTCAACCAACTCCTTTGGTGCCATACGATACGGGGCAATTGACACAGGAGCTGTTCCCGGTAGTAAGTCTATTCCAAATTCCACCTCCCTATCTGGGGGTATTCCTGGTAATTCCTCCGGAAACACATCTTCAAAATCTTTTACAGTTCTAACTCCATTGACACCTTCTTCCTTTCCACCTAACGCACTTACGAAGGCTAAAAACGCCCCGCACCCTTTCCTAACCATTTTTTCAGCCTTCAACGCCGAAACTACGTTAGACAAGTAGTTTCTTCTTTCTCCGATCATTACTACTACTTCATCCTCCGGAGTCCTTAGTTCCATACGTTTAGCCGCACAATCTAATACGGCTCGGTGCTCTACTAGCCAGTCTATTCCAAGTATAAGTTCAAACTCTCCAAAGGGTAGTTCCATTAAGTCAGCCCGAAAGTTCACTCCCTGAGTCTCTAAGGGTACATTCCGAAAGATCTTATCCACCACTACAGTTTGGCCTAATGGGCTTACTACAGTCATCTGCCTATCAGAAAGTTCAGAGTCTAGGCCTATTGTTTCCACTACACTACATGCAACATAAGAATGGGTCGAACCCACATCAATCAGAGCAAAATAGGGCTTGCCATAAATAAAAAACGTACCGGTTATAACATCCGGCGCGTCTCCATCCTCCCTCCGGTGAATCGCATAAACCAAACCCGGTTGCCTTGCCTCAGCATTAGCAGCACCTCTGCCCTGTGTTCCACGTCCTCTGCCAGCACCATTACCTCTGTTATTCGAACCACGACCTCGTTGAGGCTGCTGTCCACCTCTACCAGTCTGACTAACATTCTGAGCTGCTGGTCGACTTTCATCTGGTTTCTTAGGACAATCCTTGAGCATATGGTCCTTGGACCCACACCTAAAACATCTTCCCGTCTTTTTCCAACACTCCCCTAAATGCTTCTTTCCACAATGATCACAAGGACGATACTGCCATCCTGTACCAGCTTGCTGATTTCGCGGCCTATCAACTCTAGGCCTCTTTTGAACCTTCCCAAACGATCCAAAACCTCTTTTTGGCCTATTCTGATCCATAGTCTGCTATGTAGCATCCTTAATTCCCTCGGCTACCTTGGCCTTTTCTACTAAAGCAGAAAACTCCCGCTCCTAATGCGGTGCTATCAATAATCTCAAATCATCCCTTAGTCCGTCCTCAAAATGGACACAGCGTTCATGCTCAGTCGCCACTACTCCTCGAGCATATCGGCTCAACCTCAGGAATTCAGCTTCATATTCTGCAACGGACTTGTTCCCTTGAACTAGCCCCAGAAAAGCCTTCCTTTGCTCATCAGTATACCTTGTGCCGACATATTTCTTCTGATATGCTTCCTTAACATAATCCCAGGTCAGATCCTCAGCTGTAGCACCATCCCGAACAGTTAACCACCATTGATACGCTTCATCATGTAGCAGTGCCACCATTCCTTTTAACTTCTCCTCAGGGGTCAAATCGAGCTCATCCATAATTCGCTCGGTTGCCTCCAACCAGTACTCAGCTGTACTGGGTGCCACACCAGATACTCCTCTAAACATTTCAGCCCCATTAGCTCGGAGTCGCTCGGGTACAGATTTCCGAGTTCCCATATTTCCACCTGCGCCAGCCACCATTTCTAAAACTCGCAGCACAGCCTGCAACACAGCATCATCCCCCGTTTGAGCCTGCTGCTCAACACCAACAGCTGGGGGTGGTGGTGGCGGTGGTATTTCATTATCAGACCCTTGGCCCGATCTAACGGGTTCCGACATAGTCATTCTTCCTCTACCGCGTCCACGACGGCCATGTCCTCTAGAACTCATTTCTATCGTCGCGATCTGATTAAAAAGTTTTATGAATTAGTCCTTGTTTCTCTTATTACCCGCGAAGAAGTTTTATGAAAGGAATTTTAGGAGTGGTTCTTTCGTATTCGTACATGCACACAGTCTTTACATTCATACATCCATCAATCAATTATGAACTTTCGTTCATTCAGAGAAATGTTGTAGTTCGCATTGTTGTTGTTTTTCCACTACCTAGGGGTATTTTCGTAATTTATCCTATAGGGGTATTTTCGTAATTTTTCAAAAGAAAAAGTTCCTTGGTGATTTTGTCAAAAAGTATTTTGGAATTTTTAAATTCCCGGGGTATTTTGGAAAATTTTCGAAATCCAGGGGTATTTCAGTAATTTTGGATCTCGGGGGTATTTTGGTAATAAACCAGGGTAAATTTGTAAAATTTAATGTTTCCGAGGTATTTCCAAATTTTGCAAAACTTTGAGAGTTCTTTTTGAGAATTGTACTTTCCAAAACGGTGATGTTGCAAAAATTCGAAAATCAGGGTCATTTTGGTAATTTTGTAAGTTAGGGGCAATTTTTTAATTTTCCAAAATCAAGGTAATTTGATATTTTGCAAATTAGGGTTTTTGATCATTTATAAAGTAATGAAATTTTGGTAAAACTGTTGGGTAGTTGGACATTTTATAAACCAAGGGCATTTTTGTAATTTTACCACTAGGGGTATTTTTGTAAATAAAAAATTTTTCGAAATTTTTTTTATAGAGATAGTTTTCACAAATTAAGAGGGTGATTTTAAGAGTTTTAAAACTAGGGTTTCCATAAAAACATGGCTAGTTCCCTTTCGGGTTTTAGTTATTGTGTTTAGCCTATGACCGAGTCCTCTTGGTCAGGGTGAACCAAAGCTACGCACCAGGTAGGATTCGAATGGAGAGGAGGTGAGTCACACGGACTGCTTAAGTACCAAGCTCCCACTGAAACCATTCCTAGACATGCGCACAGAGGTTACCACACTCTCTGAGTCCTTTTGGTTAGGGTGAACCGAAGCTACGCACCAGGTAGGATTCCAGCGAAGAGGAGGTGAGTCACTAGGACTGCTTAAATACCAGGCTCTTCCGGATCCAATCCTAGACATGCGCACTGGGGTTGCCACACCCTAACTTGGTGACTTAGCCATAGGTTTGTTTAAGTAGGTATTAAATCTTATGTATGTGTTGGGGTATACTAGTCCTAGGGTTCACATACTTATCATACTATTCTACGTTCCATTCCATTTCTACCCTTCGTAATATAATCATATAAAGCACACAGATAGTTAGGGGCACTTACCTGGTGGACTGCGGGTCGGAGACTTAGATGCCATGCCAGAAAAACCCTGCTTATCTTCAAAAACTCATTTGGGCTCGATTTGAAAATGTTTTGGGCCTTAAACCCCAGGCCAAGGGTTTGAAACTGGGCTCTGATACCAAATTGAAACACCCCAAACCCGGCCCACGAGCCTTGACCGGATCTGGTATGTTCCTCGAAAGAAACCGGTTCAAAGTTCTTTTGTTCCTTAGGAAAAACTATGTGTTTTGAAAGAGAAATTTTTGTTGGGTTGGGCTTGAATTGAAAACGAATTTATTTTATTAAAAATCCTTTATCTTTAGGTGACAAAACATTTAGGGTTTGATTTAAAATAATTTATTTAATCCATTAATTGATAATAGTTCGCAGTCATAACAAATAAAAGTAGAAAATAAAGAAATTCAACTATGGTCTTATTACATCAAATATTCCCAAACTTAAAATTTGTAATACTTAAAATAAAATAAGAGTCAAAATCGTAAATTTCTTGCTGTGCATGGCCTTCCCTAAGCTTCTACCGAACCCGGTCCATTATTGATCGTCACCTGAAAATAGTCCCACAACGGGGTGAGTCAAACAGACTAAAATTTAATAGATTTAGGCATACCATACTAATCATGTTCACATAATATTTCAAGATAATGATGCAATCCCGAACCCATACCTAGATGCCATCCGCTACACATCCCCGTACCAACCTGCACACCGTGGGGACTACTAAGTCAACCCTCCATCCGCTACACTCCATCGAAGGCAGTCGCTGCAGTCGACGTGCTCATCGCCCATATATAATTCGTGGCATAGCCACCAGATTAAATAATTGTGTCATGAGACACCACATACAGATAATGTAACCGAAGTTACCACATTCAGATAATGTGACCGAAGCCACCACATTCAGATAGTGAGACCGAAGTCGTCACATTCACTTCCCCTTTCTCATATAACCCGAATGCCCCATATTATTCATATCATGCATATCATACTTAAATTCACATCCATGCCACTTTTCACATGTTAAATATAACATATTTCGTAATCCTAGTAGGAGTAGGAAACGTACCTGAGTACTTTGTACCACATTAGGGTACCTTAGCCATATTCACATTCTTATACATACTTATATTAAATATTGCCATAAAACATATTAAGAATTAGTGTGGATTACACACCTGATTTGCTTAACAATTCCTTGAAATCCCGAAAAACCCGATCTATTGCTTCCTACATTTGGTAACCTTAATATGTTAGCATAAAGCCTATAAAACCAAATCCTAGTAGGATTTGTATTCTTAAAACCTACCTTGCCGATTGACCTAAGAATCAAGTCCCGAAATCTTCGCTATACTCTTCTTGCATTCGGCCAAGCATTGAATCACTTAAACAAATTAGTTTCAGCCTTTGCAAAAATAAGGAATAGATCTTAACCAAAAATTAAGGCCTTGGTCGAATATACATATATCTTACCTTAAATCTTTAAATCCCGAAACTCTCTTCCTGATTAATGGAGATGCCGAGATACCTTAGATCTGAAATCCCAGAATTCACCTTCCATATTTCGATCAACAAGATATAGGAGGGATTAGACTAACTTTCGGCTTAAAAGAAAGGAATACAATTATAGCTATAGACCCTTACCCTTTATATTGAATTCGACAGATCCCTCCTGACACCACTTCAGAGATTCGGCTTAGAGACTTGATGAACAATCGGCTATGAGCCCTCTATGCATTCGGTTTCAAAAATGAAAGAAGAGAGGAATATTTGGCTTAGAAGGAATCGGCTAGGAGGCTAAAAGAAAAAGAAGAAAAAGATGGATGCTCCACAACAAGAAGAAGTTCGGCAGAGAGAAGAGGAGGAAGAAAAATTGATGAGTAGCCCTATTTTTTCCCTCTTATAGCCGAAATTACTACTCAGAATCCCTTACTTGGCCACCACTCTTCTATTTGATAGCTTTATCCTTTTAATTATCACAAAATAAAAAGAATTTAATCCAACCATTATCTCTCGAAATAATGATAAATAAATCCCTTATTTATCTCCTATTTAGCCGAAATTTAAAGAGAATAAAACTCCTCTTTTAAGAGCCTTAATGCCGTCCACCTCTCTGCTTCTGGAAACAAAAATAAAACTTCTTTTATTTGCTTCCCAAGTGACTCGAACCCTGGCCCAAATACCTGCTTGTGGCGTCACCCACCTGGGCCTTAAGTGACATCTTCAGGCCACTTTTCTTAAGGCCACCTTGCCTTAATTTCCTCTTTTTAAACCTTAAAACTTGACATTTCTTTACATTTCCAAGTTTCCAAAAATTTTCGTTTGCCTCCTTTAAACTTAACATTTCCTTACATTTCCAAGTTTCCAGAAATGTTCACTTTCCTCTTTTGAATCATTTCCAAATCATTTCCTTACCTTTCTTAGTTTCCAAAAATGTTCACTTTCCTCTTTTAAACTTAACATTTCCATACATTTCCTGGTTTCCAAAAATTTTCAAAATATATTCATAACACATAAGACATGTCATTTCATACAATTAAACCGAAAATGCATAGGCCCTTTTTAGGATGTTACAATTGTCTTGCTAGTTGGCCACCTCTCAGTCCTTCCATCCATTGAACCGCCTACTAAGGATCACTTGAGAAAAATAAAAGAGGGAGTGAGTTTTCGAAAACTCAGTGTGTACGACCCTCGTCAAACAAATAGCATACATATCATATTATTAACATAATAATATCATACATGCAATACTGTGCAAGCCCTCCCCAAATAATCCATCCGATACACATCGTCTCCGTCCAACCGAAACACATCTGTGGGGATTTTTAAATTGACCCATCCGTCCGATACACATCAAGGGTAGCCCGGTTACGGTACTACCTAACATTGCAGCAAAGCTGCTAATCAAATATTGGGCTTAAAAAGCCATCAGTGGAACCACGGTCGTCAAGCAACCATGCGATCCTCATATACTTCCTCCGTTCCATATATCCCA
This sequence comes from Gossypium australe, assembly GCA_005393395.2. Lineage (NCBI taxonomy): Eukaryota > Viridiplantae > Streptophyta > Magnoliopsida > Malvales > Malvaceae > Gossypium > Gossypium australe. The sequence goes on along the minus strand of CM016626.1, from coordinate 137,298,374 downwards.
ACCCATATGCAACCTAAACAACATATCATATGAATGCAGCAAAGGTACATGTAACATCCATTAATCTTACATTCAACATATAGGGGCATTTTAGTCATTTTTGCGCTTAGGGGCATTTCAATCATTTCTCATTATTATGGGTCTATTACTTACCTTGGCTCGTTATCAAGTCCTCGTTGGCTAATGTGAACAAATACTATGCACCAGGTAGGATTCCAGAGAAGAGGAGGTGAGTCATTAAGACCGTTTAAGTACCAAACTCTCCCTAGATCCAATCCTAGACATGCATATACCTATTGCCACACCTTAACCTTATGACTTGTCCATGGTCTCAATTAGTTAATTATTTAAGTTTTATGCCCGCTTAAGGAATTATTAGAAACTAGGCCTAACAGTCTATTATAAGACCCTAGCAAGTCCACATGCTTTCATACATTCATATAGCTCATTAGGCCCAATCACATTTATACGGCCCAGTAGGCCTTAATCATCTTTAAGCGACCCTTTAGGCCCAAAACTAACCCAAGCCTTACAACTGAATTAAGCAGCTCGTCGTTTATTACCAAACTACCAATCTTTACTATTTGGGCCCACGGGCCTTTCGGGCCCATTTGTCCAATTCTGGCCCAGTTGGCCATAACACGACCCAAGTCCATGAGATCGCTCATGGGGTCTCTATTATCGATTCCACTTCCCTCATATGAGTGCTTGCACACTCGCAAGACTACCGAAACCAAACTTTCAAGATTTCCCAATCCATTGTGTGTGTATAGTGTATGTACACACCTGATAACAAAACGCGATGCGATCTCCTTAGCCACGATCCTACAAACGATGTCACTCAATGATTAATCACATATACTTATCAAATACTTTACCAAAATCCGAAGTCTCACCTTAACCTTACTTGAAAAACCAAGCCTTAATAGCTTTTCCTCAATCACTAATCACGAGTACTTCCTAAATCTGCATCAATCTTAATTATTAAAAACTGAACCATAAGTGAATTATATCCATCTTAAGTCACCCTTACATTACTTACGACCATTCGACCAACCTTCAAAACCAAAAGTGAAGAATACTTACCCAAATCCCGAAATGCATAAAGAGTAATTCGGTAGAGATCTGAAGAAAAAAGATTCGATATCAATCCCCTACCAAAATTGATTTAGAAAGAGTAAGGGAGTGGAGAAGTCAGTTCTAGCAAGATCAATTGAAAGAGTAAAGTACTAAACAAGAATCGACTAGGTTGAAGAAATAGTGACGGCACAAATAGAATTTCAGAAAAGGGAGGGTGGAACTATTCGGCTTTAGAGGGTTTGGAAAAGGTAACAAGAAGAAAAGAAAAAAATCAAATGTGCTTGTGTGAGGGTAACTACAGGATATTCGGTAAAGAAAAGAAAGACTGACCTATTTGCAAAACTCTCTAAATGCCGAAAGCCACAATGAAAATTCGTAATACCCCCTAAACGACCCAAAAATGGCACTCATTTACCCTCCAAAGCTGAACTTATACACTTCCCACTTCCCATAACGGCATCAACTCTTCACACTTCTCAGCTCCTAACTTTTCTCCCTGATAACTCCTCAATCTCATCCTAAATTTTCTCTAAGATAAGCTCCTTTATCCATTCCTTAATTTTCTCTTATGAACACTTCCTTCAGATTTCACATCCAACGCCACTACTAACCATCTAGAAGGCAAACAAAAATAAATCCCCAATAAAATACCATGCCACTACTCGAACCTTGGATTCCCTTGCCTGCTAATGACGCCACCTCCCTGCTCCCTAAGTGGCGCCACTTTGCCACTACACCACAAGCTCTTTTGTGGTATTTTTCTTCTTCATTTTTTAAAAGGCCTACTAACTGAAGTCACAGTTCCCTTGGGGCTAAAACCAAAATTTTTCCTATACCCTTACTTGATCCCAAGACATCTCCAACACCCCTAGACACTCCAAATTCATTAACCCTCAAAGCCCAAATGCCAATTGTCATTTTCTTGCTCACTTAAAAATTTTCTGAGACCCAAAGCCCAGAGCCCAATTTATCTAGGCCCAAAATTCGGGGCATTACGAATGATCCTTTACTTAAAAAGCAACATTCAAGTTTTTTTAAAATAAAAAATATATTTGTTAGATTTTATACATAACTTAAAATTGGTTAAAATTTTGCATAGGTCCTTATATTTTTATTTTCAAGAATTTAGTTCGTCTACTTTTTAGATTTAAAAATTTAGGTCCAATTATTAAACTTTTTAATTTCTTTTATTAAATTTGTTGGTGTAACATCTTAAAATTATTAAAAAAAAACCTACTCACTTGGTAGCACTGTAACAAGAAAAAAGGCATAATGATTTATTCCGCCTTTCAACTTTACAAAAAAATCATAATCATTTTAGCCCTCTATTTAAATTTTCGCCTCTTTTAGCCATTAAATTGGCATTGTTTGTCAAATTACCCCAAAATGGATGGAAAAGTGAACATCTATTCATTTTGTTAATGTGGCATACATGTGGATTTCCAGGTGATTGTTAAGTATGACTCTTATTTCAGTCAAATTTGAGAAATTATCTTCCAATTAAACTCTGTTTATTTGTTTCAATCAAACTCTGATTAATATAGATTGTTTTATTATTATTTGACCTATGAATTTAGCCTATAAATAGGATCTTTTACAACCTTAGAAATCACACCCATTAGAGATTAGAACTCATAACACTTTTAGAGAATTTTGTGTTTATGTTTTGAGGGTTCTTTATTTTCGGGGTTTAGTTTTTATCTCCATCTTTTGTAATCTTCGATCTTTTGCCATTATAGTAAAATTATCTTTGCTCGTGATTTTTTATCCTCTTTGGAGGGTTTTTCCATGTAAAATTTGTGTGTTCAATTTCTCAATTTCATTCGCTATTTTTACTTGTTTGTTTCTTAATTGGGTTGATCTCCAACAAGTGGTATCAGAGCTAGTTTAATTTCTGTAGATCAGTGTAACACCGCAAACCCGGCCTGGACGTTATGGCTGAATCTGGCGATGTCACATGATAGTGCTTTTAGAAATCATAACTGTGTTAAAAACATTTTTAGGTATCATCGGTTATCGTCAAAACGTGTCGTGTATTTGTTCGTTATCCATTTTCAAAACTTTATACGTTGCGGAAGCTTTTAAAACGATTGGCAAGGTCGTACGTATTTTGATAAAACCTTTGTTTATTTTGAAAACTCGCGTTTGTCCTACTGCTAGCAGTTTATAAAACAATAATCCCAAGTTTTAAACAAAAATCCGAATGGCCTTATTACATAAAATTTACCCCAAATATAACCAAATCATAATTAAAAATAAACCGTAAATAAGTGTCCAGAACTGTGGTCACCGCCGAGTCCTCCGCTACACCGATCCGTCTACTTCTGGGGATTACCTATACATATTAAACAGAAAAGGGTAAGTTTTCTCAAACTCAGTGTGTAATCCCCACAGAAAACATGCATACAATATCATATCAGAAAACAATCATGCATTCACAGTTCGGGTCTGAGCCCATTACAAAAATGATGTGGACTTTTAGCCCACTCAGATACAAAAACAGACGTATTATAGGGCCTTGGCCCATTCAATACAGAATATACAGAAAACAAAGTCATACCCACCAGCATCTAAACACCAACACCGTCCAATCCTACACACCATGTGGGGATTAAATCAACCCATCCAGCCCTACACACCATGTTGTATCGAATGCGGCACATAATCAGAGACTTGCAGGTGAGCTGCCAGATAACAGGCTTAAGAGCCTTTCAAATACTTCCTCCAATCATAATCAACTGATCGTGTCTGAAAGTCTTAATATTTATATAATGAATGATCAAGCCCAGAAACTAACTATGACAACGATTGAGGCAAGCGCACCTATCGCTTGGTAGTATAGCTATGGCAAGTCCGGAAGTATCGTATCCTCAAGGACCAAGAGTACTAGTAATTACTTATGTTTTTATTATTTAACCTAAGAATTAAGAAAATTGTTGTTTAATCTAAAACAAACTAACTACTAAGCTAAAGATGCTAAGACACAGAGAATGAGTTGCGGAAAATACTTTTGGGAAACCAATTGATTAAGACAATACCCGAGGAAGAATCCACCTAGACTTCACTTGCTATTTAACTCTGAACCAGACGGTTTATTCACTTGACTTGATCTGTAGGATTCCCTAATTTATATTTGTAATATCCCGGGTTAGGGGGTTATTTTGTTGTGCATGTTATTGCCTGTATGTGGTGTGCTGTGTTGCTATTTTTATGTCTTAGGGGCTTAGCTATAGCTTAGGTGTATGCCTGAGTAAATTAGAAAATTTTGGTTTTTGGGTGTTAAGTGAAGGGAGCTGAGGAAGCTGGGGTTTAAGAATTATTTTCGTGGTTTTATTGCACAAATAAAGTGTTGGCAAAGTGGTTGAGCAAGGTGCTACTTGGGAGCTAGGTGGCGTCATTCACAGGGGGTGGAGGCCTTGTGTTCGAGCTGCGGAGTGGCCATTTTTGGCACTCTTTTTGGACGGCATGGAGGAAGAGGTTGGGAGCAACTTGAATTCCTCCTATGACTTGGTCTCCACTTTCAAATGGAAGGTGTGGAGTGAAGATAGGAGTGTGACTTGGTCCACTCAATTCAAATGAGTGTATGGGAGCTTTTGGGGGGATATGGCTGAATATTTGGGGGAGTTTTGGGGAGTGGCCGGTTGTGGTAGTAAGTGGGAAGACTAGGCCGAAATTCTATTTGGCATTTTGTTGTTTCGGTCAAAAAGGTAGTGAACAAAATTTCTTCTTTTGTCAATAGCTTAAACCGAAAATTCAAGAGAGTCTCTTATTCTTTTCTTCTTGGAAAAACCGAAATACCAAACCTCTAAGGCTTGCCGAATTTGTTTTGCTTTTCCTTCAACCTTCTTGTAGCCGAATGCACTCTTGCATTTTCTCTTCTTCTTCACCTGCATAAGCCGAAACTAGTACCAATTGTCTTCTTATTCATTTTCTTCTCTCTTCTTGAAAAACACTAGTGCCGAAACTCACCATTTCCCCAACCGATTTCTCCATTCTTCTTGTCCATCTTTTTGGTGTGCCGAACCCATATCAACTTGCCAAACTTTCTTTTGTTCTTCTCAAAACCTGTTGCCGTAGTCTCTAATTCTTCTCTTGTTTACACTCCATTTCTCACCTTTGGAAGCCGAATATAGGTGTGTGTAAAACACCAAGGCCGAACCTTCTCTCCCTCCCCCTAGTGGTTTCTTGGTTGAATATTTGGTTGGTGTTGGTAAGTGCAAGGCCGAATGGCCATATCTCCCTCTTGCGATCTTTGTTGGTTATGTTTTGGTTAAGGGCCGATTATGGCCAGGTTGGAAGGGTGTTAACCGTTTGGGTTAATCTTTTCATTATAGGGTCTTTGGATTGCGGAATCAAGCGGAAGAAGTCATTTCTCTGTTAACCAATTGGTAAGTAAGGGGTAAGTAATTGGAATATTATTGTGAGTTCAATCCTTAGACTTTGGTTAAGATTATTCAAGTGTTTTAACAGTTCTCTTTTTAGGGGTGACCGATTATCAAAGGGGCTATTAGTTGGTTCGGGTTTGGTAGGAAACCAAACATTTGCAAGGTAAGGGTTCAAGCATTAATCCTTTTGGTCTATGTGGTTGTTGGCCGAATGTCATAGTGTCTAATTCTATGTTGGCCGATTGTTTTAGGGGCTTGATAATCAAGGGACTCAGAGTGATTGTAGGGATCTTTAGACTCGGTTTTACCAGGTGTGTAACTAACACACCCTCTACTTAGTAATGTTCTTAATAAACCTGTTTGCCTGCTAAAATTATAAACAGTATGATGGACAAATGGATACCCAAATGGGGTATGGGTACGATTCGGGTAAGTCTGTTCTATTATGAGTACTAATGATGAAGCATGATATCATGATTTATGTTATGCATGTTATGAGTTGTGATGCTTGGTATGTTGGCATGATATGCATGGTTAGTATGAGATGCATAATCCCATGAGTATGATATGTATGGGTGATACGAGAGGAGGGAGCAGTGATATATTGTGCTGACGAGCACCAGTGCTTTGGTAGCACACTTTGTGACTTTGGGTCACCAGAGGTTTGGCACCTCCAGAGGTTTGGTACCTCAGCGTCTCGTCCCAGTGGCTCAGTACCACAGTGGGTTGGCCCCACAGATGATTATACGGGATTGACGCCAGTGTTTTGGTAACACACGATGGGTTGGCCCCATCACCAGATTCGTGACTACGGTCACCAGTGCTTTGGTAGCACATTGTGTCTTTGGGACACCAGAGGTTTGGCACCTCATTGCGACTTGTCCCTGTGGTTTGACCACCGTGGGTTGGCCCCACTTGAGATATGGGATCGTCTGCTAGTGATTTGGTATCACACGATGGGTTGGCCCCATCATCATTGGATTTGTGACTTCGGTCACCAGTGCTTTGGTAGCACAATTGTGTCTTTGGGACACCAGTGCTTTGGTAGCACATTGACTGATATTGTGTCTTTGGGACACCAGTGCTTTGGGAGCACATTGTGACTATATGTCACCAGTGGTTTGGCACCACCAGTGGTTTGGTACCACACGGGGTAGAAAAGGTGATATGGATGGTTAGGATCGGGATGCATTGATTATGTTGCTATGTATGATGTGTGTTAGCATGTTGTTTCTTCGGGAGCGGGATTTACACACTGAGTCACTCGACTCACCCTCTTCTTTGACATTTCAGGTGACTCGTAGACGCGGACTTGGAGCCGGGATGGACTCGGGGTGCACATGCCATGCTGAATAAAGTTTTACTCAGACTCTATAATTTTTGGTACTTTAGCTTATTACTTTAAATTGGGTTTTATTTCGGATTGTAAAAGGCCTTTTAAGTTATGTTTTATGCTGTCCATGGTTTAAGTTGATTTTGATATACCTTAACAAAATAACTCGGAATAAATTTTGCTAAAATTTGGAAAGATAATGTTTTCAAACTATAACGCAATGTGTTTTTAAACTATACCATCGGGTATCACACTAAGTCTTTTTGATAAACAAATTCAACTGGTTTCCAATTCTAACTTGTAATTCACCTAAGTTTAAAAGTGTTTTATGAATCACTAAGAAACTACTGAGGTTTTAAATGGTTTAACCTCGTTTTAACTATACATTCTGGCTAAGTTTTCAAAATCTCCGGGTTTCGAATACATCAACTGTTTTTCAAATACGACTACCCAAATTTTGTTTCAAGTACACCATGTTTTCATCCAACTTTTAAACGAAAAATCTGAACCTCTTAGAAACAATTTTCCCCGTAGCATACCAGATTCGGACGTGGTGTCTTGTCCGGGTTTGGGGGTGTTACATTTGTGGTATCAGAGCCAAGTTCAAAGGCTCGGCTGTGGGCCTGAGGGCCAAAATGTTTTCAAAAGTCTGTTTTAAGTGTTTTTGGTTTAAGTATATGGTTTGAAAGGCATGGCACCGAGTCTCCGGCACCAGTTCGTCCAGGTAAGTACCCCGTACTGTTACTTGTGATTGGATTGGATATGATATGATTGATGACTAGCAATAGTATGCTACTTTAGAGATTGAAACTGATAGGATTCTGTGAACTTGCGAAAACAAATCTTCTTTAATGTTCATAAGACTTGATTTTAAACAAGTGGAATAAACACTGATGCATAAAATTCTCTAACCAGATACGTAGAAAGATTAGACATGAGCACTCGAGGTGGACGTGGTCGTAATACTCGTGGTAGAGGTAGGGGTAGGATGACGGTTTCTGAGCCCGTAGGATCTGGGCAGGGTTCAGAAAATGAGATATCGGTTCCGCCACCAGCTGGAGGTGGTGAGTTCCAAGATCAGACCGGGGATGACGCAGTGTCACAGGCGATGCTGCGAGTGTTGGAAAGGGTAGCTGGGGCAAGTGGTGGTGCAGGAGTTAGGAAATCTGTTCCTGAGCGACTCCGGGCTAATGGGGCCGAATTCTTCCGAGGTGTTTCGGGTGTTGCTCCTAGCACTGCTGAATACTGGCTGGAGGCAACTGAGCGGATCATGGACGATCTGGACTTGACGGCTGAAGAGAAGCTGAAGGGTATCGTATCGCTTCTCCGGGATGAGTCATATCAGTGGTGGCTCACGGTGCGGGACAGTGTGGCAGCAGAGGATGGGACATGGGACTATTTCAGGGCTGCTTATCAAAAGAAATACATCGGGACTAGTTACATTGACTCCCAGAGAAAGGCATTTCTGAGGCTTGTTCAGGGGAGTAAATCTGTTGCTGAGTACGAGGCTGAGTTCCTGAAGCTGAGTAGGTATGCCAGGGGCATTGTAGCCACTGAGCATGAGAGGTGTGTTCGTTTCGAGGATGGTCTGCGAGACGAGTTGAGGCTGCTGATTGCTCCACAGCAGGAGCGCGAGTTTGCTGTCTTAGTTGAGAAGGCTAAGGTAGCTGAGGGTGTTAAGGAGTCAGTAAGACAGAGCATGGACAGGAGTAGGCTTAAAAGGAGCTTTGGGTCTTCTGGTTCGTCGGGTAATCCGCAGAAGAGGGCTAGACCGAGTGGGCAGAATCAGTCTGCTAGGTTTGTTGCTGCTAGGCAGGGACCGCCGCAGTGTAATCAGTGTGGGAAATCTCATTGGGGTGGCTGTTGGACTGGAGGTAAGGGTTGCTTCGAGTGTGGTTCTCTGGAGCATCGCATAAGGGACTGTCCGCGCAGGATGGCCAGGATTCAGTCTGAGAGTCAGGGCCGTAATCAGTTCAGAGGTAATGGACCGCCACCGCAGAGGGGCCGTGGTAATGGCAGAGGTGGTAATGGTTCTGGTCGGGGCCGTGGAGCACCGGGCAGAGGTGCAGGTAGTTCTGAGGCTAGGCAGCCGGGATTAGTGTATGCTGCGAGGCGCCGAGAGGAGGGCGACGCACCGGACGTCATAACCGGTACGTTCTTGATTTTTGGTACTCCTTATACTGCCTTAATTGATGTGGGTTCTACGCACTCTTATGTTGCCAGTAGTATAGTAGAGACAATGGACTTAGACTCTGAGATAACTTCTAGGCAGATGACTGTGATTAGCCCTCTAGGTCACTCTGTAGTGGTAGATAAACTGTTTAGAGATGTACCTCTAGAACTTCAAGGGGTAGTTTTTGCTGCTGATCTGATGGAACTGCCGTTTGGGGAGTTCGATCTGATTCTTGGGATGGATTGGCTGGTTAAGTACCAGGCGAGGTTGGATTGCGCGGCTAAGCGTATGGTTCTTAGAACGGTGAATGGTGAAGAAGTGGCCATGATAGGTAATAGGAGAGATTACTTATCAAATGTGGTATCTGCTTTGAAAGCGGAGAAGATGGTCAGGAAGGGCTGTGAAGCGTATGTGGTTCATGTGTATGCCTTGGAGGCTAAAGAGTCTGCTGTTGAGAAGGTTCGTACTGTTAAGGAATTTGCTGATGTGTTTCCTGAGGAACTTCCGGGTTTGCCGCCAGATCGTGAGGTAGAGTTCGGGATTGATCTGTTACCCGGGACTGCGCCAGTGTCGATTGCTCCGTATAGGATGGCACCAAAGGAATTGGTGGAGCTTAAGGCTCAGATCCAGGAGTTATTGGATCGAGGTTTTATCAGGCCAAGTGTCTCGCCGTGGGGTGCGCCGGTATTATTCGTTAAGAAGAAAGATGGTACCATGCGGATGTGCATAGACTACCGCCAGTTGAACAAGCTGACGATTAAAAACAAGTATCCGTTGCCACGGATAGATGACTTGTTTGATCAGCTGAAGGGTGCTGCGGTATTTTCGAAGATCGACTTGAGATCTGGGTATCACCAGTTGAAGGTTAAGGAGGCTGATATCCATAAAACAGCGTTTCGGACTCGGTATGGGCACTACGAATTCCTGGTAATGCCGTTCGGGTTGACTAACGCACCGGCAGCGTTTATGGATATGATGAACAGGGTGTTTCAGCAGTGTCTGGATCAGTTCGTCGTGGTTTTCATAGACGACATCTTAGTATACTCAAGGACAGAGGAAGAGCATGATGAGCATTTGAGAGTGGTGCTACAGATTCTGAGGGAAAAGCAACTTTATGCTAAGTTCAGCAAGTGTGAGTTCTGGCTTAGGGAAGTGACGTTCTTGGGTCATGTAGTGTCAGCTGAGGGTATTCGAGTAGATCCTCGCAAGATTGAGGCAGTTTTGGATTGGAAGCCGCCTAGGTCAGTGGCTGAGATTCGTAGTTTTCTGGGTTTGGCCGGATAATACCGAAGGTTTGTTGAGGGTTTCTCGCTAATAGCAGCGCCGATGACCAAGTTGTTAAGGAAAGAAGTTCCGTTTGTATGGACTGAGAAACAGCAGGAAAGCTTCGATAAGTTAAAGAAGATCTTGACTGAGGCTCCGGTTTTAATTCAACCTGAGGCTGGTAAGGAATACACAGTCTATTGCGATGCATCACATACGGGATTGGGTTGTGTGCTAATGCAAGAAGGTAAGGTTGTGGCTTACGCTTCTAGGCAGCTGAGGCCACATGAGGTCAACTATCCGACGCACGATTTGGAGCTAGCGGCTGTAGTTTTCGCCTTAAAGATTTGGAGGCACTACTTATATGGGGAGAGATCGATAGTCTACACGGATCATAAGAGTCTGAAGTATTTACTGACTCAGAAGGATTTGAATTTGAGGCAGCGTAGATGGGTTGAGTTGCTGAAGGATTACGACTGCTCGATTGAGTATCATCCGGGCAAGGCTAACGTGGTAGCAGACGCGTTGAGCCGTAAGGTTGTTTCGGACTTAAGAGCATTGTTTGCCCATTTGAGCTTGTATGACGACGGGAGTATTTTGGCAGAGCTGCAGGTTAAGCCTACTTGGGTTGAGCAGATCAGAGAGAAACAGTTGTTGGATGAGGTTCTGAGTGCACGAAGGTTGCAGGTGCAGGATGGTGGTTTGGAGGGGTACAGCTTGTCTGGTGATGAGGTTCTGTGTTTTCAGGGTAAGGCTTGTATGCCTAAGGATGTTGAGCTAAGACAGAAGATTCTTCAGGACGCACATAGCAGTCCTCATGCTATGCATCCTGGAGGTAGCAAGATGTATAAGGATCTGAGAGAGCAGTTTTGGTGGCCTGGGTTGAAGAAAGAGGTAACAGAGTTTGTTGGGAAATGTCTGATTTGTCAGCAGGTCAAGGCGGAGCACCAGTTGCCGTCGGGTTTGCTTCAGCCTGTGAAGATTCCGCAGTGGAAGTGGGAAAGGATAACCATGGATTTTGTCAGTGGGTTACCGCTTACGCCAAGCAAGAAGGATTCAGTTTGGGTAGTGGTGGATCGTCTGACTAAATCAGCTCACTTTATTCCGGTGAGGGTTGACTACTCACTTCAGAAGCTAGCGAAGCTGTATGTTTCAGAGATAGTGAGGTTGCACGGTGTACCAGTTTCGATAATCTCGGATAGGGATCCCAGGTTTACTTCAGGGTTCTGGAAAGCGTTGCATCAAGCATTGGGTACTCGTTTGGATTTCAGCACGGCTTTTCACCCGCAGTCTGACGGACAATCAGAAAGGGTTATTCAGATCTTAGAAGACATGCTGAGAGGTTGTGTCTTGGATTTCAGGGGTAGTTGGGAGGAGTTTCTACCATTAGCTGAGTTTGCCTACAACAACAGTTACCAAGCGAGCATTAAGATGGCACCGTATGAGGCGTTGTATGGTAGGAAGTGTCGCTCACCTACGTGTTGGACAGAGTTAGGTGAACGTCAGTTGTTGGGACCTGAGTTAGTGGCTGAGACTGAGGATAAGGTTAAAGTGATTCAGGCTCGATTAAAGGAAGCTTCGGACCGGCAAAAGTCTTATGCCGATCTTAAGCGAAGAGACATAAAGTTTGCTGTGGGGGATCGAGTTTTTCTGAAGGTCTCGCCTTGGAAGAAGGTTCTGAGGTTCGGGAAGAAAGGCAAGCTAAGTCCGAGGTTCATTGGGCCGTATAAGGTATTGAGACGAGTTGGGCCAGTAGCGTATCAGCTTGAGTTGCCAGCAGAGCTTAGTCAGATTCACGACGTCTTCCATGTCTCGATGCTTCGACGTTATCGTTCAGATCCGTCGCATGTAGTAGCAGTGGAAGAGATCGAGGTAAATCCGGACTTGACTATGGAAGAAGAACCTGTACAGATTCTTGATCGAGACGTAAAGGTTCTGCGTAGAAAGTCTGTGCCTTTGGTTAAGGTACTTTGGTGGAATCATGGCGTAGAAGAAGCGACGTGGGAACCCGAGGATACGATGAGACAGCAATACCCGCAACTCTTTTGACCAGGTAATTTCGAGGCCGAAATTATTTTTAAGGGGGGTAGAACTGTAATATCCCGGGTTAGGGGGTTATTTTGTTGTGCATGTTATTGCCTGTATGTGGTGTGCTGTGTTGCTATTTTTATGTCTTAGGGGCTTAGCTATAGCTTAGGTGTATGCCTGAGTAAATTAGAAAATTTTGGTTTTTGGGTGTTAAGTGAAGGGAGCTGAGGAAGCTGGGGTTTAAGAATTATTTTCGTGGTTTTATTGCACAAATAAAGTGTTGGCAAAGTGGTTGAGCAAGGTGCTACTTGGGAGCTAGGTGGCGTCATTCACAGGGGGTGGAGGCCTTGTGTTCGAGCTGCGGAGTGGCCATTTTTGGCACTCTTTTTGGACGGCATGGAGGAAGAGGTTGGGAGCAACTTGAATTCCTCCTATGACTTGGTCTCCACTTTCAAATGGAAGGTGTGGAGTGAAGATAGGAGTGTGACTTGGTCCACTCAATTCAAATGAGTGTATGGGAGCTTTTGGGGGGATATGGCCGAATATTTGGGGGAGTTTTGGGGAGTGGCCGGTTGTGGTAGTAAGTGGGAAGACTAGGCCGAAATTCTATTTGGCATTTTGTTGTTTCGGTCAAAAAGGTAGTGAACAAAATTTCTTCTTTTGTCAATAGCTTAAACCGAAAATTCAAGAGAGTCTCTTATTCTTTTCTTCTTGGAAAAACCGAAATACCAAACCTCTAAGGCTTGCCGAATTTGTTTTGCTTTTCCTTCAACCTTCTTGTAGCCGAATGCACTCTTGCATTTTCTCTTCTTCTTCACCTGCATAAGCCGAAACTAGTACCAATTGTCTTCTTATTCATTTTCTTCTCTCTTCTTGAAAAACACTAGTGCCGAAACTCACCATTTCCCCAACCGATTTCTCCATTCTTCTTGTCCATCTTTTTGGTGTGCCGAACCCATATCAACTTGCCAAACTTTCTTTTGTTCTTCTCAAAACCTGTTGCCGTAGTCTCTAATTCTTCTCTTGTTTACACTCCATTTCTCACCTTTGGAAGCCGAATATAGGTGTGTGTAAAACACCAAGGCCGAACCTTCTCTCCCTCCCCCTAGTGGTTTCTTGGTTGAATATTTGGTTGGTGTTGGTAAGTGCAAGGCCGAATGGCCATATCTCCCTCTTGCGATCTTTGTTGGTTATGTTTTGGTTAAGGGCCGATTATGGCCAGGTTGGAAGGGTGTTAACCGTTTGGGTTAATCTTTTCATTATAGGGTCTTTGGATTGCGGAATCAAGCGGAAGAAGTCATTTCTCTGTTAACCAATTGGTAAGTAAGGGGTAAGTAATTGGAATATTATTGTGAGTTCAATCCTTAGACTTCGGTTAAGATTATTCAAGTGTTTTAACAGTTCTCTTTTTAGGGGTGACCGATTATCAAAGGGGCTATTAGTTGGTTCGGGTTTGGTAGGAAACCAAACATTTGCAAGGTAAGGGTTCAAGCATTAATCCTTTTGGTCTATGTGGTTGTTGGCCGAATGTCATAGTGTCTAATTCTATGTTGGCCGATTGTTTTAGGGGCTTGATAATCAAGGGACTCAGAGTGATTGTAGGGATCTTTAGACTCGGTTTTACCAGGTGTGTAACTAACACACCCTCTACTTAGTAATGTTCTTAATAAACCTGTTTGCCTGCTAAAATTATAAACAGTATGATGGACAAATGGATACCCAAATGGGGTATGGGTACGATTCGGGTAAGTCTGTTCTATTATGAGTACTAATGATGAAGCATGATATCATGATTTATGTTATGCATGTTATGAGTTGTGATGCTTGGTATGTTGGCATGATATGCATGGTTAGTATGAGATGCATAATCCCATGAGTATGATATGTATGGGTGATACGAGAGGAGGGAGCAGTGATATATTGTGCTGACGAGCACCAGTGCTTTGGTAGCACACTTTGTGACTTTGGGTCACCAGAGGTTTGGCACCTCCAGAGGTTTGGTACCTCAGCGTCTCGTCCCAGTGGCTCAGTACCACAGTGGGTTGGCCCCACAGATGATTATACGGGATTGACGCCAGTGTTTTGGTAACACACGATGGGTTGGCCCCATCACCAGATTCGTGACTACGGTCACCAGTGCTTTGGTAGCACATTGTGTCTTTGGGACACCAGAGGTTTGGCACCTCATTGCGACTTGTCCCTGTGGTTTGACCACCGTGGGTTGGCCCCACTTGAGATATGGGATCGTCTGCTAGTGATTTGGTATCACACGATGGGTTGGCCCCATCATCATTGGATTTGTGACTTCGGTCACCAGTGCTTTGGTAGCACAATTGTGTCTTTGGGACACCAGTGCTTTGGTAGCACATTGACTGATATTGTGTCTTTGGGACACCAGTGCTTTGGGAGCACATTGTGACTATATGTCACCAGTGGTTTGGCACCACCAGTGGTTTGGTACCACACGGGGTAGAAAAGGTGATATGGATGGTTAGGATCGGGATGCATTGATTATGTTGCTATGTATGATGTGTGTTAGCATGTTGTTTCTTCGGGAGCGGGATTTACACACTGAGTCACTCGACTCACCCTCTTCTTTGACATTTCAGGTGACTCGTAGACGCGGACTTGGAGCCGGGATGGACTCGGGGTGCACATGCCATGCTGAATAAAGTTTTACTCAGACTCTATAATTTTTGGTACTTTAGCTTATTACTTTAAATTGGGTTTTATTTCGGATTGTAAAAGGCCTTTTAAGTTATGTTTTATGCTGTCCATGGTTTAAGTTGATTTTGATATACCTTAACAAAATAACTCGGAATAAATTTTGCTAAAATTTGGAAAGATAATGTTTTCAAACTATAACGCAATGTGTTTTTAAACTATACCATCGGGTATCACACTAAGTCTTTTTGATAAACAAATTCAACTGGTTTCCAATTCTAACTTGTAATTCACCTAAGTTTAAAAGTGTTTTATGAATCACTAAGAAACTACTGAGGTTTTAAATGGTTTAACCTCGTTTTAACTATACATTCTGGCTAAGTTTTCAAAATCTCCGGGTTTCGAATACATCAACTGTTTTTCAAATACGACTACCCAAATTTTGTTTCAAGTACACCATGTTTTCATCCAACTTTTAAACGAAAAATCTGAACCTCTTAGAAACAATTTTCCCCGTAGCATACCAGATTCGGACGTGGTGTCTTGTCCGGGTTTGGGGGTGTTACAATATTAATACCTCTCTCGAGGCTATTAACGTCTAACCCAAGGTTGATTAATTGAAATCTCTTTCTAATTAAAACCCCTAGAATTGCATTAACATTAATTGAAATCTCTTTCTAATTAAAACCCCTAGAATTGCATTAACTCGATCTATGGACTCCCATATTAGGTTTGACCCTAATCCGGCAGATTTTCGTCATCCTATCTCTAGGTTTGCGATGTACTCCGCTTAACTATGCTAGATCTACTCTTAAATAGGGACTTTTGCTCCACTGCCTAAGCACATCAATACTTGAATTAATATCCTGAAATATCAAAGAAAGAATTAAAAACTTATAATTAAGAACAAATTAAGTATTTATCATATAGTTCAGAAAACAATAACAAGATCTGTTTTAGGTTTCATCCCCCTCAGGTATTTGAGGGGTTTAGTTCATGTTTATAAAAGAATACATCTCAAAAGAAAGTATAAAACAAAACATAAGAAAAAACCTAAAACCCCTGAAGGAAATTGAAATGAAGATCTTTCGTCTTCAGTATGATTCCAGCTTCTTGAGATGAATCAACTGGCTATCTTCGAGTAAATTCCACAATTCAGCCTACTTGAACGGCCCCTGAAGGTTGCCCTCTAGGGTGTTTATATAGGCTTTTGGAATATCTTTCTTTCTCTCTAAGTACCCTTTTCCGAGTAGAATTAAAATAGGTCACGGTAGGGACACGCCCGTGTAAATTGAGTCTAGGCTGTGTTCGGGTCTGCTAACGAGGCACGACCGTGTGGATTTCGTACTTTGGCCTATTTTCTCTGTTGTTGGCCCGTTTCTCGTTCTTTTCATCCCCTGATGCTCTCTTAAGTATAAAACATGAAATTAAAGGATAAGGAGCATCAAATTCCACAATTCAGGGGATAAATCATCCAAAAGTAATGCCAAATGTGGGATTAAAAGATGTACATATTACGGTTTATCAAATACACCCACACTTAAGCATTTGCTTGTCCTCAAGCAAAATTCTCAACTTACAATTAAAATGAACTTCCTCAATTCATAATTTTCATCAATAGTGTTTCATCATAATTCATAGATAATTTATACATTGATGATTTAAGTAGAAGGGTCCTAAAGATTCAAACAATCAAAGTCATAGTTTTTGTAGCATGAAAATATAGGTGTTTCCCCTTACCTAAATATTCACCTTTAATTCAAAATTGACAAGAGTTGACATCCTCACTAAAGATTCACTCAAATCACTCAAAGTGTTTAAGGTTCAAAATTAAGCACTCAAATGTCGAACATGAAAAGTTAATCCTATAGGCTTGCTTGAAAATCAAATTTCCACCACTATAGAATGAAATGATACACAGATCAAAAGGTTTTTTAAGGGTAGTAACGGGGCTTCGGTTAAGGGTATGGATAAAAGCTGAATTAAAGGGTTAGAACCAAGATTGAATTGACAAATTACCTAACTAGCAAGATGAATTAAGGCTCGAATAATTACATTAATTAATACTTCATTACTAATAATACGAGCTTCTTCTTAATATATGGAATTTAAACGTATAAGCTCAATTAACATAGAACTAATAATGAATGTACTTTTTTTTTAAGAACAAATCAAGTAATAAAGAAATTGACTAATAGAATGAAAAACATAGTAAAGCTAAGTAATCCGTTCAAATCAGATCTCAAAAAATTAGGGGTCAAATTAATTAAAGGGATATTAACAAAAGGTCTTTGGTTAATGTTGAGGGTAAATCAATGAAAGGGTTGTTAGGATCAAAGGGGTTCACTAGGGGTTAATTGTGAGGTTAGGCTTTTAGTGGTGGAAGTAGGTTAAATCCTAAGTGCCTTTATCATTTCTGTATATCAAATCAATGATGTGGTCTCGACATGTATAATCAAAGCAAGTTCTAGAATAACAATTCAATGTTGACACACTCATAATTAATAAAATGAGCAAGAAAAGAATGTATGCTCTAAAAGGCTCAAAATCTCACAAAAATTATGGGTTTTTTTTATATCAACTTTGTAAATTTCAAACTTCAAGGTAATAATTAGATTCAGGTAGACAACCTAATAAATTTTAATTTTTTTGAAAATAGACTCGTCATGCTTGATTCTCTAGTCTCCTAAAGTTTAAATCATCACTGCACAATTATCAATGACTTAATCCAAAACATATCAATAAAAATCATGAATCAAAGGAAATTTCATTTTAATAGTAACATGAGAAAATTACTTAACAATAAGACATAATTCAGGGATTTGAGAATAATGCAAAAAGTTAGGAAGTTTTCAAAATAAAATTCACCCCCCACACTTAAGATGTACATTGCCCTCAATGTACAAAGATACATGTCTAGAGATTAATAGCATGAAATTAAGTGAGATAGGGAGAAGTGAAACTTCCTGAATTGTTTTGGATTAATTTCTTGAGTTGGCAGTGGTCGTGGTGTGGTGATTCCCAAGCAGCATTTAGCACCTAAATCAAAGAAATCAAAATGAAAAAATAAAAATTAAAGACAAGAAAGATAAAGGGAAGGAAAATAAAAGAGAAGAGAAAAGAAAAAGAAAAATTAAATGGACTCAAATGTCCTTGGCTTGTCGGGTCAATAAAGCGGCCGGCATGAACTTATGTAATTCGATCTTGCACGGGGAGACTGTGATGTGGTCCATTCTCTTCTTCGACATGGTAATGTTGGCCTTGCCTTTGAGCATTGAGTGACAGTGGTGGGGATGGTGAAAGAAAAATTATGGTGGCTAGTGTTAGGAGGAAAGGGGTTTGGTGGGGAAAAGTGAGCAGAAAAAGGGGGTTTATACAGAAATAGGGATTTGGTGATTTCCCACGCCCGTGTACCTTGGGCGTGTTGGGTCACACGGTCGTATCACACGGCCGTGTTGTGCTTTGTTCGTTTCTTCCATGTCCGTGTGCAGGTCGCCACGTCCATGTTGAAAAAAATAGTGTCAACCACGGCTCTATCGCACGGCCGTGGTGTTTAGTTGGAGCCCGTGGCTTGGAGATATTTTTGTCCTGTTTCGTACTATCTCTGCGACATTGGTACGGAAATCTGTGGTGTCCACACGACCACGGCGACGCCCGTGTGCAAGGTCGTGTAGTATGGACATCTGCGTTTTAGTTAGTTTGTAGTTAGCTGCTAAAAAGGAAAAATAAAAAATGTAAAAATTAATGGGGTTAGTGCTCAGGTTGCCTCCCGAGAAGCGCTCATTTAAAGTCTTAAGCTAGACTTACCTCTCATTCGCATAATCATGGTGGTTTGAGGAGTTGAAAATCCTTTCTCATGCTATTAGTTCTATTATCAATATGTAGTTCGAGTCGAGTAGCGTTTAATTTAAAAGTGTCGAATATAGGATTACTTACCTCGACTGTTCCATATGGGAAAACATTGATTATCTTAAAAGGAATTTCTTTGTTTGTATTAAGGTCGGAAAGAGATATTCGAGGGTTTGTCTTATCTAATAATACCTGATCTCCGATCTTAAATTTTTGTCCTACGGCATGGTGTTGGTTCTGCTTCATGTGTTCCTAATTTCTCTTTAAAACGTGTCTTCCACTCGTCTAGTTCATCGATCTGAAGCATTCGTACATCATGAGTTATTTCCTTGTTGGCATGAGGTCTAGGATCTGGCTCAGTTGTGTAGTTCCGTGGTGCTTCCTGAAAAGAAAGTTTAACCGAATGGTCATTAATAGAATTTATTTTCTCACCTTGATTACTTGATATCCTAGCCGAGTTAAGAGCCTGAACAGTGATTGTTTCGTCACCTGTACGAAGTATGAGTTCACCTGTACCAGCATCAATTTTAGTCCTAGCAGTTGCTAAAAAGGGTCTTCCTAAAATTAAAGGGGTATTATTGTCCTGATCCATGTCTAAAACGACAAAGTCTACTGGGAATACGAATTTATCAATTTTGACTAGTACATCTTCGATTATACCCCTAGGAATTCTAATAGTTTTATCAGCTAATTGAATGCTCATCCTGGTTTGTTTGCGTTTCCCTAGACCTAGCTGTTTAAACATTTTATAAGGCATAACATTAATGCTTCCCCCTAAGTCAGCTAAAGCATTATCAACAGATAAACTACCAATTAAGCATGGAATTGTAAAACTTCCTGGATCTTTTAATTTTCCTGGTAGTTTATTTTGTAACATTGCTGAGCACACTGCGTTTAGTTCAACATGCGACTCTTCGTCTAACTTCCATTTTTTTGTCAAAAGTTCTTTTTAAAACTTCCTTGAATCTGGCATCTGCGAAAGAGCTTCCAGAAATAGTAAGTTAATATGTAATTTCTTTAAAAGTTTAAGAAATTTACCGAATAGTTCATCTGCGTTGTCTTTCTTTATCGCATTGGGGTATGGCACACGAGGTTGGTATTCTTTAATTACTGGTTTTGGTTTTTCATGGCTTACCTCAGATTTTGGTTTGTCATGGCTTACCTCACACTTACCTTCCTCTACCACATTCTCTTGCCTTAATTTGGACTCATCTAACCCTTCACTATCATGAGCTGTTATGGCTTGAAGTTGCTCATTTGGGCTTGTTTCAGTGTTGCTTGGCAAGCTGCCTTGTGGTCATTCTGGCATCAACTTAGCAAGCTAACCTATTTGGTTCTCGATCCCTCACATCGATGCTTGTTGATTTTTAAGTGTTGTCTCGGTGTTTTGGAAACGAGTTTCTGACACCGCGATGAATTTTGTCAGCATCTCCTCAAGGTTCTGCTTCTTCTCTTGTGGGTAGGGTTGCTGCTGGAAGCCTGGGAGGGGTTGTTGTCTTTGGTTTCCTTGACCGCCCCATGAAAAATTGGGGTGGTTCCTCCAACCTGGATTGTAAGTATTACTATACGGGTTATTTTGAGGTCTAAAATTATTACCCATATAGTGAACTTGTTCATTTTCAGCGCTCGGGTTGTAAGGTGGATATTCTATATTGCTCATCCCTCCTCCATTCATATCGCATTGCATAATTGGATGTACCTACGAAGAACCATACAAACCATCAATCTTTTTATTTAACATCTTCACTTGATTTAATAGCATGGTTATTGCATCGAGGTTGAAAACACTGGTGGCTTTTGTTGGCCTTGTCCTCGTGACTTGCCACTAATAGTTATTCAGTGCATCTCTTCAATGAACTCGTAGGCAGCCTCAAGTGTTTTGTTATTCAGGGTTCCGCCGGTGGCTGAATCAATCAACTGCCTGGTTGAGGGATTCACACTATTGTAAAAGGTTTGGACCTGTAGCCACAAGGGTAATCCATGGTGTGGGCACCTTCTCAATAGATCTTTGTATCTCTCTCATGCATCATAAAGTGTCTAAAAATCCATCTATACAAAAGAAGACATATCATTCCTCAACTTAGCTATTTTAGCCAGCAGAAAATATTTTAACAAAAATTTTTCGATCATTTGTTCCCATGTAGTGATTGATCCTCGTGGTAGCGAGTTCAACCACTATTTAGATTTGTTCCTCAACGAAAAAGGGAACAACCGAAGGCGAATGGCATCATCAAAAACGCCATTTATTTTGTAAGTATCGCAAAATTCTAGAAAATTTGCCAAGTGGTTATTTGGATCTTCATCCTGCAACCATCAAATTGAACAAACTGCTGTATCATCTGAATTGTGTCAGGTTTCAGTTCAGAATTATTTGAAGCAATAGCAGGTCTAACAATACTTGACTCAGTTCCTGTTAAATTAGGTCTAGCATAATCATACATAATACGATGAGCAGGATTTTGATTCACTAGGTTTGCGGCAACACAGGAGGTAGCGGATTGTTATTAGCCATCTCTTCGGTAGTATTGGTATCGTCCTCTTGCTCTTCTTCTATGTATTGTAAGCTTCGTCTTATTTCTCTTCTATTTTTGCGAATGGTACATTCTATATCGCTGTCAAAAATCAAGGGTCCTGACGGGCTTCTTCTAGTCATAAACTAGAAAAACCTATCAGAAGTAAAGAAAAGAAAAGAAAAATTAGAAAAATAAAAATAAAAAATAAATAAAAATAATGGCTAAAGTAATAAAAATCAAGTGTTCCTAATATCTTAGTCCCCAGCAACGGTGCCAAAAACTTGATCGTGTCTGAAAGTCTTAATATTTATATAATGAATGATCAAGCCTAGAAACTAACTATGACAACGATTGAGGCAACCGCACCTATCGTTTGGTAGTATAGAGATGGCAAGACCAGAAGTATCGTATCCTCAAGGACCAAGAGTACTAGTAATTACTTATCTTTTTATTATTTAGCCTAAGAATTAAGGAAATTGTTGTTTAATCTAAAACTAACTAACTACTAAGCTAAAGATGCTAAGACACAGAGAATGAGTTGGGGAAAATACTTTTGGGAAAACCAATTGATTAAGACAATACCCGAGGAAGAATCCACCTAGACTTCACTTGTTATTTAACTTTGAACCAGACGATTTATTCACTTGACTTGATCCGTAGGATTCCCTAATTTATATTAATACCTCTCTCGAGGCTACTAACGTCTAACCCTAGGTTGATTAATTGAAATCTCTTTCTAATTAAAACCCCTAGAATTGCATTAACTCGATCTATGGACTCCCATATTAGGTTTGACCCTAATCCGGTAGATTTTCGTCATCCTATCTTTAGGGTTGCATTCAACTCCGCTTAACTATGCTAGATCTACTCTTAAATAGGGACTTTTGCTCTACTGCCTAAGCACATCAATACTTGAATTAGTATCCTGTAATATCAAAGCAAGAATTAAAAACTTATAATTAAGAACAAATCAAGTATTTATCATATAGTTTAGAAAACAATAACAAGATATGTCTTAGGTTTCATCCCCCTCAGGTATTTGAGGGGTTTAGTTCATGTTTATAAAAGAATACATCTGAGAAGAAAGTATAAAAAAATAAGAAAAACCCTAAAACCCCCTAAAGGAAATTGAAGAGAAGATCTTTCGTCTTAAGTATGATTCTAGCTTCTTGAGATGAATCAACTGGCTGTTTTCGAGTAAATTCCACAATTTAGCCTCTCTGGCTTCGCCCTTTGGCTTACTTAAACGCCCCTTGAAGGTTGGACTCTAGGGTGCTTATATAGGCTTTTGGAATATCTTTCTTTGCCTCTAAGTACCCTTTTCTGAGTAGAATTAAAACAGGTCACAGCAGGGACACGCCCGTGTGGCACGCCCGTGTAAATCGAGTCCAGGCCGTGTTCGAGTCTGCTAACGAGGCACGACCGTGTGGATTTCTCCAGGCCGTGTGGATTTCATACTTTGGTCCATTTTCTCCATTTTTGGCACGTTTCTCGTTCTTTTCATCCTCCGATGCTCTCCTAAATATAAAACATGAAATTAAAGGATTAGAAGCATCAAATTCCACAATTCAGGGGATAAATCATCCAAAAGTATGCCAAATGTGGGATTAAAATATGTACACATTACGATTTATCATCAACCCACCCTGATGCAATGCAACATATAAGAATGACATGCTATTATGCAATTAAACTCGTACATATATATTCAGTTCAGCATACATGCTTAGTATAGAAATCAGACAGACAGATAATTCATTTAGGGATCTAAGTGTTGCTTACCGCCCCTACGGTAGGTTCACAGTCGACTTGGGCAACCCATGCAACCTTACAGAGTTTTCAGAAAAATGGGCTTACACGCCCATGTGGCCTGCCCGTGTGGGCCTACACGCTCGTGTGACCCACACAGCCTAAATTGGCCTTAGCCGTGTGGATCACACGGCCTAGTCTAGAATCTCAAACGCTTATGGTTCACCCGTTTGGGCCCACACGCTCGTCTAGCCCACACGACCCAATTGGTTGAGCCCGTGTATCACATACGGCCTCACTCGGCCCTCAGACGGACGTGCGCAAGTGAACGACTATATGGTGACTTACAGTCTTGGACATGGCCTACCACACGGGCAACCACACGCCCATGTGGCATTGACAGGAAGGTTTTTAGCTTTCGCCCAAACCTCATTTTCTGTATTTTCGGGTACACACATGGTCTAATTTTGACGCGTAATCACTCTGAAACATAGCGAAACCTAAAATCAACAATCCAAGGCCAAATTTTAGTTACTTAAATCGATACTAAATTGAATCAGTATGAATAGACAATTCCTAAATCTTACCGTTGACCCTTACCTTAGCGAACAGCGATGAATCGGCACCTCGTCGGCACCGACTAGAAATCCACAGCCTCTTAAGGACCTCCTAAACATCACATAAAACCCTTCTTTACTAATTAATTGTGAGGAACAATTAATAACGATTGAAACCATCACTTACCGAATACGCGAAGAAAGCGTTGAGCAAGCAAGAAGCAAAATAAAAATCGAAAAGAAAGGGGAAGAAAGAGGGAAGAAAACTGCGCAAGGATTTTGGGGAAAAGAAAGAAAACCGTAAGAAAAGAGAAGAGAAGAGAGAGCCAAAATTTTGCCTATTTGAACCTCTAATCAGATTCTGATAACTTCCCCCCTCTCAACTGCTTAATTCTCTCCTTCAAACACTCCACCATCAGTGTTTAACTCAAACTCAAACTCCTACACAACATTAGCAGCAAAATAGTTCCCTTGCTTGCACAGAGATTTGAACACAAGACCTCCACCACAATAACACACCACTTAACCACCAGACCAGCAAGCCCATTCTGTTAGTTACTGACACACTTTAACTTATAAGCCTACCAACCAGAGTTTGGCTTTACTCATAAAAATACCAAAATTTACCCAAGTTGCGACTTGAACTTGGGACCTTCCACACACACCCAGAACACATAACCACTGAATCAGACACTCATTCATGCCAAAGTTACAAAAGCCAAAATTAATGAAAAATCGGGGCGTTACAACTCTACCCCCTAAAAGAAAATTTCATCCTCGAAATTTTACCTGGTTAGAAAAGGTGAGGATACTAATGCCGCATCAAATCTTCCAGCTCCCAAGTGGCCTCTTCAATGCTATGATTTCGCCATAGTACCTTCACTAAAGGGATAGATTTCCTCCGCAGAACCTTAATGTCGTGCTCCAAAATCTGAACCGACTCCTCCTCAAATGTTAGATCTAGTCTAACCTCAATGTCCTCAATGAGAACAACATGCGTGGGATCAGAGCAGTAGCGTCTCAACATTGAGACGTGGAACACATCATGTATGTGATTCAACTCCGAAGGAAGCTCCAATTGATATGCGACTGGCCCCGCTCGTTTCAAAAAATGGTACGACCCAATAAACTGAGGGCTCATTTTACCCTTGCTGTCGAACCTCAAGACCTTTTTCCATGGTTAGACCAAGAGAAAAACTAAGCCCCCTACAGAATACTTGATATCCTTTCTCTTCAGATCAGCATAGGACTTCTACCTATCCGATGACGCTTTTAGTCGATCTCATACCAATCAGACCATATATTCAGTTTCAGAAACCAAATTTGGACCCAGAACACGTCGCTCACCCAACTTAGTCCAACATAAGGGAGTGCGACACTTACAGCCATACAGGGCCTCGTACGGTAACATCTGAATAATAGACTGATAGCTGTTGTTATAGGCGTTACAACCAGCCCATTCAGAGATGGTAGCAACAAGGTTTGAAATTGAGAAGTTTGATGGTGTCACAAATTTCAATTTGTGGCAAGTTCAGATGATGGCAATTCTAGTTCAAACTGGCCTGAAAAAGGTTTTTATAGAGAAAAAGTCTGAAAATCTAAATCAAATAGAATGGGAAGAGCTTGATGAAAAGGCCTTGTCTGCAATCCAATTGTGCCTCACGAATATGTTATTGCAGGAGGTATTGATGGAAAAGAACTCATCCGCCTTGTGGAAAAGGTTAGAAACTCTTTATGCGATTAAGTCTCTAGCTAACCGTTTAGTGTTGAAACAACGTCTATTTATGTTTTGCATGAACGAAGATAAGTTTCTTAGAGATCACATCATTCAATTCATTACTCTTTTAAATGATTTAGAGAACGTTAAGGTTCAGATTAATGATGAAGATCAGGCTATGCTATTATTGTGTTCTTTACCCCCTTCATACAAGTCTTTTAGGGAGACCCTGATTTATGGTAGAGACAAACTCTCATTCAAATATGTGAAGGGTTAATTGTTAATTAGAGACAAACTTGATAATGAGTTTAGTTAGGATAGTAAGGTAGATAGACAAGCTTCCATTTTGGTAGCATCAAAGAAACGAGACAAAATGTGTCGCTATTGTAAAAAGTTAGGTCATGTCAAAGTAGATTGTTATAAACTGCGAAATAAAAGAGTCGCTGAGAGTAATAAGAAAGGTGTAGCTAGTGCTAATTTGGCCAATGAAAGCGGTGATGATTTCTTGTTAGTGTCAAAAAGTGATAACTCCAAGCTTACGTCGAGTGGGTCCTAGATTCGGGATGTTCTTTCCATATGTGTCCCAATAGAGAATGGTTCTCCACATACAGTTCAGTTGAAGGTGGAGTTGTGCGCATGGGAAACGATTCATCCAGTAAGGTAACTGGAATTGCTACTGTTAAAATTAGGATACATGAGGGGATGATTAAGACACTTTCAGATGTCAGGTATGCACCTGATTTACGAAAGAATCTCATCTCCTAGGGTATTTTAGACTTGAAAGGATGCAGAATCAATATCGAGTCGAGTGGCACTAAAATATCTCGTAGAGCTCTCATATTGTTAAAATGTAAAAGAACTGACAATCTTTATATTCTGGAAGGTTCTACAGTGACCGGTGAAATTGGATGTCCTTTGTCCATTATGGAGTCGAAGTCAACTCGTTCGGAGCAGAGGTAACTTGGTCATAGGAGGGAAAAATGTATGGCCGTTTCGTTGAAAAGAGGTTCTCTTTTGGATGCAAGTTTTGAAAAGTTAGGGCACTGTGTTCGTAAAAATCAAACCCGGGTTAGTTTTGATTTAGCAGTGTACAAGTCAAAGGCTAGAAGTCTTCCAGCTTCTAAGCACATATTTGACTCAGCTAATTCCTCGCATAGTTCAAGATAGGCCTATGGCAGGCTTTGGAAAAGATGGCGTTGTGGAAAAATGAGTCAAGGTGGATATTTTGATGTTTATAATATGTGATTAAGCATGTGTGAAAATTTGGTGTGAAAAGTTTATCGATTGTATGTTTAATTTGCGAGAAGGACTTAATCGCATAAATTGTAAAAGTTGTGTGCTGATTGTTAAAGTGTTTATTTGTCATGGTTTTCTAAATTAGAAGTCCTTATGTTGTAATTGGACCGTGGATAGTGGTGGATAGTGGAGATAGACATAAATGGCCTAATATTTGATTGTTAAATGTTTGATTAATTAAAGGGCAAAATGGTAAAACATGATATAAAGTATATTAAATAAAACAAAAAGATGAAAACATGTTAATCTTTGTTTTTCTTTCAACCGAAAATAGGAAAATAGATAGGGCTTGGAAACTTTGAAACATTCGGCTACTTCAAGCCTCAATTGGTATGTGATTTTTGTTCGATTTTTGATGATTTCTACGTTTTTGTGATCGTTGCTTCGTGTTCTATCTAGCCCATGCTTTAATTTTAGAATTTGATGGTGATTTTGAGATATGCCATTGATGAATGCTTGAGCTTTGTGATAGCTGTTGATGAAATATGAAAGTTATATGAAAGATTAACATATTTTGTCTTTGAATTTTTGGTGAAATTTAGTAATTTGGACTAAATTGTGAAAATGAGAAATTGGAGGATTAAAATGTGAAATAATTTAAATATATGGGCTTGTCTTAGTATGGGGAAAATTCGGTTAAGCTTATGTGAATAGAAATTTTGTGTGTTTTGTGATTTGATGAATTAGGGACTAAAGTGTCGAAATGTGAAAATATGAGGGCTATTTTTTAAAATGCTTTAAATATGTGTGTGTGGACTAAATTGAATGAATTGGTGATTCAATAAGTTAAATTTGAATATGTATAGACCAAGAAAGGAGAAATTCGGATCGAGATCGAGGCAAAGATAAAGTACTTGATTGATCGCCTAGTTTCGATATTTCGATGTCCGAGGTAAGTTCGAATATAGTACAAGTTGCTAATTTATTATCTATGTGATGGGAATTGAATGACAGATATTGAATTAGAAAAGTAATATATGAGATTGAGAAATGAGGCATTAAGTGTGGGAATTGAATTGAGACAGAGTTGAATGGCACTGTGTGAGCGAAGTAATGGAAGCTTCGGCTTTTCTGATTCGCACTGTGTGTGCGATACCGGATTAAGTTCAGTTTTGTATTGAGCCACTAAGTGTGCGATGTTAATTAAGCTTCGGCTATAATTTGGGCACTAAGTGTCCGATTGAGTTGAAAAGATATCAAGCAGTGAATGATATATGGTATTGAGCATCGAATAGCAAGTACATTTGTTAATTAAGTATTGGCAAAGGTATGTTTAAACCTATGTGGTTGATGATATAGTTTTAAAGATTGAATGAATGTATATTTGAGCATATGGTTGAGGATGATAATGTGCTTAATTGTGTATATATCTATGTGATGGTTTAATTATATATATTGGTGTTGCATTATTGAGTGGTATGTATTATATTACGAACTTACTAAGCTTTGGAAGCTTACTGTGTGATTTGTTTCTCTATTTTACAGTGTCAGTAAAGCTAGCTCAGATTCGGGGATCATTAGCATCTCTATCACACTATCGGCTATCTAATTCGGTACTTTTGAAAGATGTACATATTTGGTATATGGCATGTATAGGCTAGAAGTTATGGTATGTTTTGGTAATGTTGGACCTTCCCATGTGATATGGCTAGATGGTTGAATGTTGATGGTGCGTATATATAGGCTATGAAATTGATGAATGAATTATGAAATAGTGAGAACTGAAATGGTATGTTTTATACTTGAATTGGTTGATGAAAATGATGGATAAAATATGAACTTATGGTATGGATTGCATAATGCTTGTTTTATATGTTTGGAGGAGTATATTTGATACTTTGGATGGATTTACTTGTGATGATATTGAGTATAAAAATAAATGATGTTGATGATGATTATTTGGTGCATATAATGGTATGTCTTGGTTGCCAATTGGGGTACAAATGTATGAGATTTGAAGCTTGTAGGTGATTTCAAATTGTGGATGGCATTTTTGCCTTGAAAATGGCCTATAACTGCATACACGGTTGAGCACACGGGCGTGTGGCTCGATCGTGTCTTTTGAGGTTGTGTTTTAAAACAAGTCCAACTCGACCACGGGCAAGACACATGGGCGTGTGACTGGCCGTGTGGATCAAGTCAATAGCAACCATGGGCTGGACACACGGGCGTGTGACTGGCCGTGTGGTGCAAGTCAATGTCGACCACGGGTGAGGCACACGGGCGTGTTTCAGGCCGTGTGGACAAGTCAGTATGTATGCCCTGTTTTGCCACGGCTTGGACGTACGGGCGTGTCCGAGGTCGTGTGAGGCACACAGCCTACCCACACGAGCGTGTGACCTCTGTAACTTAGAAAAGTGTTTGAATTTTAGAAATTTTTGTATGTGTTTACTTTAGTCTCGGCCCTATTCTAAAGCATGTTTAAGGTCTCGTTGACCTAATTAAGGGACTATATGAATGGGAATTGTTATGTTTGGATGCGGAATGATCTGAAATGTTTGGAAATGATTAGTAATACCTCTTAACCTTAGTCCGACGATGATTACGGGAATTGCTGACGATGTTGAGAGTAATACGTCTGCTCCCACTCAAGGGGCAGCGCCGGCCACATCTAGGCCGAATGATAGTAACGGTG
This sequence comes from Gossypium australe, assembly GCA_005393395.2. Taxonomy (NCBI): domain Eukaryota; kingdom Viridiplantae; phylum Streptophyta; class Magnoliopsida; order Malvales; family Malvaceae; genus Gossypium; species Gossypium australe. The sequence continues at coordinate 137,269,132 of CM016626.1, read as the reverse complement.
GAGGAGAGGCTAAGCAAGCTGTCTTCCGAATGATGAGTGAGTGGTTTTCAGAGTTCGTTCGAAAAAATCCAGCTGCTCCACAACCTCCACCCCCACAAGTACTAGTTGTGCCACAAGTTCCAGATCCGATCCGATTGAATAAACCTCCGGTGGACAAAATTCAAAAGTACGGGGCTAAAGAGTTTAGAGCCACAGTTGATGATGATGCTGAGAGAGTTGAGTTTTGGCTCGAGAATACCATTCGAGTGTTTGATGAGATGTTGTTGATCTCTGATGAGTGCATTAAATGTGCAGTTTCTTTGTTGAGAGATACGATATATAACTGGTGGAAGACATTTATATCAGTGGTTCTGTGAGAGAGAATCACCTGAGATTTCTTTCAAGTTGAATTCTGAAAGAAGTATATTAGTCAAAGAATTATAGATAAAAATGTAAAGAGTTTCTAGAACTGAAACAAGGCTGCATGTCCGTTACTGAGTACGAACGGGAGTTTGTAAAACTGAGCCAATATGCGCGGGAATATGTTTCGATCGAAGCTACTATGTGTAAACATTCCATTGAAGGGCTGAATGAAGATATTAAATTGCTGGTTGGAATTCTTGACATAAATGAACTTGTTGTGTTAGTTGAAAGAGCCTGCAAAGCCGAGGAGCTTAGCAAAGAAAAGAAGAAAGCATATTCTGAAGCTAGAGATGATATAAAAAGATTGATGAGTAAGTCATCTAAACCTTCGAAAAAGAGATTTAGAGATGCAAGTAATCATTCAAATGCTTCGTTTGGACATTCGAATAGAGATCGTGCGAGACAAAGTGTTGGTCCAAGAACTCAAGCTCCAATTGAATCAAGCATTCGAAGTGTCAAAAGTAACAAGCCTGATGTAGATAGTGTGGAAGGAGACACGTTGGAGAATGCTGGGGCAAGTACAACAATAGAGTTTGCTATAAATGTGGATCACGAGATCACTTCATTCGAGACTGCCCAAAGTTAGCCGAGAAAGACAATACTCAGAATGTGAGACCAAGTAATATGTAGGCAAAGATAAAGTACTCGATTGATCGGCTAGTTTCGATATTTCGACGTCTGAGGTAAGTTCAGATATAGTACAAGTTGTTAATTTATTATCTATGTGATGGGAATTGAATGATAGATATTGAATTAGAAATGTAATATATGAGATTGAGAAATGAGGCACTAAGTGTGCGAAATTGAATTGAGATAGAGTTGAATGGCACTGTGTGTGCGAAGTAATGGAAGCTCCGGCTTTTCTGATTCGCACTGTGTGTGCGATACCGAATTAAGTTCAGTTTTGTATTGAGGCACTAAGTGTGCGATGTTAATTAAGCTTCGGCTATAATTTGGGCACTAAGTGTGCGATTGAGTTGAAAAGATATGGAGCAGTGAATGAGATATGGTATTAAGCATCGAATAGCAAGTACGTTTGTTAATTAAGTATTGGCAAAGGTATGTTTGAACCTATGTGGTTGATGATATAGTTTTAAAGATTGAATGAATGTATATTTTTGAGCATATGGTTGAGGATGATAATGTGCTTAATTGTGTATATATCTATGTGATGGATTAATTATATATATTGGTGTTGCATTATTGAGTGGTATGTATTATATTACGAACTTACTAAGCATTGAAAGCTTACTATGTGATTTGTTTCTCTGTTTTACAATGTCAGTAAAGCTACCTCGGGTCCGGGAATCGTCAGCATCTCTATCACACTATCGGCTATCTAATTTGGTACTTTTGAAAGATGTACATATTTGGTATATGGCATGTATAGGCTAGAAGTTATGGTATGTTTTGGTAATGTTAGACCTTCCCATGTGATATGGCTAGATGGTTGAATGTTGATGGTGCATATATGTAGGCTATGAAATTGACGAATGAATTATGATATAGTGAGAATGGAAATGGTATGTTTTATACTTGAATTGATTGATGAGAATGATGGACAAAATATGAACTTATGGTATGGATTGCATAATGCTTGTTTTGTATGTTTGGAGGAGTACATTTGATACTTTGGATGGATTTATTTGTGATGATATTGAGTATAGAAATAAATGATGTTAATGATGATTATTTGGTGCATATAATGGTATGTTTTGGTTGCCAATTGGGGTATAAATGCATGAGATTTGAAACTTGTAGGTGATTTCAAAGTGTGGATGGCATTTTGGCCTTGAAAATGGCCTATAACTGCCCACACAGTTGAGCACACGGGCGTGTGGGTCGACCGTGTCTTTCGAGGTTGTGTTTTAAAACAAGTCAGACTCGACCACGGGCAAGACACACAAGTGTGTGACTGGCTGTGTGGATCAAGTCAGTAACGACCACAGGCAAGACATACGGGTGTGTAACTGGCTGTGTGGATCAAGTCAGTAGCGACCACGGGCTGGACACACGGGTGTGTGACTGGCCGTGTGGTGCAAGTCAGTGTCGACCATGGATGAGGCACACGGGCGTGTCTCAGGCCATGTGGACAAGTCAATATGTATGCCCTGTTTTTCCACGGCTTGGATGCACGGGCGTGTCCGAGGCCGTGTGAGGCACACAGCCTACCCACATGGGCTTGTGACCTCTGTAACTTAGAAAAATGTTTGAATTTTAGAAATTTTTGTATGTGTTCGATTTAGTCCTGGCTCTATTCTAAAGCATATTTAAGGACTCGTTGACCTATTTAAGGGACTATATGAATGAGAATTGTTTTGTTTGGATGCGGAATGATCTAAAATGTTTGGAAATGATTAGTAATACCTCTTGGCCCTAGTCCGACGACGATTACGGGTTAGGGGTGTTACAATAATATTCCATTTCAATAATAAATTTTATAGAATAAACATAAATCTATGCCAATGCCATAAGATTCATAAACCGATATGATCATTAACTCACAAATGAGTAAGTTCACTAATGTCGCATATATTTATCATTCATATTTTGATAGAATTTTATGGGAATTGATAGATAATCATCAGCCTTTTTATAAGACTACACAATTTTAAATTTACTCTATTTTCATTTTGTTCCAAATGCTTATCATAAGCCTAAACAACATTATCAATTCCCGACTTAGTGTATTTATCCATGTTATAGGTATATTCATCCATATCATACATCAATTTCCACATATAATACATCATTCAAAGTTATTACTTCTTTTTTCCTCAAATTTCATTTTGACTATGAATTTACCATTTCATTACCTTTCTTCACCCATTTCATATGCATAACACACAAGTTATAAGCATAAGATCAACCATAAATACAAGCTAGTGCATTTAAACATAACTTTTTTGGAATTAACCACATAATCAACCATTATACTTGAGTGTGATCGAATTGGATTTATCATCCTTCATAATATATCATGTTTTCCATTTACCATCATTTCAATAAAATTCATACACACATGCCTTGGTTCATATTAAACACTTACCATAGCCACAACCTAATGATTAAACACATAACTTAGCGATATCATCACATGGTAAGATATAGTACATAAACATAGCATCTCTTAAATCATACCTTTCATATTCATGAATATTCATACTTTAATCATTGGTACATCATACCTTTCCATATTTTTCGTAGTGAAGTCAATCGGAACCCTTACCAGAGCTCACAAAAAGTGTGCTAAACGATGGTCGAAACCATCCTTTTTCTATAATCGATGAATATTGTGAAGACGATTAAAACCTTGGTACACATTTCCTTTGTGCCATAGTCCAACTATGGTCTTACATATGCATTACCATGTCCCTGCCATGGTCTTACGCTTGTAGTGCCATAACCCAGTTATGGTCTTATCATCAAAATGCCATAGCCCACTATGTTCTTACATATAAACACTGCCATGGTCCAACCATGCTCTTACGTCCATAGTGCCATAACCCAGTTATGGTTTTATCATCAGAATGCCATAGTGATCAGCTATTTAATGTCACAGCAATAATGTGCAAGCATACACTGTCGATGCAAGTATAGTAGACAGATATGAGTCTGTCAGTTATTGATCTCACGAGGATGGTTGTCTTTTGTCTATCAATGTCAATTCAATAAATAGATAGAAAAGAGATAAATTGTGAGAGTAGTTACCGAAGAAATAACTTGAAAACAATAAGATAAAATATGATAATGATAAATTAGGATCCCCAATGTGAATATTCAACAGAATACTAAGTGCTCACAAGGTATAAAAGGATAGGTGATTGTTGATGCATTAAATTGCAATGAATATCTTACAAGCTTAACTTCTATGTTTAATCTAAGACTTAAACATGCACATTCACCACACCTTCCGATGATGGCAATGGAACACTATTAAGAACAAGTGGATTAAATTCCTCTAATCCTCAAGCAACTTCCGTTGTCATACTTGTTAACTTGAACTATCATTGCACTTTCTAATGTCAGTGACCGCAATAACACTTCCATTCTAAAAACATTTAAACCCAAAGATTAAACAGTAGATGCAAGATTGAATAAAATAACATTTAACCTAAAAATTATGTATACTTCTGTACAAACATGAAATAGAAAGTAATGATCACTAGCTTTTAGAAAAGAAATATAAAAGAAACAAGTGTAGAGTACTATTCCTAGAAAATCTCGACTTGATCTCTTAACTCCCTCTTGTGTCACGCTTAAGGCTCTTTGTCAAGAGCTAATCTATATTCCTAGAAAATCTCAACTTGATCTCTCAATATATTTCTTCTTCTTTTCTTTTCTTTTCTTTTTTTTTCGAATAAGGGATATCGTTGCATTAATGTACCCTTATTCTTGAGAAGTAATGATAGAGTGCAACAAATCCCCAGGGAGTACGTAATTCTGCTGACACACACTCATACAGTGACAGCCTTTAGCCAGATTCATTTTTCTAACACTTGCATTGGAGTGTTCCCTCTTTAACATTTCACAATACACCCACTTTGGAGTGTCTTTTATTTATAACTATAAATATATATATATAAGCAGTTGTAAAAGGCAGATTCATTCAAGATTCAAGGCATGCTGCTAGTCATCCATTACTAATGCAACCTAAATCATTCATAAAAGAATTAAAGATACAACATTCAGTCAAATTTATCCAACCCATTCATTGATAATTCACATGATTCAAGAATTAAGCATCAAATGTAACAAAAATTTTCAAACACATTTGCATTAACCACAAATAAACCTTGCATGCTTCATTAAACTCAAAGAAAGAAATTATTTTTTTGAAATGTGGGTGTATTTCCAAACCCCATATGCATTCCCTCAAACTTAAAGTTTGCATTGTCCTCAATGCATTAAAATTAAATGCAATGACAATAGAAATGCAACGACAATGTGCACTAACAAAATAAAAATTACTACTACGTGCAATGCAGGAACACTACAGCTAAAAAAACTGAAAATAAACAAACTCATTTTTCCTCAGCCACAGATGTGGTTGCACCATGTTTCTTCTTCCTCCTCTTTTTCTCCTCCTTCTTATTTTTTTTTTTTGTCTTTGGAGTGCTTTCTCTTCCTTTCTTTGGGCTTCTCACGATCCTTAGATCGCTCCTCATGTGATATGCCCTCATTCTTGATGAGTCATAAGTGACAGTACAATAGTACAAACTAAGTTGACAATAAAGCCCAAGTGCGTCAACAATGGTACCTAATTGTTCTGCAAAAAAAAAAAAAAGAAGTAAAACAAACTTGAACAAAAATAAAATAAAATCACATAAGGATAAATTCAGTAAAAATTAAAATTTTTCAACCAATTTAATGGTCTCTGCTTGCTTTTGATTAATACTCCCAAAATAGTGTTTCAACTGCTGGCCATTCACTTTGAACTGGTGTCCATCATGTAAATCTCCGATTGTGACCGCACTATGAAGAAATAGTCTGACAACTTCAAAAGGTCCAAACCAACGAGAGCGCAACTTACCCAGGTGCAGTTTCAGTCTAGAATTGAATAATAAAACTTGTTGACCAGTGAGAAATTGTCGCTGCAAAATAATTCTGTCATGCCATTTTTGGTCTTTTCCTTGTAAATTGTAGCTTTTTCATAGGTATTTCGCCTAATCTCTTCTAGTTCAGTGATATCCAACAGCCTTTTCTTTCCAGCAGCTTCATAGCCCATGTGAACTTGCTTAATTGCCCACATTGCTTTGTGCTCCAGTTCAACTGGCAAGTGACTTGCTTTCCCAAAAACCAATTGATATGGTGACATCCCTAATGGAGTTTTATATGTTGTCCGCAATGCCCAAAAACCGTCATCCAGTCTGGAAGACCAATCTTTCCTCGAAGGGTTCACAACCTTTTCAAGAATGTTTTTAATTTGTCGATTTGATACTTCGGCTTGTCCATTAGTTTGTGGATGATAAATAGTAGCCATTCCATGATTAACTCCATATCTCTTCAGTGCGACTGCCACTTGGTTACAATGAAAGTGTGTACCCTGATCACTAACCAATGCCTTTGGTGTGCCAAAGCGGGTGAGTATATTCTTGTGAAAAAATTTAAGCACTGTCTTTGCATCATCTTTTGGGATTGCAACAGTTTCAACCCACTTCGAAACGTAGTCAACAGATACTAATATATAAATATTTTTAAATGAACTTGAAAATGGTCCCATAAAATCCATACCCAAAACATCAAACAATTTAACCTCCATAATGGACTGCTGCAACATTTCATTGCGTCGGGATATAGAACCAGTGCGCTGACACCTATTGCATTGATTCACAAAATTGTGGGCGTCTTTGAATAATGAAGGCCAATGGAATCCTGATTGGAGAACTTTAGCAGTAGTTCGCATGCCACCGAGATGAACTCCATAAGGAGCATCATGACAGTGCTTCAGGATTGAAAGCATCTCTTTTTCCAAAACACAACGCCGAATAATGTTTTCATTGCATACCTTGAATAAATACGGCTCGTTCCAATGATACTTCACTACTTCACGAAGAAATCTTTCTTTTTTTATGGCCTGTGACACCCAATGGGAGTTTTCCACACATTAGATAATTAACCAAATATGCATACCAAGGGGTTGCATCTACTACAAATAACTTCACATCTGGGAATGCGTCAACAATTTGAAGAATGTTTCCATCTTCGCTGCCATCTTCCAATCGAGACAGATGGTCTGCAACTTGATTCTGTGAACCCTTGCGGTCTTTTATCTCGATGTCAAATTCTTATAACAGTAAGATCTAGCGTATCAGTCTTGGTTTTGCATCCTTCTTCGCAAAAAGATATCTTAACACTGAGTGATCAGTAAATACCTTAACCTTTGCGCCGACAAGATAAGAACAAAACTGTCGAAAGCATAGACTACAACTAACAATTCTTTCTCTATAGTGGTATAATTGATTTGAGCCTCTGTAAGAGTTTTGCTAGCATAATAGATGGCGTGAAATATTTTTTCCTTGTGTTGTCCTAGAACAACACCCATAGCAAAGTCGCTTGCATCGCACATAACTTCAAAAGGTTGAGACCAACCTGGTGCAACGACAATGGGTGCATTTACTAGCTGCATCTTTAATTTAATGAATGCATCCATACATGCACCGTCAAAGAGGAATTTTTGATTCTGTTCTAATAATGAGCATAAGGGCTTTGCAATTTTCGAGAAATCTCTAATAAATCTTCGGTAAAACTCCGCATGCCCAAGAAAACTGTGAATACCTTTCACATTTGTTGGTGGAGGTAATTTCTCAATGATTTCCACTTTAGTTTTGTCTACTTTAATGCCTTGACTAGAGATGCGATGGCCTAACACAATGCCTTCAGTTGCCATGAAATGGTATTTTTTCCCCAATTTAGAATAAGATGTGTGTATTCATATATCTACAATACTTTATCCAAATTGTCAGTGTAATGATCAAAATAATTTCCATAGGCTAAGAAATCATCCATAAAAACCTCTAAAGAATCTTCAATCATATCCGAGAATATTGCCATCATGCATCTTTGAAATGTGGCTGGTGCGTTGCAAAGACCGAAAGACATACGTCGAAAAGAAAAAGTACCAAAGGGACAGGTGAAAATTATTTTCTCTTGATCCTTCGGTGCAATAGCAATTTAATTGTACCTAGAATAGCCATCTAAGGAGTAGTAATAGGCTTTTCCAGCAAGCCTATCCAACATTTAGTTAATGAAAGTGTAGCGCCCCAAATTTTATAATTCTGCTTCTATGAGTTTTTGACACAAGTGTGTGTCTAATTTACTGGTTAAGTGTTCTGGGTGTGTCTGAGAGGTCTTGAGTTCAAGCCCTAGCCTTGGCAAATTTTGGTATTTTTCTGACTTAAGCCTTATACTTGATCAGTGAGTTTATATTAAATTATTTATAAAACCATATCAGAATGGGCCTACTAGTCTGGTGGTTAAATTGAGTGTTAGGCTGCTGAAGGTCGTGTGTTCGAATCCCTATTCGAACGTGGGAGTTTATTTTTGCTCGATTTTGCGCAAGTGTTTTAGTGCAGTTGGAAGTCTGAGAAGTGGTTGTTAGTGGGAATAGTGGAGAGATTTAAGGGATATGGGGAGTTGGGAATTATCCTCATTAATTTTTTTCCCAAAATTTTAGTAGTTTTTCCCAAATTCTGATGTGGTTCTCTGTTTCTCTACCGAAATTTTGTCTCCATTTTTCCTCTTCATTTTGATTTCCATTTCAATTCGTTTTCTTTTTCGCACATCATCCGATTTCGTTGATTCGGTAAGTACAGTTAAATGTTTTTGTAATCTTGTTCTTCAAAATTACCGCTTGAAGACTTATTCCCTGTTTTGGCAGCAGCAAATCGTGAAGTTCGAGGTTCTCCTCTCACGGGTTTTAGTCAAAATCGTTCGGAGCGTTGGGGTAAGCATTGAACGCTGTTTCGGAATTTTGTAGGTGTCGAGTTTTTGATTAAATCGTGTTGTAGGACTAATTTTGTAGGCATGGGAGTGGTTTTTACATTGAATCGATACCAGGTGTGTACCCAAAAATGTAGAAAACGGGATTCAGCGAAATCCAAAATTGTAAACTGCGATGCCACATGGGCATGTGGTCGCTCGTGTGGCAGGCCGTGTGATCGACGAAGGCCAGGCCGTGCGCAAGACATGGCCGTTTGATGGCATGGGTGTGGCCGTATGGGCCACACTGGCTAAACCAAACTGGGCGTGTGGGCCACACGTCTGAAAGTCTTAATATTTATATAATGAATGATCGAGCCTAGAAACTAACTTACGATAATGATTGAGGCAAGCGCACCTATCGAACAGAAGTATAGTTTAGTGGCAAGACCGGGATGTCGAACCCAAGGGAACCAAAAGTACTAATACTAACTTTCTTTTTATTATTTAGCCTAAGAATTAAAGGAATTGTTGTTTAATCTAAAATTAACTAACTACTAAGCTGAAGATGCTAAGACATAGAGAATGAATTGGGGAAAATACTGTTGGGAAAAACCAATTGATTAAGACAATACCCGAGGAAGAATCCACCTAGACTTCACTTATTATTTAACTCTGAACCAAACGATTTATTCACTTGACTTGACCAGTAGGATTCCCTAATTTACATTAATACCTCTCTCGAGGCTACTAACGTCTAACCCTAGGTTGATTAATTGAAATCTCTTTCTAATTAAAACCCCTAGAGTTGCATTAACTCGATCTATGGACTCCCATATTAGGTTTGACCCTAATCCGGTAGATTTTCGTCATCCTATCTCTAAGGTTGCAATCAACTCCGCTTAACTATGCTAGATCTACTCTTAAATAGGGAATATTCCTCCGCTGCCTAAGCATATCAGTACTTGAATCAATATCCTGAAATATTAAAATAAGAATTAAGAACATATAGTTAAGAACAAATCAAGTATTTATCATATAGTTCTGAAAACAATAATAAGATTCGTCCTAGGTTTCATCCCCCTCGGGTATTTGAGGGGTTTAGTTCATAATCATAAAAGAATACATCTCAGAAGAAAATATAAAACAAAACATAAGAAAAACCCTAAAACCCCCTGAAGGAAATTGAAGGGAAAATCTTCCGTCTTGAGTATGATTCCGGCTTCTTGAGATGGATCAACTGGTTGTCTTCGAGTAAATCCTACAATTCTGGCTTCTCTGGCTTGGCTCCTCGGCCTACCTGTTGGCCTCTAGGGTGTTTATATAGGCTTTTGGAATGTCTTTCTTTGCCTCTAAGTACCCTTTTCCGAATAGAATTCAAACAGGTCACGTCAGGGACACGCCCGTGTGACACACCCGTGTAAGCTGAGTCCAGGCCATGTTTGGGTCTGCTAAAGAGGCACGACCGTGTGGCTTGGGCCCAGGTCATGTGCATTTTGTGATTTGGCCCATTTTCTCTATTTTTAGCCCGTTTCTTGTTCTCTTCATCCTCCGGTGCTCTCCTAAGTATAAAATATGAAATTAAGGGATTAGGAGCACCAAATTCCACAATTCAGGGGATAAACCATCCAAAAGTATGCTAAATGTGGGAAATATGTACATATTACGGTTTATCAAATACCCCCATACTTAAGCATTTGCTTGTCCTCAAGAAAAATTCTCAACTCATAATTAAAATGAATCTCCTCAATTCAAAATATTCATCAATAATGTTTCATCATAATTCATAGATAATTTATACATTGATAATTTAATTAGAAGGGTCCTAAAGATTCAAACAATCAAAGTCATAGTTTTTGTAGCATGAAAATATAGGTGTATCCCCTTGCCTAAATAATCACCTTTAATTCAAAATCGTGAAGAGTTGACATCCTCACTAAAGATTCACTCAAATCACTCAAAGTGTTTAAGGTTCAAAATTAAGCACTCAAAAGTCGAACATGAAAAGTTAATCCCATATGCTTGCATGAAAATCAAATCTCCACCACTATAAAATGAAATGATACACAGATCAAAAGGTCTTTAAAGGGTTGTAACTGGGCTTAGGTTAAGGGTGTGGATAAAAGCTGAATTAAAGGATTAAAATTGAGATTGAATTGACAAATTACCTAACTAGAAAAATGAGCTAAGACTTGAATAATTACATCAACTAAAATTTCATAACGCGAGCTTCTTCTCAAGATGTGGAATTTAAACGTATAAACTCAATTAACATAGACTAATAATGAATTTTTTATATGTATTTACAATAATAAGAAAGAACTTTAACAACTGAAATATGGAAGATAGTTAGGTAACTGCTCAAAATCAAATCTAGACAAAAAGGGAGTCAAGAAAATGGTAATAACAAATACAATATGGGTTTTGGGTTAATATTAGTGGGTGAGTCAATAAAAGGGTTGTTAAGATCAATGGGGTTCATTAGGGGTTAATTGTGAGGGTAGGCTTTTAGTAGAGTAAGTGGGTTAGAACCTAGGTGCCGTTATCATTGCAGTATATCAAATCAATAATGTGGTCTTGACATGTATAATCGAAGCAAGTTCTAGAATAACAAATCAATGTTGACACACTCATAATAAAAAAAGTAAGCAAAAGAATGTATGCTCTAAAAGGCTCAAGATCTCACAAAAATTATGAGTTTTTGATATCAACTTTCTAAATTTCAAACTTCAAGGTAATAATTAGATTCGGGTAGAAAACCTAACAAGTTTTTAACTTTTGAAAATAGACTCATCATGCTTGATTCTCTAGCCCCCTAAAGTTTAAATTATCACTGTACAATTATCAATGACTTAATCCAAAACATATAAATAAAAATTATAAATCAAAGGAAATTTCATTCTAATAGTAATATGAGAAAATTACTTAAGAACAAGATATCATTCAGGGATTTGAGAATAATGCAGAAAGTTAGAAACTTTTTCGAAATAACATTCGCCTCTGGTGGTGGTACGGTGGCCGCCAACAATCTCTGCGCTAGATGAACAAATTGGGTAACTCGTGAAGAATTAGCCAAGAAATAATAAGAATAATTCAAAATATACAAATTATATATTTAAAGAAAAGAAAGAGTGTAAGTGAAAAGGGAATGGAAGAAGGGGGTGGTGAGTAGGTAAGAAGGGGAGAGGGGTGTTTTAAATAGAAATCTCAAATCTAGTACATCCCCACGCCTGTGTGTCAAGGGCGTGTTAAGTCATACGGCCATATCGCACTGCCGTGTAGTGCTTTGTTTGTTTTCCCCACGCCTGTGTGCAGGTCGCCGCGCCTGTGTTGATAAAACAATGTCAACCACGGCTGTATCGCACGACCGTGGTGTTTAGCCGGAGTCCTGGCTTAAAGATATTTTTCGTCCTGTTTCTACACGATCTCCGCCACGCCTATGTACGTATTCATAATGTCCACAGGGCCACGGCCACGCCCTTGTGCAAGGCCATGTGGGTATGGAAATCTATGTTTTAGTTAGTTTGTAGTTAGGTGCTAAAAGGGAAAATAAAAGTAAAAATAAAAAATGTAAAAATTAATGGGGTTAGTGCTCGGGTTGCCTCCCGAGAAGCGCTCGTTTAAAGTCTTAAGCTAGACTTACCTCTCATTCGCATAATCATGGTGGTTTGAGGAGTTGAAAATCCTTTCTCATGCTATCAGTTCTATTATCAATATGTAGTTCGAGTCGAGTAGTGTTTACTTTAAAAGTGTCGAATATAGGATTACTTACCTCGACTGTTCCATATGGGAAAACATTGAGTACCTCAAAAAGGATTTCTTCGTTTGTATCAAGGTCTGAAGTGGCTATCCGAGGGTCTGTTTTGTCCAACAATACCTGATCTCCGATTTTAAATTGGTTTGGCTCATCCTTAAGTTTGACATGGTTTTGCTTTGGTTCTGCTTCGTGTGTTCTTGGTTTCTCCTTGACACGTGGCTTCCACTCGTCTAGTTCATCGATCTGAAGCCTTCGTTCCTCATGAGTTATTTCCTTATTGGCATGAGGTACAGGATCTTGCTCAGTTGTGTAGTTCTGTGGTGCTTCCTAAAAAGAAGGTTTAACCGAATGGTCACTAATAGAATTTACGTTCTCACCTTTATTGCTCGATGTTCTAGCCATGTCAAGAGCCTGAATAGTGATCATTTCTTCACCTGCACGAAGCATGAGTTCACCTGCACCAACATCAATTTTAGTCCAGGCAATTGCTAAAAAGGGTCGTCCTAAAATTAAGGGGATACTATTGTCCTCATCCATGTCTAAAACGACAAAGTCTACTGGGAATATAAAATTATTAATTTTCACTAAAACATCTTCGATTATACCCCTAGGAATTCTAATAGTTTTATCAGCTAATTAAATGCTCATCCTAGTTTGTTTAGTTTTCCCTAGACCTAGCTGTTTAAACATTTTATAAAGCATAACATTGATGCTTGCCCCTAAGTTAGCTAAAGCATTATCAACAGATAAACTACCAATTAAGCATGGAATTGTAAAACTCCCTGGATCTTTTAATTTTCGTGGTAGTTTATTTTGCAAAATTGCTGACCACACTGCGTTTAGTTCCACATGCGATTCTTCGTCTAACTTACGTTTGTTTGTCAAAAGCTCTTTTAAAAATTTCCTTGAATCTGGCATCTGCGAAAGAGCTTCAAGAAACGGTAAGTTAATATGTAATTTCTTTAGAAGTTTAAGAAATTTACCGAATTGTTCATTTGCGTTGTCCTTCTTCTTCGCATTGGGGTATGGTATACGAGGTTGGTACTCTTTAATTAACGGTTTTGGCTTATCATGACTTACCTTGATCTTAACTTCCTCTACCACATTCTCTTGTCTTAATTTGGGCTCATCTAACCCTTCACTAACATGAGCTGTTATGGCTTGAAGTTGCTCTTTTGGGTTAGTCTCAGTGTTACTTGGCAAGCTACCTTGTGGTCGTTCAGAGATCAACTTAGCAAGTTGCCCTAGTTGGTTCTCGATCCCTTAAATCGATGCTTGTTGATTTTTTAGTGTTGTGTCAGTGTTTTGGAAATGAGTTTCTAACACCGCAATGAATTTTTTCAGCATCTCCTCAAGGTTCGACTTCTTTTCTTGTGGGTAGGGCTATTGTTGTAAGTTTAGGATGGGTTGTTGTCTCTGATTTCCTTGGCCACCCCATGAGAAATTGGGGTGGTTCCTCCAACCTAGATTATAAGTATTACTATAAGGGTTATTTTGAGGTCTAAAATTGTTACCCATATAGTGAACTTGTTCGTTTTCAGCACTCGGGTTGTAAGGTGGATATAATGTATTGCTCATCCCTCCTCCATTCATCTCACACTACATAGTTGGATGTACCTGTGAAGAACCACATAAACCATCAATCTTTTTATTTAACATCTCTACCTGATTTGATAGCATGGTTACTGCGTCGAGGTTGAAAACACTGGTGGCTTTTGTTGGCTTTGTCCTCGTGACTTGCCACTGATAGTTATTCAGTGACATCTCTTCAATGAATTCGTAAGCAGCCTCAGGTATTTTGTTATTCAGGGTTCCACCGATGGCTGAATCAATCAATTGTTTTTTTGAGGGGTTCACGCCGTTATAAAAGGTTTGGACTTGTAGCCACAAGGGTAAACTGTGGTGAGGGCACCTTCTCAATAGATCCTTGTATCTCTCCCATGCATCGCAAAGTGTCTCTAAATCCATCTGCACAAAAGAAGAGATATCATTCCTCAACTTTGCCATTTTAGCCGGTGGAAAATATTTTAACAAAAATTGTCCTGTCATTTGTTCCTATGTAGTGATTGATCCTCGTGGTAACGAGTTCAACCACTGTTTAGCTTTATTCCTCGAATAAAAGGGAAATAACCGAAGACAGATAGCATCATCAGAAACGCCATTTATTTTGAAAGGATCGCAAAATTCTAAGAAATTCGCCAAGTGATTATTTGGATCTTCATCTTGCAAACTTGTAACACCCCTAACCCGTATCTGTCGCTGAATTAGGGTTACGGGTATTACCAGATAATCATTACTTTTATTCAATCAATTAGATCATATTTAAACAAACTTATATAATAATACACATATAAGCAAACAATTACATATGCATAAAACATATTTATTCCACTAAACCAAATCATATGTGGCACAAGCATTGACAAACATAAGTTGAACATGCAAAATACATTTTATTAAAATTACAAAATAATGCAAGTACCGTAAGCCTCATTTGCTATGTCCTTATTTACTTATGAAATACTCAAGCAATTAACCCATTAGTATCTATATGATTGAATAACATGATTCAATTATCATTTTATACTAACTCACTTAAAAGGGCCGAATATACCAGCATAAAAGATATTAGCAGATGTCCAAACTTACAAACTCAATAAACATCATATAAATACATACCTACTTGACCAAATATACAAGGACACATATATGCAATTATATGTACCTAGCTCATACCAAAGTTCAGATAGATCCAAATAATCAATCAGATCAATGTTCACATGAATTCGTTTGCATGCACATAGTTGAACCGAAAATAACTATACGGTATATACATTATTTTTGTAATAGTTAGATTCATTTACAGACATTTATTATAATTTAATAAGATCATATCAACTCATGCATTTTTATCATTTCCATCAAATCATATTATCAAGCTATCTAAATACCTATTCGGCCTATACTCATCATTTCAAACCAATTAATCATGCCAAAACTCTATATATATATATATATATATATATACCAAACGTTTCACATTTACCAATTACATGTGTCATTTAACATTTTATAAAAAATGAGTTTAAGTATTCATCAAACATAATTGAATACAGAACATAAACATAACAAACACATCACACTTGTATTCCATGGCTAATTACACATTATTAAGACATTATCTTAATCCATAATGCCATTTCCCACAAGACCGAATTACACCTACTATATGCACATATACCATAGCCGAAAGCTAAATAAAATCCATACAACCCTTGCATCATAATGACATAAACATATACACCATTTGATCATAAAAAAAAAAAATCATACGTCTCAAAACCAAACTAACACAGGATATAAGCCATATTCGTATGGCTATAATACATATAAAGACAAATTTTTCAATTCAAACATAGGCATTATCCATTCTATACATGCCTTTATCCAAAATAAACCAAACTAAAAGAGTACCAAAAAGATGATAGTGTGGTTGACTTTGCTGACAATTTCCCGAGCCCATAGCTTGACCAAAATCTATAAAACAGAACATTGAACATAAACAGAGTAAACTTACTAGCTTAGTAAGTCTTAAGCAAATTCTCTATAACAATTAAACATTTTAATCGTTAGGTTTATGGCATTGAGTATAAATATTTCAATATGTACATTAATCATAGCCGAATGCTATTAATCATAGCCGAATGCTATCATTACCCTTAACCTAAGTATTAGCACTTTATTTCCAAGGGCATATACATCATCAAAACACATAAATACCACATGTATTCGCATAATCCAAGTCAAATGAATATATCATACATATCGTTCACATATACTTATTTGTACACATATACAAACACATCCAAAACTCTCTCACCATTAACCTTGCCACTTATAGCTGATTCTTCAAAATAATGCATTTAAACTCAATTTCATATATATAATGTTCATACTTAACTCAAATGATGATATACCGACTTACCTCATTCCTTACTAATATATATAAGGCTTATACTTACCCGAGTTTTAGCTCAGTGCACTAAATATGTCTCACCTTGTATGATTCCCGAATTCTCTGTTTATAATGTATCACCGGCATTAAGCCTGCTAGGCATCAAAGCCCGAAATACACACCGGCATTGAGCCTACTAGACCAGAGGTCCGAGATTTAAACACCGGCATTTAGCCTGCTAGGCAATAAGCCCGATATAATTCACCGGCACGAGGCCTGCTAGGCATTTAGCCTGATATAAATCACCGACACAAGGCCTGCTAGGCTCGAAGCCCAAATATTAACATAATTAACCATTCCATGCACATTTATTAATTCTTAAATCACATATAACACATATATTTCACAATATCACATATCAAATTTGGATAAACTTAACCACATTACACCAAATAAAATCAATTCAATATTATACTAATCACATTCGGCAATTCCACATATATATTTCCAAAATTTCTGAATTTCATCATTTATTATATTACGTAAATAATTTTCAACATATAATTGCTTAAAGACTTACCTCGACTATCGACAGACAACGAAGACCGGCTATTCGATAACATTTGCCTTTCCTTGACCCAAATCTGTTTTTCTTTATTCTTGATCTAAACACATTAAAATTTAGCTCATTCAAGCACATTTCATCTCAATTTAGTCCCAAAACACATAAATAGGCAAATTACCATTTTACCCCTAATGTTTCACATTTTTACAATTTAGTCCTATTTGCACAAAACACAGAATACACAAAATTTCATTACACACCCTAAGGGCCGAATATTCATAGGGACTATACAAGTCCATTTATTTCATTTATTTTTCATTTTAACCCTTCAAAAATTTACTTTTGCAATTTAGCCCAAAATACACAAATTCACCAAAATTTCCAATACAAAACATTTTAATCTATAACATAACCTTAACATATATTCATCAAACATCACAAAGCATAAGCTTCTATCATGGCCGAACATCACATACACACTAATCTCAAAAATTCTAGCATGGGTCGGATAGTATTCGAAGCAACGATTACAAAAACGTAAAATTATCAAAAATAGAAATCAAACTAACCTTGGATTTAAGCTTACAAGTGCCGAAATTTAAGCTTGTATTTCTCTTTTCTTCCTTAGCACATTCGGCCTTAAGAAACAAAAAGATGATAATGGCTTTTCATGTGTTTTATTTAACATATAATATGTTATTTATTTATTTACAAATATAACCTTATATTATAAGATTTTATAACATATAACTTAAGGTTACTATTGTCATATACCACCCATTAACCTTAAAAATGGGCTATTTGCCCTTTTAATACCTCTTATTAAAAAGCCATTATCATTTTAGCACTTTTCACTATAGTTTGCAACTTTTTGACTTTACGCGATTAAGTCCTTTTTTTGTCAAATTAAGCACACAAACGATCAAATTTTCATACAAAACTTTCACACACATTAATTCACATATAATAAGCACCGAAAATAATATTTAAAAATTTTCTGGACTCGGATTCGTGGTCCCGAAACCACCGTTCCGATTAGGGTCAAATTCGAACTGTTACAAAACTAAACAAATTGCTGTATCATTTGAATTGTGTTAGGTTTCAGTTCAAAATTATTTGCAGTGATAGCAGGTCTAACAATACTTGACTCAGTTCCTATTAAATTAGGTTTAGCATAATCATACATAGTTAGCGGATTATTCTCAGCCATCTCTTCAGTAGTATTAATTTCATCTTCTTGCTCTTCTTGTGTGTATTGCAGGCTTCTCCTTATTTCTCTTCGGTTTCTGTGAACTGTGCTTTCAATTTCACTATCGTAAAGTAGCGGTCCTGACGGGTTTCTTCTAGTCATAAACTAGAATACTTGCCAAAAGCAATGAAGAAAATTTAGAAAAGTAAAAATAAAATTTAATTGCAAAAAAAAAAATATGGCTAAAGTAATAAAAATTGAGCGTTCTTAATATTTCAGTTCCCCGGCAATGGTGCCAAAAACTTGATCGTGTCTAAAAGTCTTAATATTTATATAATGAATGATCGAGCCTAGAAACTAATTTACGACAACGATTGAGGCAAGCGCATCTATCGAACAGTAGTATAGTTTAGTGGCAAGACTGGGATGTCGAACCCAAGGGAACCAAAAGTACTAATACTAACTTTCTTTTTATTATTTAGCCTAATAATTAAGGGAATTATTGTTTAACCTAAAATTAACTAATTACTAAGCTGAAGATGCTAAGACACAGAGAATGAATTGGGAAAAATACTGTTGGGAAAAACCAATTGATTAAGACAATACCCGAGGAAGAATCCACCTAGAGTTCACTTGTTATTTAACTCTGAACCAGACGATTTATTCACTTAACTTGATCCATAGGATCCCTAATTTATATTAATACCTCTCTCGAGGCTACTAACGTCTAACCCTAGGATGATTAATTGAAATCTCTTTCTAATTAAAACCCTTAGAGTTGCATTAACTCAATCTATGGACTCCCATATTAGGTTTGACCCTACTCCGGCAGATTCTCGTCATCCTATCTCTAGGGTTGCGATCAACCCCGCTTAACTATGCTAGATCTACTCTTAAACAGGGAATATTCCTCCATTGCCTAAGCACATCAATACTTGAATCAATATCCTGAAACATTAAAACAAGAATTAAGAACACATAGTTAAGAACAAATCAAGTATTTATCATATAGTTCAGAAAACAATAACAAGATCCGTCTTAGGTTTCATCCCCCTCAGGTATTTGAGGGGTTTAGTTCATAATCATAAAAGAATACATATCAGAAGAAAATATAAAACAAAACATAAGAAAAACCCTAAAACCCCCTGAAGGAAATTGAAGGGAATATCTTCCGTCTTGAGTATGATTCTGGCTTCTTGAGATGGATCAACTGGCTATCTTCGAGTAAATCCCACAATTCTGGCCTCTCTGGCTTGGCTTCTCGGCCTACCTGTTGGCCTCTAGGGTGTTTATATAGGCTTTTGGAATGTCTTTCTTTGCCTCTAAGTACCCTATTCCGAATAGAATTCAAACAGGTCACGTCAGGGATATGCCCGTGTGATACGCCCGTGTAAGTCGAGTCCGGGCCGTGTTTGGGTCTACTAAAGAGGCACGGTCGTGTGGCTTGGGCCCAGGCCGTGTGAATTTCATGCTTTGACCCAATTTCTCTATTTTTGGCCCGTTTCTCGTTCTTTTCATCCTCCGATGCTCTCCTAAGTATAAAACATGAAATTAAAGGATTAAGAGCACCAAATTCCACAATTCAGGGGATAAACCATCCAAAAGTATGCTAAATGTGGGATTAGAATATGTACATATTACGGTTTATCACTAACCACAATGATACTACTCTTTTTAGGAACACATTGCATTGGACTTACCCAATGCTATCAAAAATAAGGTAAATAATTCCAGCATCAAACCATTTTATAATTTCTTTTTTAACAATTTCCTTCATCTTCTCATTTAATCTTCTTTGTTGCTCAATCGATTGCTTGCCTTCATCTTCTAACTTGATCTTGTTCATGCAAAAAGATGGACTAATACCTCGAATATTGGCAATACTCTAAGTAATAGCTCGTTTATGTTGCTTAAGAATATTGACCAATTTCTCTTCTTGAGTTACATCTAATGTTGTGGAGACAATAATTGGAAGAGTATTGTTATCACCAAGAAAGACGTATTTAAGATGAGTAGGTAGTGGTTTCAGTTCTAGAGTAGGAGCTTCGTCAATAGATGGCTTGAAAATTGGAGCTGTTCTGTTGGCTAAGTCTAAGGATTCAATCTGCTATCTATGCCTGAATTCAATATTATTAGCTTCAACCATGCTGTCACAATTATCTAAGAATTCATCATTAGATGTCACTGCAAACTCCTCAGAAAGTATTGTGTTTTGGTCATTGAATTCTTGCTCAATTAGATCATTTAGCACATCGACAGTATGGCATTCTTCTTTATCCTTGCATTGAATAGATTCGAAAACACTGAAGGTAACATGCTCATCATTAAGTCGCATGGTCAATTCACCTTTATAAACATCAATAAGAGTTCATCTGGTGGCTAAAAATGGTCGTCCCAAGATTATGGGAAGCTCCTTGTCTTCCTCACAGTCAAGTATGATAAAATCAGCCTGAAAAATGAATTTATCCACACAAACTAAGATATCTTTGATTTACCCTTCAGGTTGAGCCAAGGATCAATCAGCTAGTTGCAATGTCACTGCAGTAGGTTTCATGTGACCAATTCCCAACTTTCTGAAAGTAGATAGTGGCATTAGATTGATGCTAGCTCCCAAGTCGCATAAAGCCTTGCCCAAATAATGGTTTCCAATTGAACATAGGATGGTAAAGCTCCTAGGATATTTCATTTTGGGGGGCAACTTATTTGTAAAAACAGCACTACTACCTTCTATGAGTGCAATAGTTCCCATATCACTGAGCTTCTTCTTCTTGGACAAGAGCTCCTTCATAAATTTCCCATAATTTGAAATTTGTACAAGAGCGTCTACTAAAGAAATATTGACCTAAGGTTGCTTCAGTGTGTTCAAGAACTGTTGGTACTACTTATCCTGCTCATTCTCCCTGAATCTTTGTGGAAAAGGTAAAGGTGGAGATACATCTGATTATGCCCACACATTTGATTGCGTTGACAGTTTTAAGGGTCGGACATTAGGCATATAAGTGACAATTTGGGGAACTTCTTTGTCTGGTACATCGGCAAACTCTTCAAATTCAACCTTCTCACTAGGGATCACTTTACCAGTATCTTAAGGTGCTACAATAGAGTCTGTAGTCAGCTCGCCAGTTTGTTTACCACTCCTGAGAGTGATAGCCTTGCAGTGTTCTTTCCCCCGCAGACTTGGATTTTCTGTGTCACTAGGTAATGTGCCCGATGGTGGAGTATTCAAATTCGAAGCAAGTTTTCCTAATTGTGCCTCCAATGCCCAAATAGAAGATGAATTCCCTTGCATAATAGCTTCTGTACGAGTCATATGCTCCTACATTAAAGCTTGAGGAGATGCTAACGGGTTAGAAAGAGAAGCTTGCATGTACTATTTTCGTCGATGTTCTTGAACATATCGATTCGACATTGAAGAGTGTTATGGCTACGTTTGATTCTGGTGTGGATGCATCTGAGTGTGTTGATTGTAATTCCCTTGTCTTGAATTATAATTGCCTTGAGTAAATATATTCTCATATCGGAATGTCGTAACATTTTGTCCAGAATTTTGAGTTCCCCGAGACTGTTGATTGCGTGCAGAATTATTATAAGAGGTGCCATAAGAATTATTGTGGATGTTACTGACATAAAAGGCATTCTTTGCATGTTGTGGACAATCTTCATAGTTGTGGTTGTAATTGCAAATCTCATAACAAAAGGTAGAAACATCAACTTGTTAAGCGACTTGTATAGGTGCAATGTCACTAGTCCCTTGCATATTTTTTTATCATATTTGTAAGAGAAGAAACTTGAGCACTAAGTGCAGATATTGCATCCAATTCAATAACTCCCAGAGTAGCTTTTGCTTGTGTAGCTCTAAAGATAGGATATTGATAATCATTCTGAGTAATTCTCTCAAAAATTCCAATAGCATCATTATAAGTACAATCCAGCAAAGGACCATTGGCTGATGCATCAACAAGATTCTTTATGTGTGAATTCAACCCATTATAGAAAATCTCAAATTGTGTTTCCTATTGAATGTCGTGCATGGGACAGCATCGAAGCAAAGATTTATAACATTCCTATGTGGTGTGAAGATTCTCATCATCTAGTTGATGATAAGCTATAATATCATTTCGGAGACAAGCATTCATTGTCGGCAGGTTAAATCACAAAACAAACTGTGTTGCTAGTGCATTCTAAGAAGTAATTGATCCGGCAGGTAGCCCAATGAACCAAGTACGAGCTTTTCCTGTAAGGAATAAGGAAATATTTGCATATTCAAAGCTTCATTAGGAACGTCTTGTTGACTAAAAGAAGAACAAATAAAAAAAAATGATTTAAGATGTTCTTGTGCATGTTCATGTGGCAGTCCAGCATATTGCCCATTAGAATTTAGCATTTGAAACGTTATTGGCTTGAGTTCAAAATTTCCAGCTTGGGTTGTTGGCCTAACAACTCTTGGTTGTAAGTCATCCAAGACAGGTACTACAAAATCTCATATAGTCTTGTTTTGTATTTGAGCGTCTTGCGGCAACGGTGGGTTATTAGCATTTTGGTGCTGCATCGGGGGTATGACTTCATAGTTTCTTGGTAAAGTCATATCCCATTGTTCTCGAAGTCTCCTCCAAACGGTTCTTTCAATTTCTGGATCAAAATCGGCAATAAACTCTGATTGCTTTGGGTCATACAACACCTAAAATAAAATGTGAAAATAGCGACAAAAAGAAAACAAGCTAGTAACAACTAAATATTATGAAATAAAAACAAACGAAAATAAACATCAAACAAACGCCATCCCCGGCAACGGCGCCAAAACTTGATCGGTTGTTTAATGTCACAGCAATAATGTGCAAGCGTACAATGTCAATGCAAGTATACTAGACAGATATGAGTCTGTTGGATATCGATACCACGAGGATGGTTGTTTTTTGTCTATCAATGTCAGTGCAATAAATAGATAGAAACGAGATAAATTGTGAGAGTAGTTGTCGAAGAAATAACTTGAAAACAATAAGATAAAATATGATAATGATAAACTGGGATCCCCAACGTGAATATTCAATAGAATACTAAGTGCTCACAAGGTATAAAAGGATAGGTGATTGTCAATGCATTAAATTGCAATGAATATCTTACCAAGCTTAACTTCTATGTTTAATCTAAGACTTAAACATGCACATTCGCCACATCTTTCGATGATGGCAATGGAACACTATTAAGAACAAGTGGATTAAATTCCTCTAATCCTCAAGCAACTTCTGTTGTCATGCTTGTTAGCTTGAACTATCGCTGCATTTTCCAGTGTCAGTGACCGCAATAACACTTCCATGCTAAAAACATTCAAACCCAAAGATTAAACAGTAGAAGCAAGATTGAATAAAATAACATTTAACCCAGAAATAATGTATACTTCTGTACAAACATGAAATAGAAAGTAATCACTAGTGTTCAGAAAAGAAATATAAAAGAAACAAATGGAGAGTACTATTCCAAGAAAATCTCGACTTGATCTCTCAACTCCCTCTTGTATCGCCCTCAGGGCTCCTCGTCGAGAGCTAATCTACATCTCTTTCACGTCGATTCACCCATAGGAAACTTAAGCTGTCATACCCGAAAAGCTTCAAAAGATAGGTTGAAGAAGATGACACCCCCAAAAAAAACCTCCTCCTTCTTTCCTTTTCACGTGAATATTAATATTTATCTAAATTGCACATGTGTCCTTTCATTAAAATCATGCTGCCTTTGTACGTACAAGTTGGTTGTACCAGACTGGACAACTCACACATTTTTGTTCTTATCCGAATAGCTGTTAGGTGCGAAAACACTTTTAGGCGCAATCTGGAAATACTCATGCAGTGACATCAGTGCCAAAACATGACGAAATTAAGGATAAATAGGTTAAGATCCACTGAGTTATAAAATGCAATTTACTGAACTGAAAATGCTAAAATATGTGCTAAAGATAACTAAATGGGGACAAATTAACCAATAAGTAGGTAGAAAACATATGTTCTTTCTAGTACTATCACATAACCCAGCTATGGTCTGACATATAAACACTGTCATGGTCCAACCATGGTCTTATGTTTGAATAATTTCCATAGCCTCGCTATGGTCTTACGTGTGAATGCAACCTGTCTCCATTGATATCATAAATTATCATTTTCGTAAATTTTTACGATTCCTATTCTATCAAAAAATCAATTTAATATTAGTAATTTTACATCATTTAAACTTTAGTATACATAAACACTTAGAAATACAATTGAGTTCATATTAATGAACTTACAAAGCTAATTTGCAGTAATGGCTCTGAGTTTCTCAATCAATGATCGACGTAATATCAATTCATTTTTTTTTCAATTACACACATCAATATAATCTAATATTATGCAATTAGGTTCATATATTTCACTTAAATATAAACTAAAATTAAACCGAACGAACTTACCTGGCTAAATTGTAGAAATGAAAAAGTACAAAGGCATTTTGGTAGTTTTCCATTCTTCTTGATTTTTCACTTCATCTTGATCTAAATTAATAATTTCATTCAGTCTATTAATTTAGACAATAAAACAATGCATTTTATGCAATTTAGTCACTTTTGACATTTTTATAAAATTACCCCTAACATTTTACTTTTATTCAGTTTAGTCCCTAGGCCTAAAACATGCAAATTAACCATTTTTAATGCCAATTCACATCAGCTAAATATTTACAATAATTTTACATCAAATCCTTGTATTTTTACTATTTCAACAATTTAGTACCTAATTGATAAATGCATTAAAATTACTTAATAAAATACTTATAAATAACAAATAATACTTCAAATTCATCATTTAATAACTAAAAATCGCACAGATTCATCAATGGCAACATTTAATATCTTTAACAGTTTCAAAATCAAAGGTAAAGACTAGCTGAACCTAGTTGCAACGATCCCAAAAACATAAAAATTAAAAGAAACGAGTGAAAAACGGACTCACATGCACCCATTGAAGCTTGGACGAAGCTTGGAGCTTCTCCCCAATTTTTTTCAACTAACAATGGTGAAGAAGATGAATGAATCATCTTTTAATTTCTTTCTTATTTTATTAACATTATAACTTGATATAATGTTTTTATAAAATAATAAACATCATTTTTTTAGCTAATTAACCTCACTAACCGTTCAACACCTTTTAAAAATGGTATATTTACCATCCAAGTCCAGTTACCTTTATTTAATAATCCATTTCATCACTCTAATCAAATAATGATCACATTTTACAATTTTTATGATTTAGTCCTTTTTACTTAATTAACTATTGAAACATTAAAATTTTTCAACGAAACTCTAATACAACCTTAATACACTCCGTAAATATTTATAAAAATATTTACAGCTTGGTTTATAGAAACGAGGTCCCAATACTTCATTTTCTAAAACCACTTGACCTTAGGGTTTACCACTTGAACTTAATAAATCGCTTATATAACATAAATTATCAAATAGAAAACCTTTTTAAAACTATACTTGACTCGTAAATATTAAATAACAATACTTACAAACTTACTCGTTGGATTTGGCGGCCCCGAAACCACAGTTTCTGACACCACTGAAAAATGGGATATTACAACTCAGCCATGGTTTCCTTGACGAAATTGAGAAATATTTTGCTAAAAATTATAAGGTTGAAATGACATCATTTTTTACTTCTTTGATGTCTATAAAGTATGAGGGTCAAGGAAATTTTGAGTAATTTAGGGGCTATGAGTTTCATGATCCCACAATTAGGAATATTTTTTAGACGAGAATTGCAACATTTTGAGGATGTTGAGTTTGGAGGGAGAAATAAGATTAGAGACATTGCTTTTAAGGAGGAATTGAATTCTAACTCAGTTCTTACTATCACTTTTGATGATATTTAGGTTCTCATACCTATCATTGATTAAAAAGTGAATCCAGAACCTCAATAAGACAATGTTGAACAACTCCCTATTCAAGATGAGGTAATTAGTCCAGAAGAACAAACTCAACAACCTCAAGAAAGAATGTCATTAAAAAGGCCCACTAGAGAAAGGATTATAATGGCTTTAGTGGAATATTTTGACCTTAAGCTACATCAGATGAATATTAAGTTAATGGTTTCTCAATGGTAACACTGATCATACATTTATATGGTGCAACTAGAAAACTTTCTGCCTGATGATGCAAAGTTAATGATTTGAAAATTAAATAACTTCATCTATGGGCTTAAGCATACTTCACGTCAATAGTATTACAAATTTTACCAAATGATTATTTCATTCGGTTTAGAGATTAATTTTTTGTAAGTTTAGTGGGAGTAAGGTTCAATATTTGGTTTTATATGTTAATGACATACTACTTGTCAATAATAAGTATAATATCAATCAATGCCCTAAGAATGATTTTGAGATTACAAAAATGCATAAGATTTTTTACATTTTAGCAGTAGGAAGTCTAATGTATATTCAGTTTTGTATACATTGGAATATTGTGTACAATGTTGGGATGTTAGGCAGGTATTTTAAGCAACCCTGGCTTGGACCATTGGATAATATCCAAGAAGGCTATAAGGTATTTTCGGAGAACAAAAGATTATATACTCACATATCGGAGGTTTAATCAATTAGAGATCATCAGGTATACAGACTCCGATTTTGATGGAATATGGATACAAGTTTTTGTCACTAAGGTGCAAATTGTGAAAACAAATTGCAGTCTTTTATTCCAATAGCAACAGGAGCACATCAAAGCCAAAACACATATACTTTAAGTTCCTAGTTGTTAAAATAAAAGTTTAGAGTGGTTAGGTGCCTATAAAGCATATTAGGGCAAACTCCATGATTGCGGATCCGCTTACTAAGGGACTACACCCAAGGTTTTTCATGAGCACATTGCTCATATGGGTGTAATATCATTTAAAGATATTTGGTTTTAATGGGAGTTTGTACTTTTAAATGTTTTTATGTTATAGACACATTTTCAGTTATTTCAGTTTACGAATACTAAGTTGATTTTCTGCCGAAATAAAGTTTATTTAGTTTATTCACACTCTGGTTTTGGTAAGGTTTAATCTCACTAAGGTTTAAGGAGGACCAGTTGGAAACAGACATGTTTAGATCCTATTACATGTAATTTCCATGCTACACATCCATACTTGATCTATGTCATTAGGTTGTGTTAATATATGTGATCAGGGATGGATTTAGTTACGATATATGTAACGAAAGTCGTCTTGGTTCTATGTTAACATAATTAATGGACTAGATTGTTCGGAATACCCTTTGGATATGATAGTAAATTTTTTGAGCTCATAAGGTTATATAATGACATGTAATTATAAAGTAATTAGTATATATATGTGTGGTCCAAGTGGGAGATTGTTGGAAAATATGAGCATCACATGTATAATAAGGGTAATTACATGTTATTATTTATTATCATGATAGGTTAGCCCAAATTAAAAGTGGTCTAATTTGGTTAAGGAATAATGGGCTTTAATTATTAAATAAAGCATGGGTCAAATATTTGTAGATACTCTAGTAATTCAACTCCAATCAATTTCTAATTAATGATGGGCTAATTAGGAATTAGGGTTAATGTGCCAAAATTATATATATTAAGGTTGTGGTCCAAATTAATCAAAACCTAATATCAATAGACTTCAAAAAATCGATGAATTCATATACGCTTCCGCACTTGATTTATTCTTGATGATTTGATATGATACATCATGATTTATAGTTATAATGTTATATTAGATATTATTTAAGGTTCTATCAGTCTCTATCGAAAGTTTGGGATTTGTTTCGGATAAACATCTATTGGTCTTTGGGTAATGGTGGAATGGTGAAATTTTGGTATTATGATTGGGTGCCTGATGTGGGACCTCTGTGAAATCAGGTTGCGTCTAATCATATTTGTGATAACCAAGTGTTCAGGATATGGTGAATGATGATGGAAATTGGAATTGGGGTTCTTTTGCACATATTTTGGATAATTTGGTGCTTCTTAAAATTGCATTGATTCCCCACCAAACGATATTTTGGGTTCAGACAGTGTATTTTTGGTAAGTTTACAGTTTGAGTAGCTTACAAGAGCCTGGTTGTTGAGTCTTTTGAACCAAAAGATACTTCTTGGGGTCTAATTTGGAAGCTAGCAGATCCACAACGAGTTAGACAATTCTTGTGTCTCGTTCTAAGGGATCGTCTTCTTACCAATTTTAAGAGAAGTCGAAGGGGCGGACTCGTTGATGCTGCTACTTGCGCAATCTATGGTAATGCTGAGGAAACAACCATTCATTCGCTGAGAGATGGTTATTGTGCACGCGC
Source organism: Gossypium australe (assembly GCA_005393395.2). NCBI lineage: Eukaryota > Viridiplantae > Streptophyta > Magnoliopsida > Malvales > Malvaceae > Gossypium > Gossypium australe. The sequence continues at coordinate 137,240,517 of CM016626.1, read as the reverse complement.
TATATGGGTACGTTCGGTCCCTTCGAGAATGCAAGAATATTCTTTGGAATGGATCTTCGACAGTGAATTTTGAGTTCTATAGTATTCAGTGGGGATCATTGTTTGGTATTGTTTGCCGGCGTATTTGGAAACAAAGTAATGCTGTAATTTCTAGAGAGGAACATTGCGATGTTGATAGCACTATCGCAAGATATTGGGGCTGAGCGTTGGCAGTTACTAAATGTGATGCTGAAGTCAAAATACGAAGTTCTGTGCCTATAAAGAGGATATATGAAAGCTACCAACATCATGTTATATTAAAATCAACTCCGATTGAGCGATAATTGTTGTTGGTCAAGAGCAGCAGCGGGTGGAGTTCTAAAGGATGCATATGAAAATTGGATTGTTGGCTTTCGGCGTCAGATAGGAGTAGCGTCTGTTATGGACGCAGAACTGTGGGGAATCTTTCATGGTCTTTCAATTGCGTGGGATCGAGACTTCAAGAAAGTTTAGGTGGAGTGCGATAGTTCCGTAGCAATTGAGGTCTTCAATAATGGAGCTCATGTTTCAAATTCTATTGCGTAGCTTCGAAACATTAATGAGCTTGTTTATCGGTGCTGGTAGGTGTGGATATCACAAATTTCTCGGTCATCAAATATAGTTGCAGATATTATAGCAAAGAAGGCTATCGGCATGGATTTGCAGCTGCAGATATTTGAAGACCTTGTATCGGTTATCTAGTTTCAACTTATTAAGGATTCTAAAGACCATAGCTTAATTTTATAGCTGCTAGAAATTAAAAAATTTCCTCTCATTTTCATTCATCTTATCATTATAATTTGGAAGTTTTGATTGCAACAAAGAGAAGGTACAAAGGAGAGAGTGGTGGTAGCTGTGAAGGTCGGTTCATCTAGACAAAGTGGAGGGCCGAAGGTTACAAACTGTAAAGGTGAGGGGAGTCTTAAGATTGAGAGCTGAGGATAAGTTGACAAAAAATAGGTTTGGTATTCTTAGAGAGTCGTTCCTTTCTTCATTGTTTATAGAGTGTTTAATGGTGAGATTCTCGTATAAGATGGTGTTAACGTGTTGGCCTTGCATTCTAGCCATTATTATAGGATGCATGGGGTGTGTGTCTTCGATGGGATGAAGATGTTTATGATGGGACAAATTCTATGTTTATTTTGACTTGATATTATAGGGTAGTTGAGCCACGTGGTGCTTAATGACCAACAACTTCAAGTTCCCAATGAAAGCTCAATTGCCTAGATGTCTGTTGGTACGCACTTGTCCAGATGGTTATTTCGAGTGGGAAGTTTAAGGGGGACCTTCTGATTTTTCGATAACTGGCTTATTGTTTGTGATGTTCTTCTAGTTTGCCATGTGTTCTCATGCAAATGAAAATATTAATTTTTATGCATTAGGATGAAAATGATCATCTTTACTATTTTCTTTTCCTCTTTTTTCTTTTTTACCAAATATACTTAAGATTTATTTTGTTTCTACTTTTCCATTTAACCAAACACATATTTAAAGCTTTCTCTTAACACCTCAAGGTACAAGATTGAAATTGTGGCAATCACATCCATAATTAATCATATAGAATGGATAGTTTGAAGAAAACAAAGTGTTGGGTTATGAACTAAATCTAAATAAAAATTATATTATATTGGGAACATGCAGATTGGATTCCTCTTTTTCGTTAGCCTTCGGTTCACTGGTAATGGACCTTGAAACAGCCACCACTCTCAGTTCAGTGTTGACGACAGTTTCCTTGTACGCCGCGGTTCAAATCGTGGATCAAATACGTTTCGGTCACACATTACACTTGTAAACTCCTCCTGGGATTTCAATAGAAACCAAATGAAACGTACCCCATTTTGTTGTGGTGGTTGGTGATGATGGAAAGTATTGCATAGTTGAAATGACAAAAAAATCAGAATTGAGGTGATCAAAAAAATCAGATCTTGGTTAAACTCAAAATTGTATGAGAATCCTTTTGGGGCAGAATTATATGATGGCTGGCATATTTCTGGGCCGCACCATGGCTTACTTGTGAAAGAAAAGGAAAAAGACAACTTCACGGCGAAGCTCAAATATGATTACGCTTGGTTGAATACTTTAAATTTACTTTGTATATTATAAAATATTTTAAAAATAAATTTATATTATTACTTATCTATATTTATTTGATTGTGTTGGTGTGCTAATTAATCGGACTCTAATTTAATTGATAAATCATTAACTTCCTTTTATATAGAAAGTTTTACTATTACAATAGTGTGTGTTTTTATATGAAATCAATAAAAATTCAATATAGTGAGATTTGAACTTTTGACTTAAGGAATATTAAACATTTAAGTTTACTATTTCAACCAAAAATTCATTTGATTTTTATATAATCTTTTTTGACATAACGATGATTCATACGAAGATTATTCCTTGAGAAAGCAAACACCAAATCAATAGGCTACAACTTAAGTTCTTTATATAAAATTTTAAGAAATATATTTATTACATAATTTTTTTACTTAATTAAATTTAAATTAGTATTTAATTCAAATTCGAGTAAACCCGATTTCAAAATATCCCATCTAGCACTTTGATTTTATGCTTTTTAATTTTAATGAACTTAGAAAATCTTTGAGGAGAAGCTATGCTATTTAAATGTGATTTGCTTAATCAAATTACTTATAAAAAAATAGTAAAACACTTTAAATCTTTTGTGTTGGCTTAATGGTTAGATAATTTATTGGTCTAAGTGTGACCTAAACGTTGTTGTTAGGACTTCACTCTACTAATATAATTCACCAAAAAAGAAAATAATAATAATAAAACACCTTATGAATTATGAAAACTCCTCCCTCTTCCTCTTGCACTATCAGTTGACTATGAATTTAGTTTTGGTCATCTTATTCATTGTAATAGAAAAGTTTATTGGATATTAAGGGATACATGATGGAGGAATTATTTATAAAGACAGTGTTTGACCATGCTTAGAGCTTTTGCAGTTTTGTGCTCGAATTTCTAAATTCTTTTTCTTTCTTATTTTTTTCAACGGTATCATTGATTGAAAACTGTAGCTAAAACATTATTTTTTTTTTTTTTTTTGCATTTAGTACAATTAATTATTAAACAAAAAAAGTAATTAATAATAAAAATAATGCCCTTGTTTTTAAATGTCTTTGCAAAATGATTACAAAGAGATCCAAAGCAGAAGAAGGGAAAGCAACCGTTAAATTTCAGCATCCAAAATTCTTTAAAAGGGTATAGCAAAACCTAGCCACCAATGCTGCGTTGTTTAGCTTTCTTAAGCTTTTTACTCGTTAACCCACACCCTCTGTTTTGTTCATCAATAGCTTTCCAATATGAAAATGAAATCCGCTAATTTTGTCAATTGAATTATTGATCAATGGTGATGTGCAATGAATCGTATGTAGACTTAACAATTTCTTACCTTACCTTACACCTCTCCAAATCACATATCACAACTATTTCCCAACAACATTTTTAAAAAGATATAGCAGAGAAAGTTAACGGAAGGACTGAAATGAGCAAATAAATTAATTAGAGGGACCTGCATTTATAAAGGGCATAAATCTGTAAAAATCGATAACTATATGGGCTATCCTTACAATTTAATCTTTCGAAAAAATTATTGATACATTAAGTTGCGTTTGTTTCACAATAAAAAAAACATTACCAAAAATGTTTTTTTTTTTTGGTTTGTTTAATTGAAAATAGCTTGGTCTACAAAAATGTCTTACCAGTTAATGAAAAATAAGTCTTTTTTTTCCTTCAAAATTAACTTACCATTTTAATAAGCATAGGTTATTTTTCCGAAAAAAAACTCATTTATCAATAATTTGAATTTTTTATATAAAAATGAACTACAAATATTTAAAATATTAAAAATTGATATCAAATACTATAATTTTTAATATTATCAAACATACATATTTAGCTATTTATATTTAATTCTATAAAAAAATTATTGATACAATTTTTATTTTAATAAATTATTTAATTTTACAATTTTAATTTAATAATAAATGTTAATATTTATTTTAAATAATCTTATTAATTTTTAAAAAAAATATTAATATCTTAATAATACATATATATTCTACAATTTGTAAATATTTAATAATATTTTTTTTCTAGTTTAAATATGAATATTTAATATATAAATATGTGTGCTTGTTTAAATTATGTTGAGCTTAATTTATCTCTTCAAGATCCAACGTGCCACTATCCACTCTCATATATGTAACTTTAAATATAATTTTAATTAGACATTATTTACTGTTAAGTTTATATAAGATATTAATTATTATAAAATAAATTTCAGTTGTCACAATGAAATGCTTCTGTTTAATATTTCATAACAAATACAATTTATTGTGCATTTGTTTCATTAAGAATAATTTTTAAAAAATAGTTTCAAGAAAATTTATCAAATAAAAAATTATTTTACACAAAATCATCAAAATATTAAAAATATCAAAATTTCCAAAAATTAATTTATTTTTCGAAAACTGTTATCACATTTTAAAATTTTTGTTTTAAATAACTTAACGGTAAAAAGTCTTAAACTTTTGTTTCAATTTTCAATTAATTTTTATTTTGTACAGTCAATGCTCAAATATGGACATTAATATGCATGAATTTGAGATTTCAACTAAAATATTTAATTTGTTTTTATGATGGGAAAATTGATTAAACTTAACATCTACTTAAGGACTGATAACTAATTAATTAAGACCAATTTCGTCTCTCATAAATTTTCCTCTTTAAAATTCAATTATTTAAATTAAAAATTTTATGACACGCGTATACGTATGAAAATCACAAATTTAGAATATAGGTATGCAACATAAAATAAACAATAAAATGTATGTGGTTCAAAAGTAATTAATCATAATAACAAATGAAATATGTACAATATTAAAATAATTATTTTTAGTAAAACAAAATTTATAGGCATAAATGCATCATATTAATAATACTAAATGTATTACAATTATTTATCTTGGTGTTGTCATCAATTTGAGTTACTGTCAAGTTGAGTTGTGGCACCAACTTAATTAACAACATTATTAATATATATAACTAGTAGATATAATAAATTGTGGATACTAAAATAAAAATGTATAACATATATTGAAATGAAGCCTTGGTTGAATTGTAAATTTAATATTTTATCAATCCAATCGGAATGGTTTTATTTTATAAATTTAATTGACTCGTGACACTAACTCGTTTATCAAAAATATTAGGATTTTATAACATGTACTTATGACATCAAATGTAGGCGTGTAAGAATCAATTTACGGCTTTTGATTAAGCCTCATACTTATTCGCTTTAATAATTGCGACCAAGTTTGAATTTGAAGGTAAGTACGGATATGCGTACGTGTATGCTATAGAGTTTTTTTCTCTATATTTTTAAAGAAATATATTTGATTATTATATCTAAATATGTATGAGATATAGACTTTCAAAAAGCTGGGTATGATAAAGAAGAAGAGCTAGCTTGCATGTGTGTATGTAACATGCATGAAGGTGACATCCACATTCCCTATCACGTGAATAGCAAGAGAAAGGAAAAAGGGAATTGCTCCATGAGGACTTCATTTTCTTATCATGATCATTTCGCTTTTGTGGAAAAGTGTTTGAGATTTGTTCAATTCAAGTCATCCATGTACTTGTAATATTATTTCGCAAATTGATGGAACCTTAGAATCTTAGAAAAAAAAAATCAAACCAACCCTAATCATATTTTTCCAGGTTTTCATCATACAGCCCTAAGCTGTTGTGCATGCTTTTGTTTTGGTATTTTTCACGATGACAAATGAATCTTTGATATCAAAAACCATCTTCAATGATAGTACTACATGTATGATAATAAGCAATTATTGAGAACAGTAAAAAAGTTAGAATTTCGATATTAAACCCTAAATATGTTTGCTCTATAAGTCAATTAAGTTAAATTTCATGGTTTTAACATACAAAATTTTCTTTCTTGAATTTGGTTTAATGTATTAAATCAATGATTAAACGTTTGAAGAAGGATAAAGTTCGATGCACAATAGTAGAGCTAAAGTCAAGAATGGTCCGGATATTTATATAAAATATACTTGTTTAAGGTAGGTCTGATTTAATTAAATGTTGAATTTGTATTAGATATTACAAGTATTTAAGTTTATTTCTTATCTAATTAATATTTAAATATTATTTTGTATTAATTTACCAAATTAAACTAAAAATATTACTACATTTATCATTAAAAATTATAAATCTTATAAAAGAAATTGACTTTTTTAAAAAGAACTTTGAAAAATTTTGGAAGACCGAACACAAATTATCCCTTTTTTTTTAACATTAATTATAATATTAAAATAAAAATTTCAAAACTCAAATTAGCCTTTTTTTTTATTTACAAATTTTAGAGAGTCGGGTCACTTCTCCACAATAGAACTTAGGTAAAGAAATATCGAAAGAAAAAGTAGTTTTCAACATTCCAACTCAAAAGCGTTGATAAGTTTAAAAAGAAGGGACAAACTATCAAAATAGTCACTTTTATTTACTTCAGGTTACATTTTAGTCACTTATATTTGAAATGTTATGTTTTAGTCACTTATGTTAACGTGTCGTAACATTTTAGTCACTGAGTCGTTAATTATTGTTATCGGTGTAATGGTAAGCTGACGTGTCATGTTAAATCATTATTTCAAACAAAATTTTTAGGTTGAATTATATAATTGGTCCCCATGGTAAGTTGACATTGTTTCACAGATTCTTCAAACGAGCTCTACACTCTCAATGACTAAAACGACCACTATACAAAACTTACCCAAACCAGTTTGGTTCCATGCTCCCTTTCTCTCTTTGGTTCATCCATGCTCGGCTTCCAATTAAGCTTGCCTGAGAATAATCAAGAAGGTTTAGATTAATTTTACCGTTTGCTTAATTTTATTCATAAAAAAAAAAGGAAATGAATAATTTACACCATTTTGTAAAAGTTTGGAAACGGAAAAAAAATGTTTTGAATATAAAGAATTCAATTTATGTTTACATCTGATTAAGGATATGGTTTTTTATATTGATTAGTTAGATCCAATTTTAGTTTCAAAATTAGGTTATATTCTAATCGAGATTTGATTAAGAATGATTGATATTCAGTTTTGAGTAAAATTTAATTTAGGAATTATGTGAAGGAAACAATTTAGTTTTTTTGGTGGGCAAAAATTATGTTTCTGTAGTGAAGAATATGAGAAGAGAGAAAAATAAAGGGGAAGAAGAAAAGGAAAATAAAAAATAAAAAAATTAAATTGTTCAAAAAAATAAAAGTATAGGGACCAGTTTTAACAAATGGAAAACATAGAAAAAATACATTAAAAAAATGAAGAATGGAGGAAAATAGAGGGAGAAGGAGAAGAGAATGGAAAATAAAGAAAAAAAAAGAAAATTCAAATAACATAAAAGAAAAAAATTAAATTGATCAAAACGAAAAAAATATAGGGGCCAATTGTATATTTTAACCTAAAATTTCCATTTGAAATGATGATTTTACGTGTTACGTCAGCTTATTGTTACACCGTTAATGACAATTCATACTCAGTGACTGAAATGTTATAACATGATAATGTAAGTGACTAAAATATAACTTGAAACAAACAAAAATGACTATTTTGATAAAGAAGTATTATATTTAAAATTTTAATATATAAAATTAAAATTTGTGTATGGGTATCAGATGGATCATAAATATAATATGCATGCCAACTAATAATCATGCAAATTGTGACATTGTCGAAATCGGTTGGAAAAGTGAGTAGGAAAATTAGGCCTTTCTTGTGGCGTAATGCAGGGTGATAGTGTGGATGTATAATAACTTGCTTGGCACCAAATGCCAACTGTCGGAAAGGAACGGATGATAGCAAAGAAAATTTTATAAAGAAAAAGCTTATATGCCAAAAGCATTGAAATGCATAATTTTCCTATCCAAATTGAGAAAGATAATGTGTTAAAATACCTAACAAGTAATGACATTTTTCTAAGGTATTCCTCCATCTTAAAGCAAATGGAGCTATCATTAAAAGCAAGGCTTGATAACTAGATCCAAGAATATAGAAAAAAAAAAAAAAACAATGGCAAATAGCTCAACTTGAGGTGTTCCATGGTCAATTTTCTTGTTTAATTGTTATGTTGTAATTCATGGGTTAAAGTTATTGAATTTAATCTACGGAAAAGAAATATTGAATTTATGCTATGTTTGGTTAGAGTATTAATTTTTAAATTAATCACAATTTATCATTTTTAGTTACCCGCATAACTTGTTTGTGGTAAAGTGGAGGAGAACTTTTAGCTTATTTTGAAGAGGTATTTTCTTTTTACAAGAGCTTTTACCCATCTTTCTAATTGCATGCTTAAATTTGTACTAATTATTCTTTATTTTATGTTTAACTATTTGTTGGGTTCAAATTGATATATGACAAACAACACAAGAGGTGTTTATACTCTTTGATTTCCCTACATAAACGGGGCCTTATCCAGAGAGAATATTCACTTAGTACCTTGTACAACAAGTGAATCAAAGCTCTAACACTCACCAATGTAGACTTCTCACTTTAATACCTAAGATCTAAATATCTCCCCTCTAAATTTTCCCCTTGATAACTTAAGACTCTTAACCTAATAACACACTTGATTATTATAAAATAATGCACTCTCAAATTAGATTCCTTACTAAACAAAATAAGTGCTCTCAACTCATGTACAAAATCTATACAAGTTTGCGTACTTTATATGACTATGGGCTTGCTACCATAATCTCATCCATACAAACAATTACCCTTTAACATAAGCAAGATAAATATGACAAAAATCACAAATGATAAGTCTTCCAATTATCTAAGGATATCTTCCCATTAATAGACTAGATTCATTCCTTAATGTTATGGATGTCAATTAATCCCAGCAAATCTTCAAGATACCATGCATGGGTAGATTGGATATCACGAATGAGCTAGCAAGAATCACAATCAGCCAAGTAGATCATAGTCCAATTATATTTGTTGTCAAAATTTACCAATCCAAACATGGTAGTTTTCTAGATTATCAATGCTAAAGGTAGTTGATACTGTTATAGGCCGAATGAAAAATGTACAAATTATCAAAACACTCTTATTTATATTAACTATTAAATGTATTTAAAAATTTAGATTAACTTATTTTAAATTATTTGAGTATTTCATGTATCATTATATATAATTATTTAAATATTATTTACAATATCATTATAGTAAATTATTTAAATATAATTCGATATTTTATTTTAATTTTTAAATATTTCATGTATCATTAAATTTAAAATAATTTATTAATTACTTAAATTATATCTAAAATGTATGTTTTAGGTATAATTATATTAAATTATTTAAATATTATCTAAATTAATTTATTTTTAATATTTAATATCATGTTTAGAATGAACATTTTAACTTTCAACCACAAATTTTTATAACAACGTTAAACAATTGATACTAACAAATCACATTTTCTCGCTGCACTTTTCTACCCTACTTTCCAAAAGCAAATTTTTCAAATCAAACTATTTAAAAACACTTCTCAACTACAACAACAATGTCAAACTAAACCTTAGCGTTCGTGTCTTGCTTCTGTAACCACTTTCATATTCCACATTCACTGCAACAACGGAAATTGTTGTTAGCCACTCTTAACGTGTGGACATTGTATACTGATGGCTCTTTAACTAGGGAAAGGGCAACAGCAGGTGTATTACTTATAGATCCTCAAGGGTGTGAGTGACATTATTATTATTATTATTTGACTTTTTCCTTTCTCGCATCAAATAATGCTGCAAAATAGGACGCTTTTATCCCTTAGTGCCAAGAAGGTTAAATCTTTATGGATTCTTAGCTAACTCAACAGACAGTAGGAAGAAAAGGAGATAATATTAGCCAAGTGTCTCAAGATTTTGAGACAATTAGTGAAACATTTTGAAGATTTGTATCCACCAATTCTAGAGCTAATCCCCTTTCTAAAATCTCTAATGATTTGGAAATTGATGTGGAGGCAAAATTTTACCGGAGCAAGTCATACAACCCAAATATGAACAATCTCCACAGGTTCTAGCTAGGCTAATGAGATTGAGAATGAGTATGAAGCTTGATGACGTGCTATACAAAAACTGTTCACAGCTCAAAATTATTAAAAGGGTGAATCGGTGTTTAAAAAAAAAATCTCAAAATGAAATATAAAAATTTGAAAATAAATCAACAAAATGATTTATAGTGTGAATTGCCTACTTCCATTTCCTTAACCTCTTATGCTAAGGATTTTTACAATTATATGTTTTAAAATTGATATATTTCAAGGACAATGTGTAATATTTACAATGTAATTTCTCCAACTCGATCAAAAAGTTATGACCGGATTTTGAAGGTAACATCGGCTACCGAAATGGTCCAGAAGAATCAAACGGACTCTCAGAAACTTATTTTCAAAACATTCGCTTATTTTTTAGAAAACTGTAGTGGACATCTCTTTTTGCTAAGTTTCATTAAAATTACAATTAGAAAGATTCTCATCAAATTTAAAAACATATTACATATTTGACCATTAATTGTTATTCAGAGTTTCTTAAAAAATTCAGTTTTGCAACGGAAAAATCAATGTTCAAAATTTGTTAATAAAACCATAATTACTAACTTTAATGACCAATTATTAATTCAGTCAATATTTAACTTATCCATTTCTTAACGTTCATGCATGCAATAACTAAATATATCCCAAAAACCAATTCCATGTCACAATTCGTAAAATAAATTATTACAAACTAAATAAATAAAATATAGAATTAAATAGTTTATTTAATAAAAACTGAGACGAGACCTCCAAATTACCGAATCTGAGCCCTAACCTTGCGAACTACCTGAAAAATGTTAAACTAATGGGATGAGCTTAAAAAGTCCAGTGTGAATCTTAATAAAACGTAAACAAAATATGCAAAGCATACAAATCATGCAAGAAACCCGTTTAACAATTGAGCACAAAAGCTAACAGATTATGGTAATTATAGTAGTACACAAAATTCACAGAATCATGGTGCTTCCAACAGTTATGCATATGCATGCTCGAGAATGAAAATTCAAAAAGGTCCTACCCATCCATCTGTTACACACCACGAGTTCCCCATAACTCGTCTACAGAATCACCAAAACAATTAGGAGCCACAGCTCAGTATGGATAAACCACCAATAATAGTTTGCAGAAAAGCTGCCAGTAACATGGATGAGCCACCAGAAATGCAGATAAACTACCAGTAAATTGTAATAAACCTCCAATAATGCAGACAAGCTGCCAATAAGATACAAATGGTGCTGCCACTATCGTGGTCAAGCCACCAATATCCAATATCTCCTACAATACTCCAATGCAGTGCACTGACAACAATATTGCGGATTTAAATACCGCTAAAACTCCATGGAACTCCTCCGTCACCCATCAATCCCAATTCTCATGCAATGTAATATGATACGCCATGAATGAAATACAATCATACATGACAGAAACAATTACAGTGTAGAACAATAACATGTTTAACATGTTTTCGGTAATAGTTTCAGTGTATGACTTGCACACTTTCAATCAATCGATCAATGGCACCAATGGTATGTACAAACAAACAACGTATAATACAGTCAAGGCATACTTAATATGCAATTCGAGCAGTGTCACAGAGAGTCGCATGTTATACATGCAACCAGTGAACAATAACAATTTTCATAATATACAATACAGTGCACGTCACAATCATGCATATAATCAACCTTAATAAAGGCAAACCATCCGACACTTGCATATAACAATTTCACATCCAGGAGATCCCAAAGAGGACCTTTAACATTTAGCCAAATTATTTTATATGTACCTTGCTGGTATTTCCCTAATTTGAGTTTAGGCCATTCGGCCATGCCCAAACCAGCAAGCTTAATTTATTAATTATTAACACATAATATCAATTGCAAATAGTGTACACAAAGGTAAAATCCGCACTTCACATTCGACATGCATAAAAAAGAAATATATGTGCATTCTGTAACGCCCCGAATTTTGGGCCTAGATGAATTGGGCTTTGGGCTTTGGGTCTCATAATTTTTTTTTAAGCAAGAAAATGACAAATGACATGTTGGCTTTAAGGGTTTAATAAACTTGGAGTGTCTAGGGGTGTTGGAGAAGTGCTGGGTTCGAACTTTGGGGAGAAGGAATTTTTAATTAATTATTAAAGGAACCAGGGCGGTGAGTAGTTGGGCTTTTAAATAAAAATAGGGAAAAATGGCATCAAAGAGCCTTATGGACATGATTGGGCTTAGTGGGCCTTATGGGATTTTAGAAATGCATGCTAGGGTTTTAATGGACTCTAGGCTTAGTTCTGATGAATTCTTAAACAACATAAAACTTAATTTAATAATCAAACATGTCCGTGGACAAGTCGCTAGGGTAAAGTGTGGCAATGGACATATGCATGTCTAGGATTGGATCTAGGGAGGGCTTGGTACTTAAGCGGTCCTAGTGACCCATCTCCTCTTCTCTGGAATTCTACCTGGTGCATAGTGTCTGTTCACTTTAGCCAACGAGGACATGTTGACAGGCCAAAAGTTCGTAATTTAAAACCCATACTGTTAAGAATTACTGAAATACCCCTGAATTGCAAAATTATAGAAATATCCCTGAATTGAAAAATTACCGAAATGCTCTTGATTTGTGAAATGACTAAAATGCCCCTATGGGTTGAATGTAAGATTTATGTAAGATTTATGGATGTTACATGTACATTTGTTGCATTCATATGATATTCTGTTTAGGATTCATATGGGTGGGAATTATAGAACGGAGGAAGTATATGAGGATCATTACTAAATCAACACTTATGCTTTGCTATTTCTAGATTTGAGATAATGATTCAAACGAAATCGGATGCAAACTAAAATGGCAACATTAAGGGTTGTTTTAACAAGGGAAAAGTGAAGAAAATGGCAGTACGAATGTGCAACAAATGGAAAGAAAAACAACAAGCTCTTTTGATGTTTCTAAGGGGCTGTAACACCACAAAAGTTGGTAGCAAAGGGGGTTGTTTTGTTGCAACCATAAGGAGGTTAAATATACGGCAAAAGGGGCAATTTTTCTGACCAAAATAGAAACTAAAGAGGCTAGAAAAATGCTGGAAAATGACAAAAATCAAAGAAGGAAATAGATGTAAAGTGAAGACTTTTCAAGCAGTAGCGCAAGAGAAAAATCAGCAACAAAAGAGGCTACAATGATGCTGAAATAGAAGTAAAAGATTCAGCCAAAAAGGTGTGAAAATGATAGCAAACAAAAGGAATAAAACAATAAGAATGAAGGAGAAAGGGGTGGCACAACAATGGAGAAAACTAGGTTGTAGGGGCGACACAAGTGAGAAAATGGAAAGAAAAATTCTGAGATGAGAGGAAGAGGGAAAGAGGGATGGCAAAAAGAAGAGAAAAGAGGAAAGAAAGAAAAGATAAAAAAAATAAAAAAATTACACTTTGAAAAAGAAAAACTGATAAGGCTTTCAAATAATTTGTAAAAGTCAATTAATTTATTCAAGATAATCAATTTTTTTTAGTGTTTGAGTCAGACTGGAATTTGACAGCTGCATATGTATATGGACTACACTGGCTTAAATGAAAATAAAAAAAATATAAGCAAAGGGAATCAAACTCAATTTCTTCTAACCCGATTTTTGGGATGTGACATACAAGTCTGTATCTTTTACAATGGCTAAAATAAAAATACTCTAATTTTTATGACTCAACTAAAAACCCTCTCCCTTTTACAAATGTGATTTAGTGTAAACAAGAATTACCTCTTTAAAGTGGATGGTTACGAATATAATGTATCTTAAATAAAAATAATGACTTGAATGAAAATAAAATGAAACTCTACCCAACAAGTGTTCATGTACAATGTTTGAATATGAAAAGAAAAAAAGAATGAATCTTGAAATATAAGCTCTTTGATCTTTGAATCGTTGAATAAAATATGCATTTATTGAGAGAAAAAAGAGAGATCATTTTAATTTTACTAGCTTCTAATGCCCCATACGTTGCATGTGATTTTATGCATTTAATATTTAATCAATTTTTAAATATTGTATTTTTAATTGCAGTAATTAGCGTGAAATAATATTTCTCATTTGAATTATTAAATATAATTAAAATATATTAACTTGTGAATTCAAATATTATAATAGAAAGTTTGCAAATAATAATTAAAACATTTTTAACATATTCAACATACAAGCAATGTAACATTATTCAAAATAATAACTAATTAACTTTAATATTACTTAAGTGATAATTAAGATACTTAGAATTCTATTCAAATAATAACTCTACTTTACATCAATAAAATTAGCACAATTTTTGTTTAAAATTTGCACAATTGTAACTTAAGTTTTAATTATTTTTAAATGTGTAATTATTGCAAATTCTATTAAATTATAATTATTTCTAAATGTATAGTTATCAATCTTATATTTTATTTCAACTTTTTAAAGTATGTAGCACCCCATACTCAGCCTAGACAACAAGGCTAAGCCTGGAGAGCTACATCGAATATTTCTCGAAACACAAAATCCAAAGCTTAATTATTTTTTCTTTAAATTAACCAGAAAATAAAAGGAGTTCACAAGAACAAATCCTATCAGGGGTTTATCATATGATAAAGTTGAATTTACGATAAATATACTAAACATTCAAGCAGCTTAAAAGATAATAAGTAGAATGACCGAGTTCCCGATGCGTCGACCCGATCATTCTTGTGGATTACCTACAGTTCAATCAATAGTCAATGTGAGTACTAGTTCAATGAACATATTCAAAATATAATGAATAGAATTATATTCACAGAAATAACTTCTCAACCATATGCATAATCAGAATAGAGAAGGTACAATCCAGTTTAACAGAATAGATGTTTATAAGAATTATCACTTTCAGATCCAAAACAGATCAGATTCAAATGCAGTTTCTTACCCCCCATCCGCTACACACCATTTCCGTCAGACTAAACACACCACAATTGATATTTAATACCCATCCAGCCCTACACACCACAGAGTGTTAGTATGACACGTTTCAGAAGACCTGCTGCCTAATTGTTGTACAGATCGTGTTAAAAGCCTAATTCAATTACAATTTTTATAGCAAAGGCACTGATTCAGATTAGATCACTACCTTCAATATACAATTCCCAGCCCAATGCAGATACATAATTCAAATGACGGTTAATACAGAATGTTATACAACTATTCAGATACATATCAAAATTGTACAAAATATACATCAATATCATAATAATATCACACGCAATACGCATACAGATATTTAGTACCCAGTCTAAGATCAGAATATCAGTTTAAACAATGCAATGCAGTTTATAAGAGCCCCACAGAAGGTTGGCATTCGTTTCAAATGACGTATGCAACGCAAGGGAAAATTCAGTTCCTGATCTACACATCTGTGTAGTTTCACACAGCCTGGACAGTTGGCCCGTGTGGCTTCACATGGCCCGACACATGCCCGTGTGCCTACCTGTGCATCTCACACAACTTAAAACACACCCATGTCTTTTGCCCATATGGTCCTAATACGCAAACAGTGAGTCACACGGTCGAGTCACACGCTTGTGTCTCTAGCCTGTGTGTCTATAAATCCTAATCAGTGAGTTACACAGCCTAGACACACGTCCGTGCCCTTAGCCCGTGTGTCTCTTATTCATGAACAATGGGTTACATGATTTGCCACATGACCTAACACACGGCTGTGTAGTTCATACGGCCTACCACACGGCCTGGCACATGGTCGTGTGGTGTCGACAGCCATGTTTTTCAGCGTTCAAAATTCGCAAAAAGTCAGGCTTTTGGTCCACAACTAAAGTAATTTTGAAGTAAGATCAACGTTGAGGATTCTTGAGACCTAAAACGAACATTCAATAACCAATCAAATAATAAAAACAGTGAAAATGGCACAAAATAATACTCAACCAATTATGTCGAAACTTCAACGCAAACTTCCAACAAAACCAACGCTTACCGAAAAATCGATAGAACTAACTCAAAACAGCACGAGGAGGACCACTTCCCTCAGTATTCTCGCTGAAAGAAAAAGATCAACGAACACTTAGCAGAGAATTCAAGTGAAACAATCTTAGAAACCCCATTTCTACACATAAACGAAAATCAACAAAAACTTCGCGGAAACATAAGAATTTACGACAGAACTTACACAGAGATCTTCCAATGACACAATTAACAACTCAAACCCTCAATTAGTTCTGAAAACCACTTCACGAACACAATCAAAAAGAAAAAAAATAAAAAGAAAGAAGGAACAAGAAAGGAACAAAAAGAAAAGAGAAATGAAGAAAGAAAGGAATATGCTAACTTTTATTTTAACCATCAATCAGACTTCTAACATTTAGCAAAATATTTGTAACGCATATACCGAGACTTGAACACGGGAATAGAGAGAATATAGAAGCTTAACCATTGAACCACTAGGCTCATCATTGACATAGATTCGCACAAAATTAAGCTTAAGTCAACGGCTCAAGATTAAAGGTTAATTTAAAATAAATTAGCAAAACTTCCTAAAAACACTATTCAAACCCCAGACCTCAAACACATACACAGAGCACATAGCCACTAATACAGGCATTTAATTACGACGAAATTCAACAGTTAGGCATTCAAATTTTGGGGTGTTACAACTCTCTCCCCTTAAAAGAAATTTCAGCCTAAAAATTTACTTGACTCAAACAAGCAAGGGAATTAATGACGAATGGACTCTTCGAGTTCCCAGGTGGCTTCTTCAGTTCCATGATTTAGCCACAACACATTAACCAGAGGAACAAATTTCTTTCTCAGTACACTGACATCTAGGTCCAAAACTTGAATAGGTTTCTCTTTAAAAGTCAAACCTGATCGTAACTCAACCTCCTCAATAGGGACAATGTGCGACAGATGTTAACTGTTTCCACTTCCACAGAGGGATCTTAACGGTTGAAGCAACCCAGAATGCAACTGATATTTAGCCTTAACCTTCTAACATGTCAGACAGTGAGACACAAAGGTAGCCACTTCTCGTTTCAGGTCAAGCCACCAATGAAGTTCTCATTGCTCTCGATACATTTTATTTCCACCATGATACATAACATAAAGGCTACCATGCACCTCTTGTAGAATCGATCACCTCAATTCTTTTTCGTTAGGCACACAAATTCGACCCCTGAAACACAAAGCCTTGTTTTCATTCAAACGAAAATCAAAAGTTTCACCCGAATCTATCTAACGTAGGCACTAAACTAGTGACTCATCACTTAGTTGTTTAGCTCAAATATGATTGACTGAATCTGGTTTAACTTGCAGTTCAACTAGCAGACTACCATCATCGCATAAACTCAAATGAGTGAACATTACTCTCAGATCGGTCACTGCTCTACGACTAAGGACGTCGACTACCACATTAGCCTTAACAAAATGATATTCTATCGTGCAGTCATAATCCTTAAGCAGTTTGAGTTAATAGATATTTGATGCTCTTGTGGTCGGTGTAAATGATACACCTCTCACCATACAAGTAATGCCTCCAGATTATCAGAGCAAATACGGCTGCAGCCAACTTAAGATCGTGTGTAGGATAGTTACCCTCATGTGACTTAAGCTGTTGTGATGTGTACGCCCTCACTTTACCATCCTATATCAAAACACACCCAGACCAATGTGCGACGCGTCACTGTAAACCATAAATTCTCGGCTCGATTCAAGCTGAACCAAAATAGGAGCTTGTGTCAGAATAGACTTGAGCTTTTCGAAATTAGACTACTGCTCATCGAACTTCACAAATAGTGTATTCTTTTGCAATGGCTTTATCAAAGGTGACGCAATCAGGGAGAATCCCTAAACAAACCTTCGGTAGTAACCTGCCAAACCTAGGAAACTCCGAAGTTCAGCCATATTTTTCGATTGTTTCCACTCAAGAATCATCACATGCCCTAGAAAGAAAACCTCCTGCAACAAAAATTCACACTTGTTAAACTTAGCATACAATTGTTTCTATCGGAGTATCTGAAGAACAGCATGAAGGTACTCGTCAGGCTCAGACTCAGTCTTGGAATAAATCAATATGTCATCAATAAAGACTACAACAAACTAATCCAGATACGGTTGGGACACTTGATTCATCAAATCCCTAAATACGGCCAGAGTATTTGTCAACCACTCATAATGTCCATAACAGGTCCTAAAGGAAGTCTTATACTCATCAGTCTATTTAACCTTGAGCTGATGATAACCTGAATGACTTTCTTCTTAACAAACAGGACTGGTGCACCCCATGGAGACACACTCGGTCTAATAAACCATCGATCGAGAAGTTCCTAGAGCTGAGCTTTTAGCTCCGCAAATTTCTTCGGTGCCATGCAATAAGGTGAAAGCTCTCAACTTCCTCTCAGCACTCTCTCGGATAACACCTCCCATAGTCACTACAAAGTTGAATCTTAGTCACTGCAGCTGGTGCCTTAGTCCTCGGAAGCCAGTCAAACCTTGTCCATTTCTTAGGGTGCTATCCAGAACTAAAGGGACCCGAATCTCTCTTAACCTTACACTAGCCACGCTCTCGGTCTCGCATCTCACACTCATTGTGCTTCACCTCCTCCGCTATCTTTTCTTTATAAACCAATGCTGCAAAAATCCACTTCATCTAAGGAGCTATCAGAACTTACAAAGCATAACGAAACCGTTCTTCGAACCTCACACACATATCGTAGTCAGATGCTACCAGAGCCCTAGCATACCTGCTCAATTTTAGAAACTCTACATCATACTCGACCACAGATCTCTCACCATGAACCAGATTCATGAAATTACATCGACGAGCTTCCACGTAACTTGCCTCCACGTACTTACTCTGTTCCAATTAACCTATTTGGGTTGAGCACCTTACTCAACCGTTAGTGTAACGCCCCAAAAATCGCTTATATTTATTTTCGTGTGTTTATGATATAACTGTGTATCTGCCTCAATGGTTAAGTGTTCTGGGAATGTCTGAGAAGTCCTAGGTTCAAGCCTTGACTTGGGCAAAATTTTTGTTTTTCTTTGAATAAAGCCCTATCTTTAGACAATAGGCTTTTAATTAAATGTTGGTAAAGTTTGTCAGAATGGGCCTGCTGGTTTGGTGGTTAAGTGGAGTGTAAATAAGCTGGAGGTCTGGAGTTCGAGTCACTGTCCAAACAAGGGATTTATTTTGCTGCTTGGACCTTGTGAGAGTTTGAGATGGACTAGAAATCTGAGTAGTGGATTTAGTGGGGAGTTTGATGGAGAGAATTAAGGGATTTTGGAGGTTATCAGATTTTGTAACTTTTCTTTTTGCAAATTTCCTCTTTCCGAAAACCCTTCTGACATCAACTTCCCTATCACCCTCCATCTCTTTGTGTTTCTTTCCGTTCTTCCTTACTGTGCTGAAATCTAGCTTTTCCAACACCCACTCTCTCATTTTTTATTTTATTTTAGTCATCCCGTTGCGTGCAACTCTGGTTTCCATTCGAGCGGTAAGTCTGAGAGTAAGTGCTTTGTTTCTTTTTATTAACTTTCTATTAATGGGGGCTGTTTTGGTCGATTAGGGGAAGAATCGAGGACTCGTGGTTGTTAGTTGGAGGTTGGGTCTCGTAAGTGTTCTGTTATTCGATTAAAGGTGAGGATTTTCGCTCAAATGTTGGATATCATGTTTTGGGTTTGGCTTAATTAATGGTTAAGCGATTAATCGAGAGTTTGTATTGGCTAAATCTAAGTCTTGGAAGGCTTGGGGTACTTTTGCAGAGAAAATGAACCAAGTGTGTACTTGAAACACTAAAAATGCGTCTCGATAAAAAGCCGAAATAGCTCCGTGTCGACACTACACCGGCATGTGGTAGCCCGTGTGGTAGGCTGTGTGTAAGGCTGTAAGCCACAACAGGGCATGTGATTGACGAGGCAGGCCGTGCGCTAGCGACATGGCTGAGCAAGGCCGTGTGCGAGACACAAGCTCGACCAATTGGGCCATACAGGCCACACAGACGTGTGGAATTCTGGGCCAGGCCGTGTGAACCACACGACTAATGCCAATGTGGGCCGTGTGGGACACATGGGCGTGTGGGCCCACACGCCCAGACAATATGGGCGTGTGAGCCCATTTTCACTTATTTATTGCTAAGGTTGCACGGGTCGCCCGAGACGACTGTGAACCTACTGTAGGGTCGGTAAGATTACCTAGACTCCTGACTAAATGACTGTATATTGAGCATGCTGTTTGTACTGTACTATATACATGTGATATACCATGATTGGGCATGACATAACTGTATGATACATTGCATTGGGTTGGGGATTGATATTGATTGGAGGAAGTGTACTGAAAGGCTTCGAGCCTAACTTACTGGAAGCACAACAGCAAATTATTGTCTGGTGCCGCATTGTTACTATTTGGAGTGTAGGGATGGGTGGGTTGATTATATCCCCACATGGAGTGTAGAGTTGGACGGAAATGGAGTGTAGAGGCTGGTTGGGTAGGATTTTCTGATTGCATATCTGTTACTGTTACTGTACTGTGATGGGCTAAGGCCTTAGTGCTCACTGTTACTGAAATGGGCTAAGGCCTAAACTAATACTGATACTAAATTTGAAAAGGCTTACGCCCAAACTGAGATTATCTGTTTTTGTCTATTTGTTTGCATGGGGATTATACACTGAGTTTAGTAAACTCACCCCTTCTATTTAATATGTACAGGTAATCCCCAGACATAAGCGGATCGGTGCAGCGAAGGACTCAAAGGTGGCCACACGACTCCTTTTTGATACTTGATACTTATTTACAATTTTAAGTTTTATTTTGGGGTAGTTTTCTGTAATAATGGCATCTATGGATTTTTGCCTAAAATTTAGACTTTATACTGTGTTCTGCTTATATATGTTAGAAGTGGGTAAAATAAGGGTCTATATAAGAAATGCAAGTGTTTTAGCAAAATACCAAAAAAGACACAAACTGCTTTAAAAAGCTTCCGCAACGTATAATGTGTTGAAAACTAACGACTGGATTAGAATCACATTTTTAGAATTAATAAAAGATAATGGGGAATTCTAAATAGGAAATGTTTTAAACAAAGTTACAGTTTTCTAACACACTACCATGTGACATCGCCAGATTCGCCCATAACGTCCAGGCCGAGTTTGGGGTGTTACATTTAGTGGTATCAGAGTCAGGTTATAAAACTCGATTGTGGATTTGGGTTTTAAGATTGGATTATCTAATAAATATTTTCTAATGATTTGAAATGTTTTTACCGAACATGTGGTACACTGAGTCTCCAGCGCCAATCCCGTAAGTTTTTTGAAACTGTTATGTGTTTGAACTGGAACTGATACGAAACTAAAACTACTATAGGTAGTATACTGCACTGAAAACACTCTAAGCTAGTGTATACTGAGAAATTATAGAGGAACTGAAAACTGTAGTGAGACTGCGATTTACGAAAACGAACTTCAAAATTATTGATATTATTTTGCATAAAACATTTGTTAATAAAATACTGAAACTATAAATTGATGCATAAAACTGTTAATACAAATAAACGCGCTTAGACAATGAGCACGAGAGGTACTCGCAGATGGGGTACAAGAGTCCGTGGTAGAGGCTGTAGAGGGGCCTAAGTTGGGTTCTCATCTTCTGGAAAGTTGCCTAATTTGGATACAAGTGAGACGTCGGTTTCACCTGTGACTGAGACTGGGTCTCATGATCAAGCGGCTAGGGATGACGCACTGTCTCAAGCCATGTTAAGGATTCTGGAGAGGGTCGTTGGGGCCAATACAGGAGTTAGAGGTCGAGGGTCGGTTACGAAACGACTCCGGTCTATTAGAGTTGAGATTTTCAGGGGTATTGCTGGAGTTGCCCCTAATGTGGCTGAGTACTAGATCGAGGCCACAGAAAGGATTATGGACGACTTGGACTGCACCCCTGAGCAAAAATTAAAGGGTGCTGTATCGCTGTTACGAGATGAGGCATATCAGTGGTGGCTTACTGTTAAGGAGGGAACTCAACCTGATTGATTGACCTGGGAGTTCTTCAAAACCGCCTTCCATGGAAAGTATGTGGGTGCTAGTTATGTGGATGCCCGTAGAAAAGAGTTCTTAAATCTAACTTAGGGAGATAGATCGGTGGCCGAGTATGAGGCCGAATATCTGATATTGAGCCGTTATGCACGAGGTATGGTGGCGACTGAGTACGAGCGATGTGTTCACTTCGAGGATGGCCTTAGAGATAATCTGAGGGTACTGATAGCTCCACAAAGGCAGCGAGACTTTTCTGCACTGGTCGATAAGGTGAAGACCACCGAGAAAGTGAAGCGTATTGAGCACCAAAATAGAGAGAGAGATAGGAGTAAGAGGGATTCGGAGCCCTCGAATTCTGTTCAGATGCCTAAGAAAAAGGCCAAGATTGATGGACTGGTCAGAGTGGGGACCCCTATTACTGCTACTGGACAGCCAGCGTGAGCGGATTATGGTAGACGCCATCTGGACGAGTGTTGGAAAAGAACTGGGGGATGCTTGAGGTGCGATTCTTTGGAGCACCGTATTAGGGATTGTCTATGGAAGGCCGATCAGATGCAAGCTCTGGGTACTGGTACTACACCACCACCGATGGTAGCTCAGCAGCCACCGAGAGGCCGTGGTTAGGCCAGGGGTGGTAATGGTTTAGGTCGTGGTTAGAGAGCACCGAGCAGAGGTGCTGGTCATACTAAGGCGAAGCAGTCAGCTCTAGTTTATGTTGCTCGTCACCAAGAGAATGGAGATGCTCCAGACGTCATTACGAGTACGTTCTTTATTTATAATGTACCCTATACTTCACCGATAGATATAGGATCTACTTACTCGTATATAGCCTACACTGTATCTGAGAACTTAGGTATCTTGGTTGAGAGCACTATGAGTGAGGTCACTGTACTAAGTCCGCTGGGGCAATCAGTAAGGGTAAATAAACTGTTTAGAGATGTTCCTTTGGAGGTCCAAGGGGTTATCTTTCTGGCTGATCTGATGGAACTGCCTTTTGGAGAGTTTGATCTGATATTGGGAATGGACTGGTTAGTCAAACACCGATTGAGCTTAGATTGTGCCACAAAAAGGGTTGTACTGAGAACTGAGGGGGAAAACAAGGTAGTCATAATTGGGGAACATCGAAACTACTTGACAAATGTGATTTCTGCACTGAAGGCTGAAAAGTTGGTTCGTAAGGGATGTGAGGCGTATCTGGCCTACATCAGTGTTTCAGATTCTAGGGATTCTTCGATTAAGGATATAAGGACGGTTAAGGACTTTCTGGACGTTTTTCCTGAACAGCTACCTGGGTTACCTCCGGATTGTGAAGTAGAGTTTGGGATTGAGCTCCTTCCTAGTATAGCTCCGGTGTCCATCGCCCCTTATAGAATGGCACCGAAGGAGCTTGTGGAGCTTAAGGCTCAGATTCAAGAGTTACTGGATTGTGGGTTCATCCGCCTTAGTGTGTCTCCGTAGGGAGAACCTGTGTTGTATGTGAAAAAGAATGATGGATCCATGCGTATGTATATCGGCTACTGTCAACTGAACAAGCTGACCATCAAGAATAAGTACCCCCTACTGAGAATTGATGATCTGTTTGACTAGTTATGAGGAGCTTCAGTTTTTTCTAAGATTGATCTACGATCAGGGTATCACCAGTTGAGAGTTAAAGAGGCTGACGTGCATAAGACGACATTTAGGACTCGCTAGGCCGGTACGAGTTCCTAGTGATGCCATTTGGACTGATGAATGCACCAGCAGTTTTTATGGATATGATAAACCAAAGTCGTTTAGTAACTGACCCTCACCCTCCAGATTCAAAATAGGTCTCGGTAACGCTCTCTAACGCTCAAATCATAGCCTGAGACAATATGTCGTCCCCATCCGTTAGAGTCTGGGATCTTGTCTCAACAATAAGAGTACCAATAATCTCACTGGTCTCCAAATTGGACATGCTGCCTATAGAGCCCAATTTTAGCCTGGGCCCAATAGACATTAAACAGTCCATTACAGTCCAATTTTCTTTAAAACAAGCCTAAACCCTAAACAGCCCAAAGCAAAAACATATCTGACCCAAACTAAAACAAGCCTAAAATGGCCCAAAACTAAACATTTTTAGCAAAAGAAAAAAAGGGTCAGAAACCCTAGCAGCCTTACGCCACTCCCCACGTGCCTCGCCAGCACGTTCAATGCCCGAGGCCTGACCACCCCTAGCTCGTCTGTGGCTCTTGCTCCAGAATAGCCAAAGCAGCCCCCGTTGACTCCTAGTAGACCTGCAAAAGAGAACCAAAAGCAGCAGAAAAATAACAAAGGAAACAATAACAAAGAAAAGAAAAAACATATTATATTTGTAACACTTTCGGCTATAAAAGCACGAAAGACCAATGTATTAAAAAAATCAAATACAAATAAAAAAACAGTAAGCAGTTGAAAGAAAAAAGGTGCTAAGGTCCTTTTACTCTTTTATCTTTCTTCTTGTTTTCTTTTTTCGAAATAGTATATTTATACACCTATTTCTTCATTTCTTTTTTTCAAATTATATACTCATATATGTATATATCAAAAAGAGTAAAAAAAAAAAGGAAGAAGAAACTCCTTTTTTTTTATTTCACCGAAAACAAGGGACTTTTGGCCTTCCGGCCGCCGTAGACTGCGGCGGCGGTGTCGGCGATCTGTGGCCGACACGGCGGCGATCGGCCGAACTCTCATACCTTGTAGAGAAAAAACGAGGGGGAGATGTTTTTTTTAACAAATGAAAAAACAATTTAAAAAAAATCTGACTTAATTAGTCCTTCAAAATGACGCCGTTTTGGACAGGCCTTTTAGGCACCAAAACGACGTCGTTTTGGCCCTAGGATCCGCGTGTTGGCCCGACCCGCCAGGGAGCATCAGCGTGTTTTTGCTTTTGGGGCTTATTGCGCTTTTGGTCGTTCCGCATTTTTCTATCTTTTTAATTCAGCTCATTTTTTATTTTCAATTTTTACCCTATAATTTTTCTTCTATTTTAATTCGGTCCTGCGCAAAGTGACGCGTTTTGGAGGGTGGGGATATTTACTTTCCTGGTCCCTCCATTTCATTCGCTCACTGCAATTCGGTCCTTCCCCTGTCTTTTTATTCCCGATTTGCCCCAATCTCTGTTTTAAATTCAAATTAGTCCCCTGTATGTTATTTTTTCTATTTTATTAATTAATTTAATATTATTATTTTTATAATTATATTTTCCTTTTATGCTTATTTACTTGTTACTATTATTATATCATTAATTTTGTATTATTATTACTATTATTATCATATCTCTATTTATATTTATTTGCCTAAATTTTAAATGTACTTTATTTTATTATATATTATCATTATTTACTTACTTGTTTTCTTTTATAATTTCTAACTTTAGATTACTTGTTATTTTGTTATTAATATTTTCATTATTATTTACTTATTTATACCCCGTTTATAATTTCAAACTTTCTTATTTTTATTATTTTTAATATTATTATTTTTAGCCGTCTTCTATACCATTTATTTGCGTATTCGTTTACGATTGCTTTTAACCTAGTTTCAGTTTCTACTAGTTTTTTTATTTATTATCGGCTTTTATTTATTTTCGTCTTTATTAATATCGTTCATACTATCGCATCCATTATTTTATGCGTATCAACGCCGTAATCCATTTTACATTCCACAACAAAATCGCGTTACATTTTTTCATGATGCATTAAAATGTTTGTTTTAAAATAAGTAATACTCCACGGTTTTAAAATTCGAAAGGCCGTTTCTTAACTTACGAGGTTTCGACTTTCTCGATAAATCCGAACAAACAAATGTTTTAAAAATTGTAAAATATTCTCAGGAATTAAGAAAAAATCATGTTCTAACTTACGGAATATGATTTCTTTCTAAAACCGAGATAATCGAATATCTTTCAAAATAAATAAATTTTTTTGGCATTTACTCTCGTATCGAGAATTTAAGCCATTGTGTCCTAACTTATGGGACGTAATTTTTTTCTCGATTAACGCGAAATATGCCCTGTTCTCGAAAATTTTTCAATTTTCTAAGAAATGATCGTATTTTAAATATTCTTTAAATTTTCTTCAAATTTTCAATTTTCGACACTAAAGACATCAATTAATCAACTAGGTACCAATTTTGGGCGTATCGAGGGTGCTAATCCTTCCTCGTGTATAACCGACTCTTGAACCCGTTTTTTGGATTTTGTAGACCAAAAATCATCATTTTGATAAATTTAAAATTTTATTAAAATGATTGAATTACGAGGTGACCCGATCACACCTCATCAAAAATGATTGGTGGCGACTCCCATTTTTCGTTTTTATTTTTCAAAATCAAAGTCGATCCCGTTTTAAAAAAATGGTTTCGACACTGCCCATAGAGGATGACTCTGCTCGAGCTCTTCATCGGCGTCCACGACTATAACAGCTTGATTTTCAGTGGTGTCGAAAATAATGGTTCGAGGCCACCAAATTCGATGAGTAAGCTCATAAATTTTATTATTTAGTATTTACAAGTCAAATGTGGTTTTAGAAAGATTTTTGAATTAGTAATTTATGTTTTATAAGGATTTATTAGCTTAAGTGATTTAGAAAATGAGGATTGAGACCTCGATTCTATAACCCGAGCCATAAATAATTTTATAAATATTTATGGAGTGTCATTAAGGTAGTATCAAAGTTCTGTTAGAAAATTTTATCGTTTTGATAGTTAATTAATTAAAAGGGACTAAATTGAAAAAGGTGCAAAACTTGCTAATTAAAAGAAATAGTGATTAAATAGCTTAAATGGTAAATAGGGAGGACTTAAAGAGTAAATTAGCCTATAGGAGGTGGCTGAGGCGGCATAAGCATAAAAAACTTATAAAATGATGTGATTAAAGGGCAAAATTTGAAATAAATGAAATTAAAATATTAAATTGAAAAACCTAAAAGTTTTTAGACTTTTTATTCATCAATTTTCTGTCCAAAAACACCACTAAAAAGCACTTGAAACCGGTTTTTATATTTTGAGCTTCATGTAAGTTTAATTCTTGCCCTTTTCTTGAAATTTTTATATTTTTGAGACTTTTACAATAAAGTCCAACTAACTATTTCATTAGTTTTTCATTTTATTGAAAATTTTGGAAGTTACCATTGATGAATACTGGATTTTTTTGATGAAATAACATGGATTTAGAGCTTTAATTTTGTTGTATGATGATTTTACATAGTAAATTTGTTAGATATTAATTTTAGGAGCAAATTGTGAAAAGGTTAAATATTAGGGTTTGGTATTAAATTTCTGCTTATCAAGGGCTGTATGATAGCCTAGAATATTTAGATAAATTATCAATTGAGAAAAATTAGTTCATTTGATAGACTAATTAGTTAAGGGACTAAGTTGCAAAAGTTGTAAAAGTTGGGGTAATTGTTTAAATTCAAAAAATTGAGGGGTATTAATTGTGAAGTGAATTAGGACTAAAATATGTGCTAATGAATGAGTAATTTTATATTTTAGATCAAGAGCCTGTAGATACTCGTGAAAAAGGAAAATTAGCATAATAGTCCTTGAACTTTTTCAAATCTTACAATTTAACCCAGGTAAGTTCATACGGTTAAACTTTAATATATATACATATATATAAATATATTGAATTGATGAATGGTATTATGTATTTATTCATATCTATTGTTGAAAGTGAAATATTGTTAAAATTATGAATTTAAATAGAATGACCGAAATGAATGGAACGTAGGATTTGAGCACATTCGGCATTTGGCGAATTTATAGCAATGGAGGAAAATGTGGCAAATTACCCAAGTAAATCAAGGTTTAGCATTTGTTGCGAACTTTCGTGTTTACTTTCCTTTTAGCTCTCACGAGCTTCTGTTTATCTCATATGAGGTTATATTCAGATCTTTTGAGCTTCTATTTAACCCTTATGGGTTTCTGTTCAGCTCCTACGAGCTTCTGTTCAACCCTTATAGGTTTCTGTTTAGCTATCATGAGCTTCTATTCAGCCTTCGGGCTTCTAAAAATGATGTACTCTTATTCGTAAGACGTTCTCCGATTTGGGAAGACTTGGTAAGTGAATATGTAATTGAACTTGAAAAACATATTGTTTGTTATTGGTATTGATCTGAAATAAGTGTATTCATCGATTGAAGTTGTGATTGGTAGGGAGTTTACATTGAATAAATTTATTTAATTGATGTGTTATTATAGGTTCGATAAGATTTATGTTTAACCCATCGAACTTACTAAGCTTCATTAAGCTTACTCGAGTTGTTTAATGTCTTTGTAGATTTTCAAGAGGTTGGAAGATCGGATCAGCACATCAAGTCACACTATCCAGCTTATTCCAGTAGGTTTTGAAATGTTCAATATGGTTTATATGGCATGTATAGGGTTTGTGTGGATTTATCAAACTTTGTCTTGTGTAAATGTTAATAATTATAATTTTGCTTATATATATATATATATATATATATATATGTTGGGTTGAAAATAAGACATATTAGTGATGTTGATGTAAATGATATAGGTTTATTGTATTTAATTTGTGGTTAACTTTAGTGGGCTAGTTAGATGGATTAAATAGGTAAGTTAAGGTATTTGGGTATATATAAATGATATTATGTTATGTTTAAAACATGATTTTGACTTGTTTTGATTGTTTGTTGGGATATATTGGTGTGTTAAAATGTTGTGTTTAGGTTGATATCAAAATGGGTAAGAAACGTGACCTTGATATGGCCTATTTTCGTCCATACAGCCTGGTCACACAGGCTTGTGTCCCCTGCATTTACGAAATAATTTTTGAAGTTTTGCGAAAAACTCTCTGAGTTTTCAGTTTAGTCCCAATTTGTTTCTAATGTGTATTTTGGGCCTCGAGGGATCATACAAGGGACAATATGAGTGATTTATGATTAGTTTCTGATATGTAGGTTAAATGATATGAAATGTTTGTATTTGACCTGAAAAGTTCGGTAATGCTACATAACCCTGTTTCGGCGACGGATAAGAGTTAGGGTTGTTACATTTAGTAGAATCAGAGCCACTGTTTAGCCGTTCTCAGACTGAACATAACGTGTGAAATGTCTGGAAATACATGCCATATAAAGCTATGATAGTGTAATGTGTTTGATCCAATCTAACCTTTGTTTTTTTATAGATTGAAAAGATGTCCGACAGATCTGAACGTTCTGACAATGATGAAGTTAATAGTAGAGCACAGACTTCTGAACATGGGATGAGTAGTAATATCCCAATTCCTCATGCTCAAGAAGAACTTAAAAACATGTTCTTTGGATTTATGAACCAGTGGTTTAGTGAGTTCATGCAAGGGAGAAATCCGGCTCAGCAACCTCTACCCCCTACTGTACCACTTGTAGTGCCTCTGGTTGCACCTCCACCTCCTTTAGTGAATGTATCTAGTAAACTTACTCCGATTGAAAAACTCAGAGAGTGTGGGGCTGAAGAATTTTGGGGTAGGTCAAAAGATGATCTAGTTAAAGCTGAGTATTGGCTTCAAAATACAATAAGGGTATTTGAAGAAATGGTTTGTTCCCACGATGATTATTTGAGATGTGCTATTTCATTTTTAAAAAAGGAGGCATATAACTAGTGGTCGAAAATAGTGGCTGTAGTACCAAAAGAGAAAATTTCCTAGGAATTTTTCTAAATGAATTTAAAAAGAAATATGTCGACAAAAGGTATCTAGATAAGAAAAAGAGAGAATTTATTGAGTTACGCCAAGGAAACAGATCAATAGCCAAGTATGAGAGGGAATTTGTATACCTCAGTAAATATGCTCGAGGAATTGTACCAACAGAAGAAGAAATGTGCATCTGATTTGAAGAAGGGTTGAATGATGAAATCTGAATGATGAAATCTAAATGATGATTGGAGGCATTAAAATATGAGAATTTGTTGTTTTGTCAGATCGTGCACAGAAGATGGAAGAGGTGTACAACTGAAAAATGCAATGAGATAGGCGGAATCGAGAATCTTACAAAAGAGGTTCTTCTAAATCATTTTCAACATTACCAGCGAAGAAGTCTATAGATGATTTCAGTTGAGTTACCTCAATGCCTGAACGTTCGAATAGAAATAAGACGATTCAACAAGATTTCGGGGTATCTATTAGACACGCTGTTAGTATAGGTAGTGTGCAAAATAATCCTAAGCCCAAATGTAGATACTGTGGGAAATACCACCCTGGTGAGTGTAAAAGTACAGTGGGGGCTTGTTACAAATGTGGAGCAACTAATCATTTTATCCAAAATTTTCCTCAATTGCAAAAAGATGATGAAGAGCAGAAAGAAAAACAATTGGCTACTTCTCAGAGTAGTTGCTCGGGCAAAAATAATGCCACTGGGACTGCTCGTTCAGGAATGAAAGATACTGCTGCTCGGTCAGAGGCTAAAGCACCTGCATGTACCTATGCCACTCGAGCAGGGGAGGAAGCTATGGCTCTAGATATGATTGCTAGTATATTCTATCTTTTTGATGTTACTATGTATGTATTGATTGACCCTGGGTCCACTCATTCTTACACTTGCACTGCATTAGTAGCGGAAAAGAAGTTACCTATTGAATCTACTGATTATGATATTTAAGTTACTAATCTATTAGGTCAAAGTGTAATATTTAATTTAGTGTGTCATAATTGTCTACTAAAAGTGAAAGGTTGTGAATTCCATGCTGATTTGATGTTGCTACCCTTTCAGGAATTTGATGTTATTCTGGGAATGGATTGGTTGTTTTTGCATGATTCTGTGGTAAATTGTAGACAGAAACGGATTGATTTGAAATGTCAGACATGAGAGATGATTTCAGTTAAGTTTGAGAATCCGAAAGATATTGTTAGAATCAATTCAGCTTTTTTTGCTCAGAGATTGATACGAAAAGGTAATGAAGCATTTTTAGCATACATCCTTGATACACGAGATTCAGAATCGAAGCTAGATCAGTTACCGATTGTTAGTGAGTTTTATGATATGTTTCCTGAATTTACCGGGTTTACCACTTGATCGTGAAGTTGAGTTCGTAATTGATGTGATTCCTAGAACTACTCTGATATCAGTAACACCATACCGTATGACACTAGCTGAACTAAAGGAATTAATGGCATAGTTGCAAGAGTTATTAGACCGAGGGTTTATCAGACCGAGCATGTTTCCCTGGGGTGTACCTATTTTATTTTTGAAAAAGAAAGATAGTTCTTTGAGGCTGTGCATAGACTACTGACAGTTGAACAAGGTCACAATTAAAAATAAATACCCTTTGCCATGTATCGACAATTTGTTTGATCAACTGAAAGGTGCCACAGTGTTTTCGAAGATAGAACTTAGATCCAGGTATTATTAGTTGAAAGTTAAAGAGTGTGATGTGCCAAAGACTGCTTTCAAAACTCGATACGATCATTATGAGTTTTTGGTAATGCCATTTGGTTTAACTAATGCTCCTGCTGCTTTCATGGATTTAATGAATCAAATTTTCAACCTTATCTGGATATATTTGTGGTTCTGTTTATCGATGATATACTAATCTATTCCAAGACAGAATCTGAGCATTCACAACATTTGAGGATTGTGCTACAGACTTTGAGAGAAAAGCATTTGTACGCAAATTTTAGTAAATATGAATTATGGCTTCGCGAGGTTGGATTTTTGGGTCATATTGTATTAGCCGATAGGATTCGAGTTGATCCGAGTAAATTTTCTGCTGTGGTAAATTGGAAAACACCGAAAAATGTTTCAGAAGTGCGAAGTTTTCTGGGTCTAACAAGTTACTACTAACATTTTGTCAAAAAAAATTCAATGATTGCTTCACAGTTGACCCGATTATTACAGAAAAATGTTGAATTTGTTTGGTTCGATGAGTGTTAGTAGAGTTTTGATCAGATGAAGAAGATGCTGACAAAAGCTCCAGTTTTGACTCAGCCAGAATCTGGTGTATCGTATGTTGTTTATAGTGATGCATCTCTAAATGGTTTGGGTTGTGTATTGATGCAGTCAAGAAAGGTAATGGCCTATGCTTCTCGACGATTAAAGCCACACGAGAAGGATTATCCTACACATGATCTTGAGTTGGCTGCAATAGTATTCGCTTTGAAGATTTGGAGACATTATTTATAAAGCGAGAAATGTTACATGTTTACAAATCACAAAAGTTTGAAGTATTTGATGACTCAGAAAGAATTGAATTTGAGACAGAGACGATGGCTAGAACTGTTGAAAGATTATGATCTGGTTATTGACTACCACCCGGGAAAGGCTAATGTAGTTGCGGATGCACTTAGTTGGAAGTCGTCATTGTTTGCACTTTGAGCATTGAATGCTCATTTAACTCTTAATGAAGATGGTTCTGTATTAGCAAAGTTGAGAACGAAACCTTTGTTCCTTCAACGGATTCAGGAATTGCAAGATGATGATTCGAAATTGGTGCTGAAACGACAGATGGTTCAGGACAATCTGAGTTCAGAGTATAGCATTGATAATAGTGGTATGTTGCGTTATCGTAATAGAATTTGTGTTCCGAATAATATGGATTTGAATAATGATATTCTTTCTGAAGCTCATAGTAGC
Organism: Gossypium australe; assembly: GCA_005393395.2. Taxonomy (NCBI): domain Eukaryota; kingdom Viridiplantae; phylum Streptophyta; class Magnoliopsida; order Malvales; family Malvaceae; genus Gossypium; species Gossypium australe. The sequence goes on along the minus strand of CM016626.1, from coordinate 137,207,781 downwards.
ACGTACTCTATTCACCTGGGTAGTACAAATATGTATTGTGATTTGAAACGGATTTATTGGTGGTCGGGTATGAAATGAGAAATTTGTGAATTTGTTGCAAAATGTTTGATTTGTCAGCAAGTGAAAGCAGAACATCAGGTACCAACAGGTTTACTACAACCTGTTATGATTCCAAAATGGAAGTGGGAGCATGTCACGATAGATTTTGTATCTGGTTTACCAGTAACTCCGAGAAAGAAAGATTTGATCTGGGTGATAGTTAACAAATTGACTAAATCAGCACATTTTATTCCAGTCAGAACGGACATTACACTTGAGAAATTAGCGGAACTATATATATATGAGATTGTGAGGTTACACGGGGTTCCAACATCTATTATTTCAGATCGAGATCCAAGATTTACATTGAGATTTTGGAGTAAACTAAAAGAGGCTCTGGGTACCAAGTTAAATTTCAGTACAGCATTTCATCCTCACACTGACAGATAATCAGAATGAGTAATTCAGATTTTGGAAGATATGTTGAGATGTTGTATACTCGAGTTTGAATGTAACTGGGAAAGGTATTTACCGCTAGCTGAATTTGCATATAATAATAGCTATCAATCCAGTATAAAAATGGCACCGTTTGAAGCTCTTTATGGGAGGAAATGTAAGACACCATTGTATTGGTCTAAATTGAGTGAATCCAAACTAGTAGGAGCCGACTTGATTCGAGAGATTGAGGATAAAGTTCGGATTATCCGGGATAGTTTGATAGCTGCTTCTGATCGTCAGAAATCATATGCAGATTTGAAAAGAAGAGATATAGAGTTTTTTGTTGGTGATCGAGTGTTCTTAAAAGTCTCTCGGTGGAAGAAAGTATTACGGTTCGGTAGGAAAGGGAAGCTGAGTCTAAGATTTATTGGACCGTATGAAATTGTTGAAAGAATCGGCCCTATAGCTTATAGATTAGCTTTGCCTCCGGAACTTGAGAAAATTCATAATGTGTTTCACGTATCAATGCTGAGACGGTTATAGATCTGATCCTTCACATATGATTCCTCATAGTGAAATTGAGCTACAGCCAAATATGACGTATTCTGAAGAATTAGTGATAATTTTAGCTCGATAGGTTAAAAAATTGAGGAATAAACGAGTACCGTTAGTAAAAGTCTTGTGTCATCAACATGGTTCAAAGAAAGCTACCTGGGAAATTGAAGAATCAATGAGATTACAATATCCAAATCTATTCTCAAGTAACAAATTTCAGGGACGAAATTTCTTAAAGGGGGAGTTGTAACAGCCTGATTTTCAGTAGTGTCAAAAAATAGTGGTTCGAGACCACCAAATCCGACGAGTAAGCTCGTAAATTTTATTATTTAGTATTTACGAGTCAAATGTGGTTTTATAAAGATTTTTGAATTAGTAATTTGTGTTTTATAAGGATTTATTAGGTCAAGTGGTTTAGAAAATGAGGTATCGAGACCACGATTCTATAAACCGAGTCATAAATAATATTATAAATATTTTGGAGTGTCATTAAGGTATTATTAAAGTTTCGTTAGAAAATTTTAACGTTTTGATAGTTAATTAATTAAAAAGAACTAAATTGAAAAAGGTGCAAAACTTGCCAATTAAAAGAAATAGTGATTAAATGGCTTAAATGGTAAATAGGCTAGACTTAAAGAGTAAATTAGCCTATAGGAGATGGTTGAGGCGGCATAAGCATAAAAAACTTATAAAATGATGTGATTAAAGGGAAAAATTGGAAATAAATGAAATTAAAATATTAAATTGAAAAACCTAAAAGTTTCTAGACATTTTCTTCATCAATTTTCTATCCAAAAACACCATTGAAGAACTCTTGAAGCTGGTTTTTATATTTTAGCTTCATATAAGTTTATATCTTGCCTTTTTCTTGAAATTTTTATGTTTTTGAGACTTTTACAATTAGGTCCAACTAACTATTTCATTAGTTTTTCATTTTATTTGAAATTTTGGAAGTTACCATTGATGAATACTGGATGTTTCTGATGAAAAAAATATGGATTTAGAGCTTTAATTTTGTTGTATGATGATTTTACATAGTAATTTTGTTAGATATTGATTTTAGGAGCAAATTGTGAAAAGGTTAAATATTAGGGTTTGATATTAAATTTTTGTTTATTAAGGGCTGCATGATAGCCTAGAATATTTAGATAAATTATCAATTGAGAAAAATTGGTTCATTTGATAGACTAATTAGTTAAGGGACTAAATTGCAAAAGTTGTAAAAGTTGGGGTAATTGTGTAAATTCAAAAAATTGAGGGGTATTAATTATGAAGTGAATTAGGACTGAAATATATGCTAATGAATGAGTAATTTTATATTTTAGATCAAGAGCCCGTAGATACTCGTGAAAAGGGAAAATTAGCAGAATAGTCCTTGAACTTCTACAAATCTTACAATTTAACCCAGGTAAGTTCGTACGGTTAAAATTTAATATATATATATATACATATATATATATATATATTGAATTGATGAATGGTATTATGTATTTATTCATATCTATTGTTGAAAGTGAAATATTGTTAAAATTATGAATTTAAATAGAATGACCGAAATGAACGGAACACAGGATTTGAGTACATTCAACATTCGGAGAATTGACGGAAATGGAGGAAAATGTGGAAAATTACCCAAGCAAATCGAAGTTCATCTTTTGTTGCAAACTTTCGTGTTTACTTTCCTTTTAGCTCTCACGAGCTTTTGTTTAACTCATATGAGTTTCTATTCAGCTCTTTTGAGCTTCTGTTCAACCCTTATGGGTTTCTATTCAACTTTTATGAGCTTTCGTTAAACCCTTATGGGTTTCTGTTCAGCTCTCATGAGCTTCTGTTTAGCCCTCATGAGATTCTGTTCAACCTTCGGGCTTCTGAAAATGATGTACTCTTATCCGTAAGCCGTTCTCCTATTTGGAAAGACTTGGTAAGTGAATATGTAATTGAAATTGAAAAACATTTTGTTTGTTATTGGTATTGATCTGAAATAAGTGTTATTGTAGGTTTGGCAAGATTTATGTTTAACCCATCGAACTTACTAAGCTTCATTAAGCTTACTCGAGTTGTTTAATGTCTTTGTATATTTTCAAGAGGTTGAAAGAGCGGATCAGCACATCAAGTCATACTATCCAGTTTATTCTGGTAGTTTTTGAAACATTCAACATGGTTTATATGGCATGTATAGGGTTTGTGTGGATTTAATCAAAGTTTTTCTTGTGTAAATGTTAATAATTATAATTTTGCTTATATATATATATATATATATATATATATATGTTGGGTTGAAATAAGACATATTAGTGATGTTGATGTGAATGATATAGGTTTATTTTATTTAAATTGTGGTTAACTTTAGTAAACTAGTTAGATGGATTAATGGGTAAGTTAAGGTATTTAGGTATATATAAATGATATTATGTTATGTTTAAAACATGATTTTGACTTGTTTTGATTGTTTGTTGGGATATATTGATGTGTTAAAATATTGTGTTTAGATTGATATCAAAATAAATGAGAAATGTGGCCTTGAAATGGCCTATTTTCGTCCACATGGGTATGTCTCTTGGCCGTGTGAGCCACACGTCCTGGCCACACGGGCGTGTGCCCCCTGCACCTAAGAAAAAAATTGATGTTTTGCGAAAAATTCTCTGAGTTTTTAGTTTAGTCTCGATATGTTTCTAATGTGGATTTTGGGCCTCGAGGGCTCATACAAGGGACAATATGGTGATATATGATTAGTTTCTGATATGTAGGTTAAATGATATGAAATGTTTGTATTTGATCTGAAAAATTCGGAAATGCTCCATAACCCCATTTTGGCGATGTATAAGGGTTAGAGGTGTTACAACGACACCCACGAGAACCATGTCCACAACTACCACGCGAACTTATAATATCAGTTTATCTACAATATCAGAAGTGCATAGATCAGTTCAGAGTCTTTATCACAATTCTCCTACCAGTTCATATCAGAATGTTTAACCAAACAACAATTCAATGACTACAGTGTCTCAACTAATCACAATAATGGAACAAAAATACTTACAAGTTTGGCGTCGAAGGCTCGGTCATTTATAAAATCGATTCTAAAAATGACTCAGATAGCTTGTTTTCATTTAAACACCTTTTCGATACAAAATAAAAGCTCAAATTACAGCCCAAGTGTTGACTAACTTGGCTTTGATACCACTAAATGTAGCACCCCATACCCAGCCTAGACGACAAGACCAAGCCTAGAAAGCTACATCGACTATTTCTCGAAACACAAATTCCAAAGCTTAGTTTTTTTTTTAATTAACCAGAAAATAAAAGAAGTTCACAAGAACAAATCCTATTCGAGGTTTATCATATGATAAATTTGAATTTACGATAATATACTAAACATACTAGCAGCCTAAAAGATAATAAGTAGAACGACCAAGCTCCCGATGCGCTAATCCAATCATTCTTGTGGATTACCTACAGTTCAATCAATAGTCAAAGTGAGTACTAGTTCAACAAATAGATTCAAAATACAATCAAAAGAATTATATTCACAGAAATAACTTCTCAACCATATGCATAATTAGAATAGAGAAGGTACAGTTCAGTTTAATAGAATAGATGTTTAGCAGAATAATCACTTTCAAATTCAAAACAAATTAGATTCAAATGCAATTTCCTATCCCAATTTGCTACACACCGTCTTCTTTCAACCCAACACACCACAATAGGTATTTAATACCCATCCAGCCCTACATACATTAGAGTGTCAGTATGACACGTTTCAGAAGACTTGCTGCCTAGTTGCTATACAGATCGCGTTAAACACTGAATTTAATTGCAGTGTTTGTGGCATAGCCACTGATTCAGATTAGATCAGTACCTTCAATATACAATTCCCAACTAATGCAGATACATAATTCAAGTAACAGTTAATACGAAAGGTTATACAACTATTCAAATACAGATAAAAATCGTACAGAATATACATCAATATCATAACAATTTCACATGCAATACGCATACAGGTATTCAGTACTCAGTCTAGGATCACAAAATAGCAGTTTATATAGTTCAACGCGGTTCATACGAGCCCCCTAGAAAGTTGTCATTCATTTTATACGACGCACGCAGCCCAAGAGAAAATCTAGTTCCTGATCTACACGTCCGTGTGGTCTCACACAGCCTGGACATCTAGCCCATGTGGCTTCACACGGTCTAGCACACGCTCGTGTGCCTACCTGTGCTTCTCACACGGCCTAACACACGCCCGTGTCTTCTACCCATGTGGTCTTAATACAAAAATAGTGAGTTACACGGCCTGGACACACGCCAATGTCTCTGGCTTGTGTGTCTCTAAGTCGTGATCAGTGAGTTACACGGCCTGGACACATGCCCGTGCCCCTAGCCCGCATGCCTCTAATTCATGAATAGTAGGTTACACAGCCGTGTGGCGTCGATAGCTATGTTTTCTAGTGTCTAAAATTTGCAAAAAAACCTAGTCTTCGATACGCACCTGAAGTAGTTTCAAAGTAGGATCAACGTAAAGGACTCTTGAAACCTAAAACGAACATTCAATAATCAATCAAACAACAAAAATGATGAAAATTGCACAAAATATTATCAACCACTTATGTCGAAACTTCAACGTGAATTTCCAATAAAACCAACGCTTACCGACAACTTGACGGAATTAACTCAAAATAGAACGAGGAGGATCACTTCCCTCAATATTCTCGCCTATAGAAAAAGATCAACGATCACTTAGCAGAGAATTCAAGTGAAACAATCCTAGAAACCCCATTTCTACACATAAATGAAAAATCAACAAAAACTTCGCAGAAACCCAAGAATTTTCGATAGAACTTACACAGAGATCTTCCAACGACACAATGAACAACTCAAACCCTCAATTATTTCTAATAGCCACTTCACGAACACAATCAAAAAGAAAAAAAAAAGAAGAAGAAACAGGAAGGAAACAAAAAGAAAAGAGAAATGAAGAAAGAAAGGAATACGCTAACTTTTATTTTAACCACCAATCAGATTTCTAACATTTAGCAAAATATTTCTAACGCATACACTAAGACTCAAACACAAGACCAAAGAGAATATAAAAGCTTAGCCATTGAACCATTAGGCTCATTGTTGACACAAATTTGCACAGAATTAAACTTAGGCCAATGACTCAAGATTAGAGGTCAATTAAAATAAAGTGACAAAACTTCCTAAAAACACTACTTGAACCCCTAACCTCAAACACATACACAAAGCATGTAGCCACTGGTACAAGGATTTTATTACAATAAAACTCAACGGTTAAACATTCAAATTTTGGGGTGTTATAAAGTAATAATTCTAAATTAAGGTGGTGTTTGATAAACTAAAAAATTAAGTGCTGAAAAAATAAGCATTAAAAAATTAATTATTGAAAATTTAAATACTGAATTTAAGTTATAAAATTTGTTCGATATATTATTTAAAATCACTTAAGAAATATAATTAAATTGTTTGATAAATATAGCTTATAAATTATAAAAAAAATTATATTCTACATTTTATCTTTATCTTTTAAATATTTCACCTTATTCTAAACAAAATCAAAATTTTAAAGGTGAAGTTTTTATAGGATAATATAATATTAAAATAAATAAAATAAAATTGACTTAATTTTAAGTATTCTCTATTTAAGTGATAATTAGCTTTTATCTACTTATCATCTCCACACTTTTTTGTAGACAAAATTCTATCAAATTGTTCTTATTTTTTTATTATCAAACATGTGTAAAAAAGTTAAATCGATGAAAATATTGGATTTAATTTTTTTTAGCAATTTATCAAACAAGACCTAAATATTATAATTTTTTTTAAATATGAATCTAGTAATATGATAGGAAAATAAATAGTTTTAAGAGTTTCTCCAAATTCATTCTTTTTAGATATATTATAAATAAATTATAGATTTAGATTTATAAATAAAAATTTGAGCTGAAACAAATCGAATTAGATATGTATATATCTATTTAACATTAATAATCTCATTGTATATATATATATTTTTTGAACATTAATAATCTCATTATATGTTCTTATCATATCTGCTCTTTTTTTATATGATACTTAGAACTACTCATAACTTCTCCATAACCCTCAAATAGGAGAACAATGTTCTTTAATGCACTCGAACACACGTCCTCTTGTACTGACAACAATGTCGATACCAACCGAGTTAAGACTCATTCGACAATTAGATACATATATTATATTTATACGTAACTAGTTAACGTATATAATATACTTATACGTAACTAGCAATATGTAGTCAAGCGTATTAGATACATCAAGAAATATATATAGATTCCTCTATATATAATATAGGCTATATATAGAAATAGTGTAGGGTTTTGATGTACCAAAAAACTTTGTAGGGTTTTGGGATAAGGAATTGATGAGTTTAAGACGTATGAGTTTATGCTTTCTTGGTTAATCACTTTTAACCGGATAAGATGAAAAAAATAATGTTATTGGAAAAGTTATCTAAGTGGATACAATTTCAATACCCTAAGAATCATTATACCATAAGTTTTTATATTATTTTAAATTTGGAATTTAGTTTTTGTATTTTTATTTTTAGAAATTTAATTACTTTACTTTTTAAATTTTAAAATTCAAGTTCAGTTGTTAACACTGTTAAAATTATTTTGTTAAATTCAAGTTCATTATAACGTCATTTTATTATTTATATGGCTACCAAGTGAGTTTTTTATTTAAAAAATGTCACATACACATATTTAATAACACAATTTAATAGTGCTAACAACTAGACCTAAATTTTGAAATCTAAAAAGTAAAAAGACTAAATTCTTGGAAATAAAAAATATAAAGACTAAATTTCAAATTTATAAAGAGTACATAAACTTATGACATTTTTTAACCTTAATAACAAAACATAAAATATGTCCAACTTATCTATAATAATAATAATAATAATAATAATAATAATAATAATAATAATAATAATAATAATAATAATAATAATAGCAAAAATTTGAAAAAAATGAACTGATTAAATTCACATTAAAATAATAATTTATTAATATATTACTAATTATTATGAGATGGTAACAAAAGTAATATCAATACTATTGATGGATTGAAATGTATTTGATAAATTAAAAATAATTAAGAGAATACCTTAGATAAATTATATATAGATATGACATATATAATTAATTATTATCAAATAGTATATTGTTGGTATTATTATAATTATATCAACAATAGATTTTATTTTTACTTGATATATATATATTATCTTTTTACTTTGTTGCCCCACATTTTCATTTTAAAAAAATGAAAATGAAATGAAAGTATAATATGAAGAAAGAAATTATAATTGTGATTGATAGGTAAATTATTATTTTATATGCTTATGTTTTATTTATTTTATTATTATTTTTCTTATTTTTTTAATTCCTATTACTTTTAAAATATTATTTTATTCTCTCAATTATTTTTTTAAATTAATCTATTTTTATTATAAATTAGACTAATCCTCATTTAATTAATAAAAATATTTTTTGTAGATTATATAAATATATAATATATATATATAATATATAATGAATTAAAAAAATAAATATATAAATTATATGTATCGCATATCGCATTAAAAGATAGTTGTTTAAAAAATAACATCTCCCACTACAAATTATAAAACAAAATATAAGTATGAACGTGGATTTATCCACGAGAAGGCTTGGACAATGGTTTTTAATCTTGACTTAAATTTAAAATATTTTTTTAAATATATTTAAAAATATATAAATATTAATATAAAATGACATAATTAATATTGCTTTAAACAATAAAATGAGCTAATTGGACGGAAGCATTTACACTTTTTAAAATAAAATAAAAGGTTAATAATGATGATGAAAGATTTTAGAATTTTAAAATTTTACATTAATAAAGGTAAATTATATTTTAATTCCTCTAAAATGAAAAAATTTTAATTTAATCTTTTAAAAATTATAAATATATAAACTAATTAAAATAGTAAAATTACATTTTTATTATAGTATAAATTATTTGTTTATTTATTTATTTACTATTTCGCACCAATAATGTGAAAGATTAGGTGTAAGTCCTGTAGGAAAATTGGGAGATGTTGAGATCGTGACTTTGGTGAACCCCTTTGATTACAATAAAATGGACTACAAGAAGTGACACTTGATGGAGCCCTTTGGTCAATTATCAAACCAACATTTTGATGTTGTCTTTTATTTGATATTAGTAGTAAAAATTTTATGGTTAAAATATATATTAAATCTCTATACACTTTGTATATTAATTTGGTTCTATACTTTTATTTTTAGGAATATAATTTTTATTTTTCGAATTTAAAAAAATCAAATATAATTGTTTTCATTGTTAAAATTCTTCAATTAAATTCTTTGATGGGAACTATTTTTAAAAAATATTCACTTAATAGTTATAACAATAAAAATGTTGTTAAAATACTTATTATTATTTTTCTTAAAAAATTCAAAATCATTAATATAAAAATATTTTTTATTAGAATAGTGTTCTTGAAAAAGATTGACGTTTGGAATTTTGATTGAAATAATTAACAATATTAACTATTCAAACTAATGACATTATAAAAATAGATTAACCAAATTATGTAAAAAATTAAAGTATATATATTAAATCTTAAGTTTCAACATAGTCTAGAGGCCAAAATTGAAATTTGACCATTGTCTAATAATGTAAAAAAAAAAAAAAAAAGTGATGCAAACTTAACAGGAATTGGAAGCTACATGTCAATCTCTAAAACTATTAGAATATTCAAATTATATATAATCATATAATGTTTTAACCAAAAAGTTAATGATATTAACTATTTGGACTAATTAAAATATTATAAAAATATAGAGACCAAATTATGTTAAAATTAAATTTCAAAATTAAATATATTAAACGGACTAAAATTGATATTTAACTGTTTCTATAAAAATGTAAAAAAAAGAAGGTATTTACAACTTTTTATTTTACTTTGGAACTTTGAATAAAACAGAAGAAATTAACCTTTTAGTTCACCCACAATTTTTGAGCCAGTATCAAAGGCATTCGATAAGCCTCCCATGATTTCATCATGTCAAAAAAAAAAAAAGAAAGAAAGAAAGAAAGTAGAGGTCGGAGGATTAAACTCAAGCAATTAAACCATTATGTTCAATGTTGTATTTAAATGTGTTGGAACTTAAAGTTGTTAATTGCTTGAATTGTCTAAGTTGAATGGAAGTACCTGACTGAGGTGGTCACTATCGTTGGCACTACGAAAATTGTGTAAACAAAATAAACAAAGAACACCAAGGTTTGTTTATCAGTTCGATTTCTCTACATCTGCAAAGCCTAACTCATTAAGTAATTCTATTATCTTTATTCACCAATACAACAAGAGAATCACGCTCTATCACTCTCCAAGTATAGGGAACTCGCATTTGTACCTAAACACTGAAACACTCACCTCTAAATTCTCCCCTTGAGAATCTAAATTGTAAGCAGTAAATGTTTACACTTCAATTGCACTCACACAATCAATTCATTAGTGAACAAATAAAGTGCTATCAATATGCTCTCATACATAACCTATACAAGCCTCGCAATATATACCATTTTCGGCTTGCTAACATACTAGCAATTGAATACAATCCAATCCCTTAAGTTTAGCAACTACAAAATAGCAAAAGTAATATACTAATAAAGTCCAATAAACATGATCCAATGGAGATTCAATCTTCAAAATAATTATTAACTCAATCCTAAATGATTCTCTATAATTCAAGGGTTGTAATTAGTCAATCTACTCCAATCCAATCTTCATAAGGCAACGGATTGGTTTCCATAGTTAGTCTCCCGTATATTCAAAATATCAACTCACTTAATAGCCTAAAGATTTTATTTCAATAAATTGTCAACACCAAATATAGCAAGTTTTATTGCATTATCGCAGGGCTGGATGGTAGTGGCCAGAATTGAATGCCACTCAAAATGTTCCACCACAACTTGACTAAAAAATCTCCCTCTTTGGCAAATTTTTTAACAAAATTAAACAACATAGGAAACTAATCATCAAAATCAACTATAGCTCCCCCTAGCACAATCTTACTCTATCATACTTAAATTAGAACATAACCAAGAAAATCAACAATCAATGCTTTGTCTAGAATTTGCATTAACAATCAGCTTAGCTTTTCCGAATGTCAGAGCTTCCATTCTCCTAGCAGCTAAGCATTACAACCAAAGTCTTAAGTTAAGCTTAATATTCTAGTTGAAAAACTCCATTTCCAGGATATGCAGAAGCCCCTCAAAGGTTCTGAAATTCCTTAACTCTATTTTTTCAAATTTACGAACACTGAAAGACTTAAAAGCTTACTAGTCCCCTTGCTTATCTATTATCTTGACTCGATCTTCACGAATATTTCCCCATGCAGAGCTCTCTTATCTTCTTATTCTTCAGAGTAACTGAAGAAGATGACGTATAGAAAAAAAAAGGGTTGAGAAAAATTCATCCCATGAATTCATTTCCCTACTATTTATAGCCCTTCACGTCCGGTTATCAACCCTATAAAAATCATCCATTGGTGATCATTTTGTCTCCCATTAAGGAACCAGTTGCCCTTAATCCAATCGAACCAAAATTGGAATTCAACAATGTCCAAATCAACCACTAAATATTTCCTAATTTTTCAATAAAAGCCTCCAACTTACGGCTTCTTTCAATTTAACCCCTAATTATTCCTAAATTTTAAACTTATAGAAAACTAGGTGTTACAACTCTCCCATCCTAAAAGAAAATTTTCGTCCTCAAAATTTTCTTTTACACTCAACCTTAGAGGCAGACTTAAAGAAACTCTTCCCCATCTCTACCACCATATGGTTCACAGAAGTAATTACCTTTCATTCTTATCAGAACCTTCAACATGGCTTATCATTTCGTGCATTCGCTTTATACCCTCTCCCTTTGATTTGTGGATCCATCATAACTTAACGAAATATAGATATTGGCTCATTTGAAGGTATCAGACCACTCCGTTATTGGATACACTCCAATCCATAGAGTTTCTGGGTGAACATCGCTTGAATGACATCTTATTAATTCTAATTCTAGTGGATATTCCTTCAAATCCTAGACTTGTTCATGCATTAACTCCGCCCATCTAGTAGGTCAATTCATTCTCGTCACAGGGCGACTAAGCTCACCGATGAAATATTTTCCTACTACCTAGACGATAAAATATTCTCATCACCAACGACAACCATGCTAGAAAAGGGTTGTCGTTGGACGGACTAACTGCTCTACTTACTTGAGGGTTGTACGCTAATGGGTAACAGTTGGCAAATACCCCTACATTGGGAATATTAAAAGGATTTTTTTTCATCCAAGGTCAACAGGTGTCCTTCATGAATTGGTGGACCTAAACGGTTCCTTACCATACTTTAAATTTACACAACTTCCCATACAAGGTTTTGGTTATAAATAAACCAGAACGCTAAGAGGGAAGTTCATAATTCCACAGACCTTTTGCTTGACCAGCTCACCTCTTATCCCTCACTTTTTTCTCCTATCATTTTCTTCATCCTATCTTTTCTCTTTCTTTTTTTCCAATTATGCTACGGGAGTGCAATTCCCTCGATACTCCCAATTTTGAGGAATCAATAAACCTTTCCGCCTAGATGTTACCTCGAAACACCTGTATACATGTTTCCACGGTGTTGCCTCGAAGGACCTGTATAACATCGTCAATATGCCGCTCCATAGAGTCGATAGACCGTCCTCACGGTATCGCTCTAGCAAGCTAGTCGATAATATTCCATGATTCAACCCATACTCCCTTATATTCCCAATTTGTCCGCCCTCTATTAGAAAAATCGACAGTTTCCTCTCAATCTTTACTAAGGGTGGTGTGGAAATCCTTGGATGAGCCCTTCAAAGTGGAAGTGAAGCTAAGCGGGTTGAATTTGAGAGGATCACCTATTCTAGCGGACAATGGTGTGTCCGACTTTGAAGACTTCGGGAAAATCCGTCCGCCAGAGTTATGGGTTTACATTTTCTCTCCTCGCATGGAGGTCTAAATTCAAACCTTTAAAGGTTTACGAAAATAAAAAAAGGTTAGAATATGGTATTGGCTTTCGGAAGTTTGTCCTAATGAAAAGGTACAGTTGCAAAATAGGGAGTCTCTAAACCCTTAAAGAATATACGAAAAATACCCAATCCGGCGTCCAAGTATACCTTCCCAATCCGGCATCCAAGTATTCCTCCTCAACTTTCTCGTTTAATCCCCATTCAAACCTGACACAAAGTTCTTCCTTATTCAATTGTGAACTCGTGGCTAAGTATACCTACTGTTATGGGTCCTTTCGATGCGAATCTTGCAACTCAACTTGTATATGTAAACTTACCAGTGTCATCCTTGAATTCGGCACTCCCACTCATCTAGTTCCAATTAGGATATTATCAAAGAGGACGAAAGGAATCTGATGAATTTTTTATTTTCAAGAATCAAGCATGGTCATTTCTCCTCTTTTCGAAAGACTAGCCAAAAGGAGGTGAAGACACCATTGAGGCTAGGGGTGAGCAAAACACTATTCGACTCGAAAAAATTGAAAAAAATTTGAATTTCTAGTTAAACAAATCAAGTTAATCAAGTTATTCGAGTCAACTCGAATTTTTTTCGAATTTCGAGTTCGAATCGAGTTGAGTTTTTGAATTAGAATAACTCGAATAATTCGAATTAGAATAACTTGAATAATTCGAATAAATCGAATAAATCGAATATCAAACTATAATATTTTACATTTTTACCTCAAACTCCTATACCTTTTTTCTTTTCCCTCAAAACTTTTACTCCTTCTCACTTGCCCCCTAAAACTTTTACTCCCCTCCTATCCCAACCCCCCATCTACCCAAAATCCATTTCCCACCAAAATTTTACTTTCCCATTTACTCTTCCTCAAAATTTTACTTCCAAAAACCCTTAAAATTTTTTATTTTCCCCCAAAATTTTTACTTCCTCCCACTTTTCCCCTAAAACTTTTACTCCATTCCCATCACACCCCCATTTACCCCAAACCCATCCTCCCCCCAACTTTTTTAAAATATTTTCCCTCCAAAATTTTACTCCCCCTATTTACTTTCCCTCAAACTTTTACTCCCCAAAACTTTTTATTTTCCCCTAAACTTTTACTTCTCACCCTTTACTCCCAAATAAAAAATCAAAATTATCCAAAAAAATCCCTAAACATAAATAGTAATAATTTTATTTATATCTACTATTTATATTATTAAATTAAATTTCACATTTTATATTATTTATATTATTGGATTGTTTAGTCATATTGAATATTTATATTAAAATTGAATTATTAATGATGCCATAAAATATTCGTCTTAAAATTTTATATTGGTATCAATTTCACATTTTATCTTTAAAATAATTTTTATTAAAAAATCACATTTTTACATTTAATATATTTTTCAATTCCAAAATATATAGTGACAAGAATCTAGAGATAATTGAAACAACTAAGCAAGCAAAGAAGCTAACCCGTGTATAAAAGATTAATAAATAAATTATGAGGTGATGAAAGTTATAAAAAATTTGATTACAGTGGATAAATTTTATTACGGTGGGTGACAGTGGTTACAAGACCCAAAATTATTTTTTACAAGGACCCAAAATTATTTTTTAAAATTTAACTCGAACAAATATATTCGATTCGAATTCCATTTCACTCGACTTGATTCAAGAAAATTTCAAATCAAATTAGAATGATAAAATATGATTCGTCAACTCGATTAACTCGAAATTTTTTCATTCGATTCGATTGAACACTCACCCCTAATTGAGGCAACACTCACTCGACAGATAACAATACTTAACTTTCTTTGTATCTTTTCTTTAATGAGTTTTTTTTTTCTTTTCATTACTTGTCCATTCAATCACTTTACTTATCTTTTATTTGTAAGTTTTCCTGAATCGTTTGTTTTTACTTTCGTCTCTGTCCACCAATTTAGGTGAATATATTTACAGACATCACATAATAAGTTAATAAAAATAAGGACTCAAGGGACCTAGTCAAATCGAACATCATGCATATAAGGGTATTCTTTCCAATTCCTACGTCCAGAGGACCGACTAAATCGTGTTCTGATACCACTAAAATTGTAATGCCATTACTCGCCCCGATCGTCAAGTCCGGGTATGGAGTGCCCCAATTGAACCGATTTAGTCTAACATCAAACTTTAATCAGAATATTCACCAAAATACTTTATTACGAATATTTCTTACAACAGGATCCTTAAACCAAACATAATTTGACTACCATGATAATTCAAGTTATAAGTAAACTACTTTGGTACAATAAATCTAACCCTGAGGTGAAGCCTTTGAAGGTACCCCTTTTATGTGCATGACATCTTACTGACAACGTTCCTTGGTTCTACAAGGTCTGGCTTGGCCTCTCCTCAAGTTCCTTATTCACCCAACGAGTCCTACAAACATAGGCCAAAATCCCTTAAGTTCGAAAGAACTTAGTGAGCTTCTTTGCTAATATATATAACTAAGCCATCATCTTGCTGAGGTATTAACTAAATAGGAAATAAACGCGTTAACTCCCTAATTTACTTAGATGTTCACACTCTATCTAGAGTGGCAGACTCTGATACGACTTTCGCATGTCTTTATTGGTGAATAGATTGCTAAACGATCGTTACCTGGTCAAGCTTAAGACCAGTCAGATGGTTCAACAATTTCTAGATAATTTGTCATATTGACGGATTCTTACGTCTACCTTGCACAATTTTACATTCTTTCCATTTCCCCACATGAAACCATTTACCCTTATCTTGACTCGTAAACCCATAATTTTGAAACTTGAAGAGTTGTTGCCCACTTCATCATCCTTGAATGTAAGTCCGACGGTACGCTCTATCCTTAATAGAACTCCCATTACATGGTACCTTTTAGTTGATGCTCTTATCTTATAGTAATTCTTTTGTATTTACTGGCATTCCACTCATAAGGCCACTAATAAAAACCCACACCACATGGGCAAGCTTCTATTTCATCTTTCTACTTCTACCCTACACTTAGGTTGAAACGTTGTTTGGATTACTCTCTTTTAATCTGCCCTATTTGTGATACCTTGCTTTTAAGTTGTAACATGTCCATCTACAGTAGATCGTTTTGGCCTATAGTATCCAGCAAACTATTATCTAAGCGACCATTTGATTTTACGATCTCTCTTCTATGATGGTTTCCTATGGAACTAACTCTATGGAGGGTATACTCGCAATAGATTCTCCTCAAAGAGGAATAGTCTTGACAGGCATAATTGTCACTTGGATAATCCTTATTAGTATCTCTTACTATCAAAAGGTTCTAACTAACCCCTCTTTAAAAATTACACTATTCGGAGTACATACGATTGAACCTCCCCGTATTAACTACTATTTCAGCAAAGCCTTATACTGGGAGTGAATCTCTTGTTACTCTTCCAAGACCTCCCTCTAACATACAGAGTTTATTTAAGCACTTTCTGACAGTTCTTAATGGTGGATCCTTATCTACAATCCTCGGATAAATCCTCTTTCGTTTGCCTCTATACAAGGCATTACAGTCCCGCCATTCCCATATTTGATTCTTTTCGGGTTACCACAATATGCCTTACCTGCTTCCATATTTACCGTTTTGACAAACTTTTCCCATTTCTATTACTTTTTCCTTTTTCGACAGATTCCTAAAGTCAAATGGCTAGCTATTGCCTACCAACACTTGCATTTTCTTCTAACCCTTTTTCCTCATTTGTGTGATTTTCCATGATTATCGTCCTAGCAAACTACCTTATTTTTATTGTCTCATTGGACTACCCCACTTTTATTGTCCCAACGGGCTACCCCGCATTTAATGTCCCAACGAAATACCTCACATTTAATGTCTCGGTGAACTACCCCGCATTTAATGTCCTGACAAACTCTCTATGTTGTCATAGCCGAGCCAAGGTCTTACACATATACCTCATGTTTAATTTCCTTGAGGACTCTCCATGTTGCCATAGCCGAGCTATGGTCTTACACATTATACCCCATATTTAATGTCCTGACGGACTCTTTATATTGCCAGAACCGAGCTAATGTCTTACACATTATACCCCATATTTAATGTCCTGGCATACTCTCTCTGTTGTCATAGTCGAGCTATAGTCTTACACATTATACCACATGTTTAATGTCCTGACGGACTCTCTATGTTGCCATAGTCGAGTTATGGTCTTATATATTATACCCCATGTTTAATGTCCTGGCAGACTCTCTTTGTTTCCATAGCCGAGCTATGGTTTTACAAATTATACCCCATTATAGTCCATCCATTAAGCCTTACTTCTAAACTTAATGCTCGAACACCGTAATGTCCCCTCCGTAAGGCCTAGAGCTTCGCACATCACAGTTTGCACCCAGCAAATTCTGGATTACAGTAAACAAAAACTTCATTTCCCAAACCATTCACCCAATCCTCCATATCATCAAATCCTAACTTTATCTAACCCGTCAATAATTTTCCCTCCGTACTTCACCGTTATAAACATGTAATACATGTGTTTCTTAAACATATTATCAAGGCGTACGCTACTCTTTAAGCATGGAATCATTACCATTTCATGCATATTGAAATACATTTTCAGATACTCATATACCTACAAAGCTTTATACATGTATAACATTCTCAATCAGCAAAGATAATACATCATCACAAAACTCTCTCTGAAATCAACACAGATACATGCCAACCATACAACATTCTAAGAATGGAGTATAGAAACTAACCTGATGCTTCTTTACCTCCTCAACTTATCCTTTTCGAACGCCAGAGCTTCTGTTCTCCTGGCAACTAAACATTACAACCAAGGTCATAAGTTAAACTCAATATTCCAGTTGGAAAACCCCTCAAAATTTATGAAAAATTCTTAACTCCATTTCCTCAAATTTACAAACACTGAAAGACTTAAAGTTTGCTAGTACCCTTGATTATCTATCCTCTTAACTCGATCTATGAATATTGCCCCATGCAGAGCTTTCTTATCTTTTTCTTTTTCAGAGTAACTGAAAATGACAAAGAGAACAAAGCAGGGTTCAGAAGAATTCATCTTGGGATTTCATTTCTCTACTATTTATAGCCCTTCACGCCCGGTTATCAACCATATAAAAACTGTCAATTGGTAATCATTTTGTCTCCCATTAATAAACTAGTTGGTTTTAATCCAATCGAGCCAAAATGGGAAGTCAACGATGTCCAAATCAACTACTAATTTATTCCTTATTTTTCAATAGAAGTCACCAACTTATGGCTTCTTTCAATTTAACCCTCAATTATTCCTAAATTCTTGACTTAAATAAAACTGGGTGTGACAAAGCATTTCTAAAATTTGAATTACTAGCTCAGATTGGCCATCGGACTGGGGATGGAATGCGGCGCTGAAATTTAGTTTTGTACAATTGTTTCCAAAATCTCGAGGTTAAATGGGGATCTCTACCAGGGATGATAGATAAAGGTACGCCATGAAGTCTAAATATCTCATTCATATAAACTTTAGATAGAATCTAAAGCGACCAATCCATCTTTACTGCCACAAAATAGACCGACTAGTCAACCAATCAACTATAACCTAAATAACATTTTTTTTACTCAGAGATAACAACAAATCAATCACAAAATCCATCGTAATACACTCCCATTTTCATTCACGAATAGAGATAGACTATAGCAACCCAGTAGGAACCTGATGTTCCACTTTAACTAACTAACAGGTCAGATATCTAGCGACATATTCAACGATCTCTCTCTTCATACTAGGCCACCAGTATGTTTCTCATAAATCATGGTACATCTTCGTACCACCAGGAAATAGGTTATCATGAGCTTCGTGAAGTATCAACTCTTTTAAATCAGAATTATTGGAAACACATATTCGATTATAAAATCTCAAACATTCATGATCATCTAAGCTAAAATTCTCAATCGAGCCCTGTCGTATCATTCCTTTTTTTCTTAGATAACTTGGTATCAACAAGCTATGCTTCAACTATTTGATCAAATAACACTGGTTTGATTCTCAAATCAGCTAAAAGAATTTTGCCACTACTAATACTAAGCCGAGTAAACATTGCTCGTAGTTCAACTGCAACTTTTCTACTCAACACGTCCTCAACTACATTAGCTTTTCGAAAGTGATAGTCAATAACACAGTCGTAGTCCTTCAACAACTCGGCCCAGCGACATTGTCTCAAATTCAAATCCCTTTGGGTCAAAAGGTATTTAAGACTTTTATGAAAGGTATAGATATGACATCTCTCACCATATAAGTAGTGCCTCTAGATCTTTAAAGCAAAAATTACAACATCAAGCTCTAAGTCATGCATAGGATAGCTGCGTTCATGTGTGTTCAACTATCGTGACGCATACACAATCACCTTTCAATATTTCATCAAAACACAACCCAAACCGTACAACG
This sequence comes from Gossypium australe, assembly GCA_005393395.2. NCBI lineage: Eukaryota > Viridiplantae > Streptophyta > Magnoliopsida > Malvales > Malvaceae > Gossypium > Gossypium australe. The sequence goes on along the minus strand of CM016626.1, from coordinate 137,188,199 downwards.
AGACGTTCCTAAAAATGAAAACATTCTTTCTAGATTCTGGCAATGTTGAAATTAGTGCTTCGATCAACATCTTTTTCAGCTTTTTGAAACTCTACTGACATTGTGCATTCAAGATATATTGTATACCCTTTTTTGTAGTTTCGTCATCGGTACAACTATCTTTGAAAAGTCATTCACAAACCTTTGGTAGTATCAGGCCAAACCAAAGAAGCTACGAATCTCTAAGACATTTTTCGATAATATCTGGTAATTTCGAACCATCTTTCTTTTGAACAAAAAAAGTCAGAGCTCCCCAATGCGATGTACTAGGATGTATAAAGTCGCGGTCCAGCAAATCTTGCAACTATACTTTTAATTCTTTCAGCTTAGTCAGCACCATTCGATATGGGGCAGCCGATACCGAAGTCATACATGAAAAGACTTCAATTGTGAACTCAACTTCCTGATCAGGTGGTAATCCCGGTAATTTATCAAGAAATTCACACACAATTTAGATTTTATTTATCTGACGAGTTAATAAAGTAGGCCAGAAAAGTTTCACAACCTTGATGCAGGAGCTTAATAGCCCTGACTGAAAAATAATCCGAGTTGTACCATTTGTCTGACACCCTTCACTTCCACAATATCGTCATCTGATTTCTGAACATAAAATTGCTTCATTCGGCAGTCCAAAATCACTCCATGCTCAGCCAGCCAATCCATACCCATAATCAAATTGAAGTCATCGAATGGTATAATCAACAAATCCACTGGAAAAAGTACGTTCCGAATTTCTAAAGGACACCACTTGCACACTTGATCAACTAATATTTTCTGTCCTAATGGACTCGATACTGACATAGCTACTTTTGACAGTTCAGGTCACAAACTCTCAGATTTAACCATTTTAGGATTTATATAGGAATGAGAAGAACCAGGGTTTATTAAAGTGTAACACCCCCTACCCGTATTCGTTGTCGGAACAGGGTATGAGGCATTTCCGGAGTTCACGAAATTTTTTTTTACTCAATATAACCCCTTTATGAATATCTAGCCTTCCCTGCAAATTTTTAAACCGAGACCAATTCACATCAACCAAACCAATTCAACATATTTTCAAAATAGATCCATGCATATTTATAAGATAACCTCATTACATACTAAAACTAAAATTTGTTAGCCATACCAATGGCTAACATTGCATTCATTTCATATTAACATTTACTTTATTAGCTTATACATGCCATTGATTTCCAAAATAAAGTTTCTTTATATACCGAAATCTTGAGGTTGATAGTGTGATGTGTCTCCTACCGAATCCGACCTCCGAGCTCTTAACACTACAAAACAGTGGAAAAGGAAACAGGGTAAGCACTTTGTGCTTAGTAAGCCCATATAATAAGAATTATACTTACCTAATATTTCCAATACAATGCAATAAACATTCATGTATCCATTCAATGCACTATTACCCTAACATGCACAAACTCAACTTTCAAGTTAGTCCAATAATTTCCATGTATCAGTAATATATACCATGATTGATGAACTCATCAATACCATGATTTCCATTCCCTTATTATATTTCCATATTTATCACATTGAATTTCTTGGAATTTTCGATGGATTTTCAGAGGTACACTTTAGTGTACAAATCCAGGTCCGTCAATTCATGTTCATGTGCGCACATTTCCATTTCAGAGAGCACACTCCCACGAACCTCATCCTTACAACGGGATTACCAGTCCAAGCTAAATCCCCTGTAATATAAACTCATAGAGTGTTGTCGGGATTGCCACTCCAGGTAAAATCCCCTGCAACGACAATTACTCTAATAAGCTTGGATCTGAATTACCAGTCCAGGCTAAACTCAGACCCTAATTCGGATTACCCGTCCGGGCTAAATCCATTTTACACATATTCTTCGGGAGGGCTATATCAGGATAGGATCACCCGTCCGGGCTAGATCCTTTTTACCGTCAATTCCTTTTCAGAGATCCATCGAATTTTCCTTTCATTCAACCGGGATTTCTTCCCCTTTTTATCAAATATATCAATGTATCATCAATCTTCATACAATGAACATTCAAATTATATTCACATCAGTAACATACATTTCAAGCATTTAAAAATATAATTCAAGTTACATGAACTTACCTCGATACTAGTTCGTATACAAAATCTACTAATCCGGGACTTTTTCCTTTCCTCGATCTAGCTTCGTATTTGAGTTTTCCGGATCTAAATAAATAAATTCAATCATCAATTCAATACATTTCATGTTCATATGTAGCATTCTCTATAATTCTATTATTATTTTTAGTTCATTCAAAGCTGTCTACTTGAGTCATAGTCACTAAATTATTTTTATATTGAGCTACAAAACTCCAAATTAGGATCCTCTAATTTTCCTGAAACTAGACTCACATATCTTCTTCCCATAAAATTTTTAGAATTTTTGGTTTAGCCAATAAGTACAGTTTATTCTTTAAAGTCACCCCTGTTCTGCTTTTTGACAGTTCTGACCCTTCTTCACTAAAAATTAATTATCTCTTCATACAAGATTCGGATGATGTTCCCGTTTATTTCTATTGAAAATAGACTCATTCAAGATTCTAAACATATAAATTTAAGCCCCTAATTATTTTTCTCCAATTTTTTTATGATTTTATAATGTCAAAATAGGGGAACCCGAATTCATTCTGACCTTGTCTCACAAAATTCACTATATCTCATGATTTACATATCTATTACTTACAACGTTTCTTCTATGAGAAACTAAACTCAATAAGATTTAATTTCATATTTTTTTCATCTTCTAATTCAGTTTCTACAATTTATGGTTATTTTTCAAAGTTAGTCTACTGCTGCTGTCCAAAACTATTTTAGTGCAAACTGTTTATTACCATTTTTCTCCTAAGCTTTCAATAAATGATAATTTCGTCCCTGCTCAATTAACTTCTCAATTGAGCTGATTTCTCTCAATTAATACTTTTTTGATATAAAGTAGACTAATATTTATTGCTGGGGCCCAAGGCAAAAAGCAAAACAAATAATAGGTAAAGTAAATGAAACGGCAAGCAGACAGAAGGCCACAAAAAAACAAAGCTGTAAAACATAAAAACACCTAGAAACAACAAACAAAACCAAGAAAAAAAACCATCAGCGCCCACAGCAATCTTCATGAACCGAATATCAGCCAAAGATATTTCTTCTCATTCAATAAGGCAGATGGAAAGAGAGAAGAAACACTTGCTTTGAAAACACTATGGAGATTCAGCGAACCTTCTCCACCATCGAAGCAAATCAAGAAATTCCTTGATGTCGATGAATCCAAACAGATTGATCTTTCAACGCCGATGTCTGAACAGAGTCCGGCACCCCATCTTTCCAAACTTTAAAGGCTTGTCTTCTCCGACCCTCCAAAGCTAAAGAATGGGCCGCAGTATTCACCGAGCGAGGTACAAAAAGGTAAGAAATGTCCTCGAAGCCTGCTTCCATGAAGAAAATATTCTGTGTTATCGGTTGAAGAACTGATTTGTCATTCTGTCTTTTCTTGATGCTTTTAATAACAGTTAACGAATCTCCTTTCACGACCACTCGCTAGAAACCCAACGCTGCCGCCAGAATGAGAGCCCATTCGCATGCCCTTGCCTCCGCCACAAAAGCATCAGTCACCTCCTTAAAAAGATAAGTCTTCGCCCCCACTATATTTCCTTCAGAATTTCTGGCTAAAATCGCCGTTATAGCGATTTTAGTGTCAGTTTGGAAAGCCGCATCAAAGTTAAGTTTAGTAAAACAAAAGTCTGGGGGTTTCCAAATCTCGTTCCCCAACGAACTGACAGACGAAAATAAAATCTCTTGATTGCTATTAAGATCTTGGTTGTAACCTTTTAAAAACCCAACATTTCCTGCATAGAAAATTTAACACCTTCGTGGAATAGTTTATTCCTACGATACCATAGACCCCAAAGAGAAAGGGCCATTAATTGTCTTTGTTGCTCATTTGTTGCAGAGAAGGTATTAGCAAAGCAGATCTTACCACCCATCACCGATTCAAATGAGGAACCATGATGTTCAGAGGTTTCCAAACAGATTGTAAGATTTCACAGGACCACATGAGGTGATCAGCATCCTCCGGGCCTTTTTTACATAGAGGGCAAATAATCTCCACACTCAAAGTCCTTCGTGCCAGGTTGCAGAGATGAGGCAGAAAATTATTAAATAATCTCCAAATGTGAATTTTTATTTTAGCAGGAATCTGTAAGGCCCATAGAAATTTGTAAAAATCAGAGTAGATTACACCATCAGGGGAGGTGGCTGTAATATTTTGTAAATAGTCTGATGATAGAACTCTGTACCCACTTCTAACAGTGTACTCCCCAGAACCCTCATACTTCCATACCCTTAAGTCCTTCGACTGACCCTCTGCAATGGGAATAGAAAGAATGCGTTTTGCAGTGTCAACATCGAAAATGTTAAACAGGAGCTCTGCATTCCAGGTAAAAGTCTCACAACTGATTAGTTGATTCACAGTCGTCTAATTTGGCAGAATCCGTTGTAATGAAACTCTACTGTTTTCTTTTCCAGGCAACCAGGGGTCATTCTAAATGTTAATGTCACAACCATTTCCAACCCGCCACAATAGTCCATTCTCTATCAACTCTCGAGCACTGCAAATACAACGCCAGGTAAACGAAGGGTAAGACCCTACATTAGCTGCTAAAATATTAGAATGAGGGTAATAACGTGCTTTTAATACTTTGGCTAAAAGGCATTTAGGTTGGGTTAAAATACACCAAACTTGTTTCGCTAATAAGGCTTTATTAAACAAAACAAGGTCTTTAAAACCCATACCACCAACATTTTTCGGTTTACACAACGGTTCCAATCCGCTCTAATGAATACCCCTTAAAGATTTGTTATTGGTCCACCAAAATTTATTCATAATCCCCTCCAGTTTTCGACAAAAGGTTTTCGGCAGAAGAAAGCATTGCATAGCATAAAGGGGAATAGCCTGCAAAACCGATTTAATAAAGACTTCTTTCCCTCCAATCGATAAATAACGTAAGCTCCACCCTTCAATCCGTTTCCTAAAGCGATCCGCAAAATTAGTAACTCTCAATTAAAACTTTATTCTATCACTTTAAACTACTTTATAACCTTTGGGAATCAGAATTTCAGTAATAGACTTTAATTCCAAACATTTTCACAATTTAGGTCCTAAAAATCAATTTCTATTGGAATTACCTAATAAAATCATCTCATAAACAAATTAAAGCTTCAATTTCATTCTATTTCATCATAAGCTTACATCACTCAACCATGGTAACTTTCAATTTCATCCATGAAACCAAAGACTAATGAATTTAATAGTAGGACCTAGTTGTAAAAGTCTTAAAAACACAAAAATTACAAGAAATAGGTAATGATTAACTTACTTGCAATAAAAATATGAAAAATCAGCTTAAGGAAATCCTTCTATGGTGTTTTTGCTGATGAGAATGCAGAAAAATAAAGAGAAATCTAGATAATTCCACTTTAGTCCTAGCTTTATTAAGTAAATTTTGCAATATTCCAATTTTGGCCCTTAATTCTCCTTATTTTCTTGCTGATTTCATGCCCTTGCCGTCCAGCCCAAATAGACCTTAGGTCTATTTTCCTTTTAAGCCCTCTTTCTTTTATCATTTAAACTATTTAATCATTTCCCATAATTTTACATTTGTTACAATTTAGTCCTTTTCATTTAATAACATACCCAAACGTTAAAATTTTCTAACGAAATTTTAATACCACATTACTAACATTTTATAAATATTTATGAAAATATTTCCTACTCAATTTTATGAGATCAAGGTCTCGATACCTTGTTTTTACCCAATTCCTTCAATAATTCCTTTTTCTAACTAACCACTAAATCGGTAAAATTTTTCTATCGATATTTTAATACGATTTTCCTATCATATAAATATTCATGCAAATATATTGAAATAAATTTCTCTTTAAATCGGATTTATGGTTACGAAACCATTGTTCCAATAACCTTGAATTTAGGCCATTACATAAAGCATGAACAGGTGCAGTGAATAAAAGAAATATACTTGCTACAACATCGGAAGCATCGCCCTCCTCATGGGTCCTAACAACATAAGCCCGTGTAGTTGCTCTGGCCTTTGGTTGATGAACAGATGATTCGTTTCTTCTTCTCAATTCACCTCACGATTACTCCCTCAACCTCTAACAGATGGAGTAAATCTCTATTAATATCATTCATCGGACTATCTCGTGCAAAATAATATAGTGGCCCACATCTAAAATAAGCCCAAGTTTTCTTCCAACATTCACCTTTTGTCTTTTTTCGCATAATATGCAAACCAGAACATAATCATCTCTGCTAGGGCCTCTCGCACTACCCATAGAGAACGTCAAATGTCTATCTTGGCTCTTTTCTAGTCTTACAGATTTTAAAGCTAGCCTCTAATATTCTCGAGATTCTCTAGCCCATTTAGATAGTGGAAGCGAGCTAGAGTTTCTGACCCTTTTTTTAGAAGTTCAGGGATTTATAAATTTCTTATCAAGTCTCAAAGCTTGCTTAGTCATCTTTGCTCGATCTGTCAAATCTAAGAATTCTTTTATTATGAATAGAACCAATGGAATCCTGAGCTCGTCACATAGTCCTTGAAGAAACCGTTTACAAATTTCTTCTTCTATCGAAATTAATTTCGAGGCATATTTACTAAGCTTCAGAAACTCTCTTTCGTAATCAACTACATTTAGCTTATCTTACTTTAATAACATTACTTCTTGTTTCAAATTTTCCAAGTATAGTTCACCTACATATTTTTTCTTACATTCGAACACAAAGAAAACCCAATCCACAAAGAAGTGCAGTCAAGTTGTCGTAAGATTCAATTCGTTGCTTCCAACCATATCTCGATTGTTAAAGGATCAACTCATTTTACTTCTTTGAACTCAGTGGCATCATATTTCCATAGGTCTTTAATCGAAGTTCGTCGAACTACTATTATTTGTGTATTCGAGGGAGTAGCCCTAACCAATCGTTGAAGAGCTTGTGCAATATTACGTAATAAAATTTCATCTCCCTGATCTTCGAGTCTAGTTTTAGCAATACTAGGCTATCGAGTACTAGATGAACCCACATTTCAAGACTCTATTTTGACTCAATTCTCATTTTCAGCTGAGTGATTGCTGCTATTAGCATCATGAGCAGCATCCTTTCTCGATTCACTAGACATCTTTAGCTACAAGCAAAAACATTAAGTAATTAGTATCCAATTTTCTGACCCAAACTGAACTCAACATTGGCATGTACCTTCTAGACCCATTTGTGAGCTTAATTTAGTCCAATAATCAACTAAACCTATAGCTCTGAAACAACTAAATGTAGCACCCTTCATTTGATCCGGCCGCTAGACTTGAGCTACATGATGCTACAATGGTTAATAGAACAAATCACATGCATTTCTAACTTTAATAATCAATTAATTAACAAAAACCATTCATAATCCATGTTTAGCATGATTTACAAATAATCCCAAGTTTTAATCGAGCTTACAAAAGCTCTTATGTTGACTCGAGTACAAATAAGGACTAAATTGTAAACTTTTAAACAACTAGGTAAAAATCACTAAATAGGATCCCATGGCCATGTGACAAAATCCAACCGTGCAAAGTTGGAGTCACATGGTTGTGCATCAAGGCCGTGTATCTTACTGAAGCCATGTGGACATAAATACAAAAACTTATAAACATTCACACGGCTGTGTGGCTAGGCCGTGTCAGAGACTAAGATTATATGGAAAATCCAATGACCAAATCGATAGTACCACATGAGCATGCGGCCAGCCCATGTGAAAAATTGTAACCATGGTGACCACAATTTTCTCAAATAATAGTGATCACATGGCTGTGCCACTTGCCCGTATGTGTGTAAGAAAATGCCTTATATTGCAAGTTGCCAAACCTAATATTCAAAAAGAACAATAAAGAAGAAAATAAAGAAGATAGATGGATAAGATAGAACGTGGAGTGTAGAAGTCCTAAAAAGCCTTAGAAATAAGAAGAATCCACAACTCCCTTCAAGTGGCTCTGATTTCCCCTCCAAGAAAGAAAACTTAGCAAGAAAAAGTTTAAAGATGATCCCCACAATCTAAAAAAATTGTTAAAACTCTTCTAACAGAAACTCAAGAACAATTCTTGAAAAGAAAATCTCAAAGAGAATTTAAATAATAATCAATTGAATGAAATGTGTACAATGCAAAGGCCTATATATAGGCTAGCTAAATAAATCTAAATAAAAATCTTAAGTATACTAGAACTTTAATTAATCTAAACAAGAAGTAGTTTTAAACTAAACTTTCTTATTGACATAAAACTCCTAGATAACTTAAACTACTTAATAATTATTAAAAATTAGGAATAATAAAATAATAAGAACTGATAGATACAATATTGGAATCATAAATAATAAAAATTAAGCCCAAAACCAGAACCCAATATGATTTAAACTAGAATTAAAAGCCCGAAACTCGTAATTCCCATCATAATCCCGTTCAAAAACTCTGCTCGCGCAATCTTCACTAAAACAGTCCTAACATGAGCTCCTGAACTCAAAAATCAAGTTATTCAAAGTGAATTTTGAAGCTAAGAGATAGATCTTTGAACACCATGAAGATATCTCAACCCAGAAATGTCAGGATCCCATCCAAAAAGTCATCTGAAGTCCGCTAATTTCTCAAGCTCGAAAATTGGCAGCTTCGGTGAATGAAATTTAATAAATTTCACCCCATCCATACATGTATCAAAAACCATGCAAAAACTTAACCTATCCTATTTCTAACCAATATGCCCCAAGGAACCATTACACAACATGAATCAATTCAAAAATTCATTCCCATTCTTTCCAAGATAGAAAATAACCATGCATATTGCTCTATATGTAAACAAAATACCAAGACTTCAATCACCTATAATTGACCATATTGCCAAAACAACAACCTATAAGTTTGAGAGCAAATTCCACTCCATAAATCATGAACATAACATTCAATTAATAATTAACTATTAGTCCACATACAATATACCATACATTCATGATATTCTACAACATTTCTCACAACTAATATTGCATTCAATGTTACCATTTCAAGTTATAATTGATTGCCTATAAAAGAGTTATTGTTTATAGTAAAATAACACCAAAAATATAAGAGATTAGAATGGTGGTGTCCGAAGTGCATAAGCCAAATTGTAATATAGTTTAGTACAACAAAACACTTGGAAGTATTCTGAGAGTCATACCCAAGGGAGGATGGAATAAATGTACGAAAACCTTTTTACAATAAGAAGTTTAAATAGTACTAAATAATTCCTATATTACGAAAAATCAAAAAATAGATAATTGAGAGAAATTAAATAAATAAAATAAATAAAAAAAAGGAAAATAACAAAAGACTAAAATCGCTAAACCAATCAGGAAGATTAACTCGCTCCAGGGTTTGTAATTAACTTAGGGTTAGGGTTTTAGGGTGGATTAGGTACCTATTAACCAATTATTACCTCCCAACCTCTAATTAACTAATTGATTAGTTGATACTTGCATATTTTTCGACCTTATTTTCTCAACCAAGATAAATTACGATTTACTCTGTTCGACTTATCTCCTGACCTCGTTTAACGTATGATTACTTCCTTCGGTTGACAATCTTAGTGGTTTAAGAACACGTAAACATACTAACTAACCCTCTCGAGAAATCTTAAATCTTCCATTAATCACATCCCCATCCACTCGTTAATCTTCCCCAAGGTATTTAGCCACTTATGTTATTCATAATCTCGATCTCAATTGAATAAATCATGCGAAGAACACGATTAAATCGGAAGAGAAAAGAGATTTGAATAATCGTAGATTTGATATCGAATGGAGAATAGAGTAGGAAATCAATTGATTGGAATAAAGAAATAAATCAAATGAAAAGAGAAATTAAACTAAAATACCTGACTAATATAAATAATGTGACGACCCAAAACCCAGCCTAGAAGTTTAGACCGAATCCTGGAGGTTACATTGATCACCGAAGTGACCTGAAACTATTTTATAAATGAGTTGTTAAAATCTTATATGAACACAATTATTAAAATTGAACTAAGTAGTTAAAGTTTCGAGTTTCTAGAATTAAAAAAAAAACTATTTACAAAAATCCAAAATTTTATTGTACGACAGTCTTTATAGATGTTTACAGTCCTAAACATTTCACAAATTTAAAAAGTCTAAAAAGTCATTTTATTAGTCCGTGTAAAACATATCACTCCGAGACCTCTGGCATGCCAAGTCCAGCTATAGAAAACCAGGGTACCTGCAAAGGGATAAATTAAGGGGGTGAGCTACACGAGCTCAGTGTGAGTTCGAAAATGATAGAAAAACGAATACCAAATTGTTACAATAAAAAAATATCTCAATGGCAATCCGATATATGAATAGTCTTTACAAACAAATCAAATGTATCAGTGCTGAAACACCTCGATCTATAAACAGTTAGTCTCGCAATCAGACAAACAGACAGAATGAGGAATGAATGCAACAAGTAATAAATAAATAAATAAACAACCCGTCCAGTCAAAACACCTCTCCGTCTCCCGATCACACCCCAAAAGATTTGTTTAAGCTCATCCAACCAAACACACTACATAGGACCTCAAAAGGCCCATCCAACCTGTAACATCCTGAATTAATGGGCCTATGCGTTTAGTGTGGTGATATGGTTAATGTGTTAATTTAAGTGTTAGGGTCCAAATTGGGCTCAGGCTTAGGCAGAGGCCTTGGTTAAATTATCTGTTTGGGCACTATAGGTTTAAAAGGATGGTATCTGTGTTTAAAATATCAAAATGGCCTTGTGGCCCTGTGGTCAGTGGCACCACTTAGGGAGCAAGGAGGTGACGCCGCACACAAGGGAGTAAGGGGCCCAAATTTAAGTTTCATGGAGCCCAATTCTTTTAATTTAAGTTAGGTAAATCTCGGCATTAGGGTTAGGTGGAGTGGACGGCAACAAGGCTCAAAAATAGGAGGATTTATGTGAATAGGATAATGTAGATATTATAGTTGATAATATGGAAGATAAAAGGAGAAAAGATAGGAGCTATCTGCAAGGCTAGGTGTTGGCCGAAATTCCATCACCTAGAGGAGTGAAGAAATCGGTTTCTTTATGGCAAAGGGGTGCCGAATTTTCCCTTTCTATTTGCTTATTTTTAGTTATCAGGAAGGGCACTTTCGGTTTTTGATAGGTGAGTGCCGAAATTTCTATAAATAGGGGGGATAGATCATCAATTCCGGCATTTGAACCCTACTCTTTTCTTCATTCTTTGTGCCAAAATTCTCAGCCATCCTCTGCAATTTCTTTTCTTTTGATTTCTTCAAAAGCCGAAACCTCCCAATCTTCTCAACATCTTTTCTTTCAAAAGCCGAAACCCTGAACTCTCCTCTCATCTCCGTAGCCGAATATTCCCTATTCTTTTTGCCGATTTCTTCAACTAAAAGCCAAAACTACTTGGATTTCTTCTTATTATCTTCTCTTCTTGATCTTCTCAAAAAGCCGGAACCTCAAAGGGGTAGTCGAATTCTTTGTGTTAAGGTGAGTGCCGATTTTCTTATCTCTTCAATCTCTCTTTTAGTTTTTAAGAGGCAAGGCTGAATGGCTACTTGGTTGTTAAGGCTGACGTTTGAGGCTAATATTTCCTCTCTTTTGCGTTTGGGCGGCATTCCGGGATTTGAAGGAAACCTGTTCGTTTAGATTTAAAAGCCGGGAATCGCTAGTCTTTAATTGCGGGATTTCAAGGTAAGGGATTTCTTTAGATTTCTGTTAGATTCGTTATCATACCTGTAATCTTAACCATAGGTTATGGTTTAACAACCCTATCTCGTTATAGTAGTTCTGACAAGGACTTTTGATGGAATCGAATATGGATCAGGCAAAGGAGAGGATTGGGTCCGTAAACCCAATCCCTAAGTTTAAGAAGCGAGCAGTGTCAGCAGTACGGGATTGGCCACCGAGTTGTGGACCGGCTTCTGAACAACACCTTAGGCAGATAGCGGTGGTGTTGGCTACGGATAGCGTTGACTTAGAGGGTCTCGTTCTAACGGTAATCAGGTGTGTAGATCTCTAACACACTATTAAACCTGTATGTATGTCTATATATAAATGCTATGGGCTAAAAAGCAAGAAAGAGGCTGTGTAGACAGTCGAATGAAACCCTAAAAGGGTTAGGCAAGGATGCCAGGTACGTAATCATAGAAATCTCTATGGGTATCGAAATGTATGAAAGCCTGTATGATGTTTTCTTTATGTGTGTATGAATGGGGTGGGATTATGATAATGAAGGGGAAGTGCCTGATAGGTCACTTGGTGATCGGTGGTTAAACCACAAACTCTAATGATAGGTCACATAGTGATCGGTGGCAAATGCCACGTTTAATGATTCCTAAATAATAGGAATAGCCAGTACGGTTATCGTTATGGTGTGTAGCGGATGGAGGGTTGATTGTAGAAATCCCCAAGGTGTGATGGTTGGTACGGGTTGGTGTGTAGAGGATGAAAACCTAGGATGGGTTGGGCTATTCATCATTTATTATTTATCATATAATTATGGTTGTTGCCTTTATGTATGGGCCAGGGCCCATAATGTGTTTGTGGGCCTCAGGTCGTTGTGTGTTTCGAGATTTATACACTGAGTCTTAGTGACTCATGCTTTCCTTTTCTCTACTCTTTCAGATGAGCAGTAGATCGTGGACATGGGAGCCGAGACGGACTCGAGGGGCCATCAAGTTTTTATTTCTACAGATTATTTCGGTTTTCTTTAAGTTTTATTTTATTTTATTGTGGGAATATTTATGTAATAAGGCCCCATAGTTTTTTTCAACTAAGTAGTTTTAATGTTTTGCAACTTATGAAATTGTGTCAAAGGTTTTATTATACTTGATAATAATAATACAAAGGTTTTATTTTTAAAATGTCACTTATTTATCCAAATAATGTCCAATCAATTTATGATTTCCAAAACCAACGAAGAAAAAGTTTTCAATGTACAACCCGTAGCATACCAGATCCAGTCGGAACGCATGGGCCGGGTTTGTGGTGTTACATAACCCTACACACCATGTATGTGGACTAAGCCATTCAGATAATAATACGTAGTAAGGCTAGCGTATATGCAGTATAGTGCATTGCGGTAAACTGTTGTACCGATAAGTTGTAGTTAAACTACCAGATCAGAATCAATCTTACTTGTCTTCACAACCCAACCCAAAAATATTAATGCAAATGCAAAGTGCACACCATTCGTAGACAGACTTGCAGAAACAGAATACGAAATCAGAAATACTTACATTCAAATGCTAGGAATCAGAATCAGATATAACATAACATCAATTAACACTCAATCGAATCGCTTAATTAGAGATATGATTGCGAATTACGCACAAGTCCAGGCTGAAACAAAGTCCCGACCATCCTTACTAAGACCTAGCCAAGGGTCGGAACACACAGAATCATAATCAGAACACAAACAAACACAGTACAAAAATTGGCGAAATAGGGCCACACGGCCGTGTGGGGGGTCTACACGCCCATGTAAAGGCCACACACGCCCGTGTGAGTAGCTCGTGTAACTCACTATCCAAAAGTATTAAAATTAAGTGCAGAGTAGACACGACCGTGTGGAAATCTCACACGCACATGTGAAAATCGAAAAAATCCAAAAATCATACCCACACTGCCGTGTGGCCAGGCCATGTGGCACCAAAAATTGCCCAAAAACCCTAATTCCCAATTTCACACGGCCATGTGGACAGCCTGTGTGCGGCACACACCCGTGTGGTCACGAAACCACACCGAAATAGGCTAAAAATCGTGGTTTTGACATCAAAATGGCCCCCGACACTTGGTAACTCAGAACTATACTAGAATTTACAGAATAGCATGCAATACAATACCCAAAATCTATAGTTTCAAGAACATACAAGAAGTTGCGTAATTCTATAGAATCCAACAGCAATTCGATACCGAAATTGATCAGTTTCAGAACACACACCTTAGAATGCGATAACAAGCACCGAAAACTACTCGATTTACTCCATCAAACCATTCAGAAACCTCAATTATACGTGCAAAAAAATTATTAGGATTCAATCCAATAATGTAATCAAAATCGAAGCAAACTTCCTTTAATTCCAAAGACAAAACTTACCCAATTTCACCCAATCAAACGTAACACACAAGGACAATCAGCCAACAACGTCGATACTAAAACCCAGAATTTGTTTGGAGAACAAAAATATGGCAGTAATTAATTCGCCAACAACGAAAGAGAGAAAGATAGAAGAACCAAAAAGAATAACAAGAATGTGGAAAAAAAAGAGGAAACCAAAAAAAATAGCAAAAGAGAACGAGCAAAAGAATTTTAGAAACAATTTCTTTTTTCTCAAAAATAAATATACAATAAAATAAATAACATAAATATATATAACTTAAAAAAACAAAACTCAAATAAAATTAATTCCTCAAACACACTTGAGGATTCGAACTCAGAACCCAGAGGTAAACTAACATACATCCAACGACCGAATCAGTAGGCTTATTCTAACATTAAAGCGCAGAAATCAACCCAATTGCTTAACCTACTCATTGACCCTAAACACAAATCTCAAAACTTCTAACCCCAAATTTTGGGGTGTTATAGATAAACTCTTGGATTGAAACTGATTCCAAGAGGAAAAATAAATAGTTATGAAAAGCCGAAAGAAAATTAATCTAATCTTACTCCTAAACTATTAGGGTTTTTGAGTGCGTCTAGGACAACTTAGTTACATCAAACCTCTAGTTTTTTATTTATAGAAGTATTGGTAGCCCAAATTAGGTCTTCGGCACATTCAACGGCTTTGTATAAAGTTGATTGCATGGACGAAAATACCCTTGACATTCTTGGGCATCACGTCAACCTGTGTCACGCCATGCAATGTCTATGGCACGACATGACACGCAAAGTTTTCCTTGTATCATTAATTTCATACTTTGACGTCACGGAAAGCTTGTGCATTACTCGTCCCTTGCTTTCACGTCAATTGGGCCTATAAATCTTCATCCTACACACTCAATTATATAAATTATTACAACCTAAGGTTCGTGTCGGTCTATTGGGTCACAACACTTATAAAATGTGTTAAAAACACTTATTTTATTAATATTTAATCCTAAGTCCAAAATATCAAAAATGTAATATAAAATACTAAATTGCATAAAAACAATCTCTTTAAGTGTGGAAATAACCCGAATTGACTACTACATTTGAGGACAGGCTTTTAGCCAAATGATGGATCAAAGCCTTCTGAAAATCATCGGTGTGTCGTGCCCTAGCATGTGCACGACGCAACACGACAACTAAAATTCCCCATATTAGCTTTGAGGATGTCATGTCACACCATAGAGGTCCTATATTGCGCCACGACAAATGATTTCTGGGGATTTGACTATGAAACGATCGTGTTGTGCCATGGCTTCGATGTGTTGCGACACGAACTTGCCTCCACCTCTTTTCTTGGTGCACTGATGTCCTCCGATCGTTCGTTCTTACCCTTGATTGGCTTTGATTTCTTTCATTCCACTCAAGAACATGTTCACTCCTAATTCTGGCTTATGATAGTTTGATCTATATGATGTTTTTAGACTCATCCAGCGTCAATTTCCAATGCTCTTCAAGTTCCCATATCTCGCCCTTCCTCTCTGATATAGCGCTACATTCTAAGGCTTTTTTTCTCAACCTCAAATTCGAAGGTACCTCAAAAATATTGTTTCAACCTTTGCCCATTCACTAATAAGTTTCTACCATCTTTAGTTGTGAGTTCCATAGCACCATGGAGGAAGATGAGATCTACCGTAAATGGTCCTGTTCACCTTGACCATAGCTTTCCTGGGAAAATTTTTAATCTAGAGTTGAAAAGTAATATTTTTTGTTTCAGTAAGAAGGATTTCGATTTGATCATTGCATCATGTCTCTTTTTATCCTTTTTTTTGTAAAGTTTAGCCTTTTTATATGCCAAATATCTGAACTCTTCTAATTCATTTAGCTAGAATATCATTGGCTAAGGTTGGATCCAAAATCATTTCTTTGATTGCCCAATATGCCTTCTTTTCTAACTTTATTGGCAAATGATAGTTTTTCCCATAAACAAGCTTGTATGGTGACATACCCAACGGTGTTTCGTATGCAGATCAGTACGCCTATATAGCATCATCTAATCGCATACTCTAATCCTTACGACTTGGATTTACTGTCTTTTCTAAAATATGGTTGACTTTTGTATCTGATGCCTAACGCTGGTAATTCTATGCCTTCATCACTAATTAAGGCCCTAGAGGTTCCAAATCATGCGAATATGTTCTTCCCCAATAATTTCACTATTGCTTTCATATCATTAGTTGGTAGAGCAATTGCTTCTTCCCACTTTGAGACATAATCCTTTGCGAGAAGTATATTGGTTTTCAAAGGAATTGGGAAATAGTCCCAAAATCCCATTTTGCAACATCTCATCCCTTCTCGAAATTTTCCCTATTCTTTGGCATCTATCACATCTTTGCACAAATTCATATGTGCCTTTGATTATAGTAGGCCAATAGAATCTAAATTGTAGCACCTTTTGTGTCGTTCTCTTGCTTTCAAAGTGGCCTCTGCATGGAGATGTATGGTATCCCATTAGAACATCTTAAACCTTTTCTTCAACTACACAATATTGGATTAACTGATCGGCATATTATCGGAAAACATATGGTTCCTCCCATGTATTTTTTCTGGTATCATACTTAACCTTCTTCTTTTTGTGTGCCTATGTTGCATCCATTGGTAAAATACCTTGGGCTAAATAATTGGCAATGTCTACATACCAAGGTGTTTTTGAAATTGTTTTGAGTCGGAATAACTGCTCATCAACGAAGTTCTCATTTATTTCCATTTCCCCTTTTACTTTAGTTTCTAATTCCAATTGTGACAAATGATTTGCAACTTCATTTTATGTTCCTTTTCTATCCAAAATACATAAATCAAACTCTTGAAAGAGCAACACATATCTCATTAGTCTTGCTTTTGATTCTTTTGTCTTCATCACATACTTTAATGATGAGTGGTCCGTATAGACATAAATTTGGTTCGCCATAAAATATGGTCTGAATTTCTCACATGCAAATACAACTGCTAACATTTCTTTCTTCGTGGTAGTGTAATTACATTGAGCTGTATTAAGTGTCTTACTTGCGTAATGATTGTCGTAAAAAACCTTGTCTTTGTTTTGTCCCAATACTACTCCAACTGCATGATCACCGCATCACACATAATCACAAAAGGCTTTGTCCAATAAGTGTTGACTATAATGAGTGCTAAAACTAATTTCTGCATTAGAACATTGAAAGCCTCAATGCATTTTTTATTGAACTTGAAATAAACATTTTTTCGAAGAAACTGGCTTAATGGTTTTGAGACTTGTGCAAAATCTTTTATGAATCATTTCAATATTTTACAATTTACTTAATCATGGAGTCAGTCCAAAAGAAGTACCATGATTGAAAACTCATTATTTTATACTCTTTACGAAAACAATTCATCCAGCTACTTTGTTCAATGATCTCGTCATGTGTGTTACCCTCATATGATATCCTTGATTCCTTTGAGTTAAATCTATTCATTCAATACAATCTTATTTTATCTCATTTTCACCATTGTGTCTTCTTAATTATTAATATGATTACTATCAATGAATGACTGTGATAAATTGCTCATTTGAGAACAAGCAACCTATGGCCATGTTCCATATTTATCAATCCACATAATGTCAATGAGAGGATATCGTTAATTCTCTAATCAGGTTATGAATTCCATTGTTTCTAGTAAATCCATGCCATACACAATTCATGTACCCAATAAATCGACTCTGGGCTCGATCATCTTTAGAGCATAAGCCTCTACTTGTACCAAACCACATGAGTTACATACGCATGGTCAATAACTAACTCAGGATTTAGGTAAATCACACCATGAACGTCACAAGTGAATTAACTCACAAACAAATTCAGAAGTAATTCATCTTGTGTCCAGTCCAATGTATCATTTTTTCAATGAATACATCTATGTCTCTACCCGTGGAGTCATGTAACAGCTTGTTTTTGGTCAAATCAGAACAGTGGTTTCGAAACCACAAATACAAGGTCAAAAAATTATTTTTAATATTATTTTAAGTGTTTACAGCATGATAGCATGTATGTTTGAAATTTTTCGTGAAGTAATTTTATCGTTTGAATGCTTAATTCGGTAAAAAGGACTAAATTGCGTAAAGTGCAAAAATGTTGTTCTAATAGCTAAAAGTGTCAAATAGCTATAGAACCTTAAAGTAAGGGTCCTTAAGTATTAATTAGACCATTATAATGGTAAGTGGAGAATATTGGTCATTAAATGGATGATTTAAATGGTTTTATAATAAGGTTAATATAGTAATTTGTAAATATAAGTTAAATTAATAAAACAAAAACATAAAGATGTGTTTTCATTCATATTTCTTAACCGTACATAGCAAAGAAGAAATCCGTTCTAGGGATTTAAACATTCGGTCATTTCATTGTTCAATTGGTAAGTAATTTTGACTCCGTTTTTAATGATTTTTATATTTTTGACATCAGTTCAATTAAGTCTAATTAGCCCAGGGACTATTTTGCAAAATTGTTAAAGATTTTAGATGTCTCCATTGATGAAATAGCATGTGTTTTGAAGTTTCTTGATAGATTATGAATGCTTCTTGATAGATATACAAGTTTTGTTAAGTGATTTTTAGTGAAAATGCAAAATAGGGATTAATTTGAGAAATGTTGAAAATTTGTGGTTAAAATGTGAAATAAATGAAAAATATGGGCTGTTAGGGGCATAATAGCAATTCAACTAGCATGGGTTTATTTTGAATTTCATTAATTTGTGGTTTTATGAAATAAGGACTAATTTATGAAAAATGTGAAATGTTAGGGGCAAAAGTGTAAATGTACTTAAAAGTGTGTTTTGGACTAAATTGAATAGAGAGATTATTAAATTAGTTAATTTTGAATATATTTAGATCAAGAAAAGTGGAATTCGGATCTAGATCAAGGAAAAGATAAAATACTCGATTAATTGGCCAATTTTATCATTTTTGAATTGAGGTAAGTTCGTATGTGATAAATTTCATTATAAGTGTATTTTAAATGCTTTGATATTGTATAAGTTGTGAATACAAGACTTCGGATAAGTTTGACATTGATTCGATGGAAATTCGGCATTCGAAATCCCGGTTGAAGCTTAGGAATAGTTTAGGATACTAGTGACATGTCATTAGGAGCTTCATTGATTTGGCTTCGGGCCATGATATTAGCACTTCAGGTGGTAGTTATACCGATTTGGCTTCGGGCCATGAATATCGGCTAATTTGGCTTCGGACCATGATATCAGAATTTCAGATATAAGTTACTTTGATTTGGCTTCGGGCCATGGTATAGGTACTTAGTGTATGAGACCCTTGAGTATCCAACTTCTATTCCGAATGGTTTAACGGGTAAATGAAAGATATGATTGAGTATGAGAATGATATAAGATGGTACAGGTACATACGTGACTTGTATAAACTTTGGTTTAAAGAAACTTGTGAAGAATGTGATTAATACCATAATTGTGTATATGAAGGTTTGTTAGCTAATATATGCTAAATGTTGATATTCAAATTTTTGAATTATACTCTTGAGATTTAATTGAGTTTATTTCATACGATCTTACTAAGCTTTAAAGCTTACTTTGTTTATTTTCTCGTGTTTTATAGTGTTATCAAGCTAGCTCGGATTCGGGGACCGCCGAAGATCACTTCACACTGTCCACCTATCTTTTGGTACCTATGAACTTTGGTATTTTTAGTATATGGCATGTATAGGAACTTGGTCTTTTTGGTATATGTGTTGTTATGAATTTGGCCATTTGTGTTGGCTTATAAAAGTTATGTTTATAATGTTGTATATGGCCATGTAAGTTGACCTATTTGTCTTGGTTGGTGATATATGTTTATATGTGTGCTAATGTCATTTTGTGATGTGGTTTATATTGCTTATTGAAAGTTTGATTGTGGATTATTAGTTGAAGTAGCTATTGGTTGAATTTGAGATTTGGTATGTTTGTGGTTCTATGTAAATGAATGTTTTAGATGAAATAATGTATGAGTTTTGGTATGAGATTGAATGGTAAAGTGTAGTATTGATGTATTTGTATTGGTTGGTGTAGAGATGATATGAATTATGCTTGAATAAGGTTTGTGTAATGTTTAATTATGCCTTCAATTGGTGCCAATTGGCTTAATGTAGGTACTTGTATTTTGGGTGGCAAAATGGCTTGGTAAATAGCCTATTTTTGTCCAAACGGGCGTGTGTCTCTGCCATGTGTGACACACGGTTATGTTACACCACTGTGTGTCCCCTGGTGTGGTTTTAAAAGTCAAGTCGGTATGCTCCACACAGCCTCACACACAGGCGTGTGACTTGGCCGCGTGGCATAAATTCAGTATAACCTACAAGTTTGGCACAGCCTAGCACACAGCTTGGCACAAGGGCGTGTGTGGCCACTTCAAAGGGCACACGGGCTAGACATACAGGCATGTGGTTAGCCGTGTGACCCAAGTCAGTAAGCTCAATTGTTTGGACACGGGGACGGGCACGGGCTGAGACATGGCCATGTGCTTCCATTTCGAATGTCCACACGGCCTATGACACGAGCGTGTCTTGTGGCCGTGTGAGACACATGGCCTGGCCACACGGGCATATGTCCCCTGTTTTGAGAAAAAATTTATAAGTGTTCCAAATGTTTCCAAAGTTATCGGTTTAGTCCGGAACCACTCCTAATGTATGTTTAGGGCCTCGTAGGCTCGTATTAGGGACAAATTGATTGAGATTGAATGAGGATTGTATGAATTGATTAAATGTATGTGAAAAGTATGTATAAATGTGTTGTAAGTCTGGTAATGCTCCGTAACCCTATCCTGGCGTTGAATACGGGTGAGGGCTGTCGAAACTATTTTTTTGTTTGGAAAACAGGCCTACTTTAAAAAGGAAAATGGAGTTGCCACCAATCTTTTGTTTTTTTTTAAGTGTGATTGGGTCACCTTCTAAAACATTTGGTCTACGAATTTTAAGAAAACGGGTCCGGGAGTCGGTTACATTAGCCTGCTCCGCTCCTATTTAGGGAGATAAGGCTAGTGGCTCAAATCTGCTCCATTGCCAATACATGGAGATAAGATTTTTCAACTTCGATCTGCCCCACTACTATCTCACAGAGACAAGATCTACACTCTTCAGTCTGCTCCATTGCTGATACACGAAGATAAGACTTGTAAATTTCAACCTGTTTCCCTACTGCTTAGGGGGATAAGGCTCACTGTCCTCAACCTACTCCATTACTACTTAGGGAGATAGGGTGGTCTGTCATTTTCCAGCCTGTTGTCCTACTGCTTAGGGGGTTAAGGCTCATCATCTTCGATCTGCTCCACTACTGCTTAGGGAGATAAGATCTGTAATTTTCAGCCTGTTACCCTACTGTTTAGGGAGTTAAGGCTCACCGTCTTCGATCTGCTCCACTACTGCTTAGGGAGATCAGATCTGTGATTCCACCGATGTTGCTACACCGTCCTCTGGGGGACCTGTCCTGTAGACTTGATTTCATATGCTTATGTTTATGCCAAAAGATTAGGATGCTATAATCAAAATGAATCAAATGCTCCTAACTGAGTGTGATATGAATAATGAATGCACAATGTCATGAGAATGATCTATTTTTAACATTTGGGATGTCATTGCTCTCCATTTGTTATGGTGATATCCCTGACGTATGTCTTCTTGTTCAGCTGATGTTTTCAATAGAGAATCTGAACATGTAGTCATTGCTTGGACTCTTATTTCTCAAGTGTTCCCAGCCCTTTAAGTTTGGTGAGTTCTAAATAATTGTCCTGTTTCGGATTCTTGCATTATTTAGAGACTTTCAGAATAATATGCAAAACTTCTTTTGTGAAAGCATTATTAGTTCAGTAATCATTATTTCAATATGAAATGCTTGAAAAAGATCATAGAGATGAATAAAACTGAAATTTATTCTGGACAAAACCCCTGAAGATATCCTAGCCTGATATCCTAGATATCCTAGGTACAAAAATGAGTAGGGGTGGAATTGATGCCCTAGATATCCTAGCTTGAGCTTCTCTATACGAATTTCTTGAAGACCATTCTGAGTTCAACATGTTTCTAGGAGATCTGTAGTACTTTGTCAATGCCTCGAAGATGTAGCATATCTCTTCATTGTTAACTCAGGTATAGGATGGCTAGCGCATTGCCCTTTATGGGTTTTCAATTCAACACTCCTTTGGTCTCAAAGTGCCTTTTGCGGGTTTTCACCTTGGCCTCTCCATTTTTTATTTTTTATTTTTTGAACTCAAGACGCCCTTGCGGGTTTTCACCTTGGCCCATTTTCCCTCTCAAGCGAACTACTTCTTGACGGAGTCCGCATTAATTGGGTTTGGCTGACTTTTACCGTCCAACTCGGCTAGTATCATTGCTCCTCTAGAAAAGGCCTTCTTTACAACATAAGGTCCTTCCCAATTAGGCATCCACTTTCCTCTGAAATCTTTTTGCATGGGGAGGATCTTTTTCAATACCAGGTCCCCCTCATGGAATACTCTAGGGTGGACTTTTTTGTTGTAAGCCCGCATCATTCACTTCTGGTATATTTGACCATGACAGATGGCTCTCAACCTTTTTTCCTCAATTAGATTCAGTTGATCATATCGAGATTGGATTCATTTTGCTTCATCCAACTTCAACTCTGATAACACCCGGAGAGAAGGAATTTCGACTTTAATGGGCAAAACTGCCTCCATCCCATATACCAATGAGAAAGGTGTTGCCCCGATGGAGGTTCTAACCGATGTTTGATAGGCATAGAGGGCAAGCGGTAACTTTTCATGCCAATCCTTGTAGGTCTCAGTCATTTTCCCCACAATTTTCTTGATATTTTTATTAGCTGCCTCAACCGCACCATTCATTTTCGGGCGATAGGGCGACGAGTTGTGGTGCTTAATTTTGAACTGACTGCAGACTTCCGCTATCACGCTATTATTTAGGTTCAACGCATTGTCAGATACGATCCTTTCCGGCATACCATAGCGGCATATGATCTCTCTCTTCAAAAACTTGCTAACTACCGTCTTCGTAACATTGGCATATGAAGCTGCCTCCACCCATTTGGTGAAGTAATCAATGACCACAAAAATAAATCGATGTTCGTTAGAAGCCTTCGGTGAAATTGGCCCGATGACGTCCATGCCTCACATTGAGAAAGGCCACGGAGAAGTCATAACATGAAGAGGTGAAGGAGGCACATGGATCTTGTCTCCATAAATTTGGCACTTGTGGCACTTTTTGGCGTAACGGATGTAGTCTCCTTCCATCGTGGACCAGCAATACCCGAAACTCATGATTTTCCTAGCCATTGTAAACCCATTGGCATGCGTCCCGCAGACACCTTCATGGACTTCTTCCAGGATTTTCTTAGCCTCAACAGCATCAACGCATCTTAACAGCACCTAGTCCTTCCTCTTTTTATAGAGGACCTCTCCGTCTAAGACATAGTCATTGGCCAGTCTTCTTAATGTTCTCCTGCCATTTTCTGTTGCTTGATCAGGGTATTCCCGGCTCTTAACACATCGTAGAATATCATGATACCAAGGATAATCATCTCTTTCCTCCTTTTTGTCGATATTGCAACAGTGAGCTGGAGCCTCACAAATACTCATTTGGTAGGCTTCATACCTTCCTGCTTATTTACTCTGATCATAGAGGATAATGTGGCCAAGGCGTTAGCCATCTGGTTTTCATCACACGGCAGGTAAGAGAAGGTGATATCATCAAACTCCTCAATTAGCTCTAAAACCAACTTTCGATAACTGATCAATTTGGGATCTCTCATTTCCCGTTCTTCTTTGAGCTGATATACCACCAACGCGGAATCTCCATATTCCTCTAGCACCTTGACTTTGCGGTCTATGGCTGCTCGGATTCCCATGAAACATGCTTCATATTCTACCATATTGTTTGTGCAATCAAAATCCAACTTGCAAGTGAATGGATAATGATCTCCGTTTGGGGATATCAGAACTGTCCCAACTCCATTACCAACGGCATTTGACGCTCTGTCGAAGTTCAATTTCCAAGGACAATCTTCTAGGGTACCCTCATCAGTAGCCGCTATGAGCATCAGATCTTCATTAGGAAAATCGAAATTAAAGGGCTCTTAATCGTCTAGCGCTCTGCTGGCTAGAAAATTTGTTATTGCACTCCCCTTCACAGCCTTCTGGTTCACATAGACTATGTCGAATTTGGAGAGCAAAATTTTTCATCGAGCCATTCTTCCATTCAAGGCGGTTGACTTCATCATGTACTTAAGAGGGTCTAGTTTTGAGATTAACCAAGTCATATGGTACAACATGTACTGCCTCAACCTCCAAGTTGTCCAAACCAAAGCACAACATAATTTCTCAATTGGCGAGTATCTCATTTCACACTCATTGAATTTCTTACTGAGGTAATATATTGCATTTTCTTTCTTCCTTGTCTCATCGTGTTGGCCGAGCACACATCCCATTGAATTATCGAATACCGTCAAATACAAAATCAATGGTCTATCAGGATTGGGTGGCATTAGCACTGGAGTATTAGACAAGTACTGCTTAATTCTGTCAAAAGCCTTCTGGCAGTCATCGTCCCAAATGCCTGGATTGTGCTTCTTAAGAAGACGAAATATGGGGTCACACTTCTCAGTCAATTGAGAAATGAACCTAGCAATATAATTTAGTCTTCCCAGAAAACCTCGGACCTCTTTTTGAGTGCGTGGCGACGGTAATTCTTGTACAGCCTTGACTTTATCCGGATCGACCTCAATTCCTCTTTCACTAACTACGAAACTGAGCAGTTTTCCTGACCTAGCCCTGAAAGTACACTTGGTTGGATTGAGCTTTAGCTGAAATTTCCTCAGCCTCAAGAACAATTTCCTCAAGACCTGTACATGCTCCTTTTCCTTTCGAGATTTTGTGATCATGTCGTCGACGTAGACCTCGATCTCCTTGTGCATCATGTCATGAAACAAGGTTACCATGGCTCTTTGGTATGTTGCTCTCGTATTCTTTAACCCAAATGGCATCACTTTGTAACAAAAAGTTCCCCACAAGTTTATGAATTTGGTCTTTTCCATGTCTTCGGGATGCATCTTTATTTGATTGTATCCAGAGAAACCATCCATGAAGGAGACCAATGAATAACCTCCCGTGTTATCCACTAATGTGTCAATGTGAGGCAGTGGGAAGTTTTCCTTTAGGCTGGCCTTGTTTAAGTCTTTGTAGTCTACACACATTCGTACTTTCCCGTCTTTCTTAGGAACAGGGACGACATTGGCTACCCATTCTGAGTAATTCACCACTTGTAAAAACCCAGCATCAAATTGCTTCTTGACCTCTTCTCTTAATTTTACTGCCACATCAGGTCCCGTCGTTTGGAGCTTCTGTTGGACCGGCTTGCATTATTCTTTTATGGGAATACGATGTACCGCAACATCAGCGCTCAACCCGGGCATGTCTTGGTATGACCATGCGAAGCAGAAGTCTAACAAGATCCTGCCTTGTTTCCTTGGTTATACAGGTTCCAATTTTCACCTCTTTCCCCTCTTCCAGAATCACATTTTCAATTGTTTCTTTGTGAGGTAGAATCAGCTTCTCTTCCAGCTCTACCATCCTTAAAAAATCCAGAGATAAACTACAATCTTCGTCATCTGCAAAATCCTGAGATCCCTCTAGGCACTTGTCTCGTTCACAAGGGAGTTCTGGGTCCATAGCAGCGTTGCTCATGACATCGATATCTGGGGACCTATGGTAGGTACGAAAGAATACCCAATGAATCTAAGAATAACTTATTCATATGTTACGATTATGAATGGAATGAAAAAGGAGTAAAAGAATAATTGCCCGGCATGAAACAAAAAAATGCATTTTTTATTGAAAGTAAAGATGTTTAAACATGAGCCTATTTCACAAAAGATTATTATTGTTTCTAGGCTTAAACAACAAGTGTGTTTTGAACATTACTCTGTGTTAGCTCTAAAAACTACATGAATTTCTTCCGCACTGCAGTTGTTCAGAACACTTCCAGGCTCATAGGGGCAAATGCCCACTAAGTTTCCTTCCTTCGGTTCCTCTTCAAATATGGCATTGATGCTCAAAGTCTTCATCATATCTTCAGCCGCTTCTTCATTTGTGCTCCCCGGTCCGAGATGGATAACTCCTCTTGACACGAATGTATGAGATATATGTGGAAAATTCATTGATCCCCATTTGACCTCAGTCCCACTCAATCGTGCCCTTCGTCTCTCTCGCTTCCTTTCTAGTTCCTCCTTTCTCTGTTTGGCGTCTAGCCTATGCCCCAAACCAAAACGATCGCGCTTGTCAACCAAACCCAGCACTTCGACCCGTTCATGGAGGTATTTCCTGAGTCCTCTCCTAGGCAATGCTCCTTTTCCTACCATCAGTCACAGGCTCATCCACGTAGCTTCGGATATTTTGGGCACCGGGATCTTGTCTCCTTCACTGATGAAAGTCGCATTTACAAACTCTAATAACTGAAAGGAACACTTTATCGTCTCAGTATCATTTCCTATGTACGGCGCATCACTAGTAACGGATGCGATGATGTCTTCCTCCGCATTTATAGTTATTAGCCGACCCTCTGTCACCAACTTTAGCTTTTGGTGCAATGATGATGGTACGGCTCCCGCTGAGTGAATCCAGGGCCTCCCCAGTAAACCATTATAAGAGGGCCTGATGTCCATCACGAGGAAATCTACCTCGTACGTATTTGGCCCGACCAGGAGGGGTATCTCAATCCTTCCCATCACTTTCCTTTCAGTGCAATCGAATGCTCTCACTATGTTCTGCCATGTTTTCATATGAGAGCTATCTATAGGCAACTTGTTCAATGTGAATAAGGGTAAGACACTTAGTGCCGATCCATTGTCAATTAATACCCTCGGTAACGTATACCCTTTGCATCGGGTAGTGATGTGCAGAGCCTTGGTGGATCCCATGCCTCTTGGTGGAATTTCATCATCACTGAAAGAGATGAAATTGTCTACGCTTATGTTACTAACAAGGCGGTCTAGCTTGTTTATCGAAATGTCATCAGTGACATAGGTTTCGTTCAACACCTTCATTAGCGCGCTACGATGTACCTCTGAGTTTAAGAGCAAAGCTAGTACCGATATGCGTGCCGGCTGCTTGTGTAACTGTTACACAACACTGTACTCACTGTGCTTTAAGAACTTCAAAAACTCCTTGGCTTCATTCTCTGTTACAGGTTCATTAACCAGTGGTTCTGTCTTCTCTTCCCCCTGTTCAATCATCAGGGACTTTCCTTTTGCAGGTTCGACTTTCGTATTTGGCATGCTGACCGGACTCTCCCCTCCCGAGCATGTCACATTACAGCTGTAATTCTAGGGTACCCTTTTGCTATCCTTATAAGGAAAAGCCACAGGTTTCTGAATTACAACTCTCGGTGTTGTTTTCACTCCTACTTCGTTGATCCTCGGTCGTGTGATAATCACCACTGGGTTATTGACCTCAAAGACCTTCTCTTCTGACCTTCCTTCTGCGGTGCACACGTCCTCTCCTTCAGTAGAGTCAAAGAACTCCAGTTCCTTGTTATCCATTAACCCTTGGACTAGGGCCCTGAATTCACTACATTGCTGGATCTCATGGTCCTTTTTATCGTGGAACTCACAGTAGTTCCTCGCGCCTTGGGATTTGCTCCCCAACCCTTGCAAACCTAACCCCCTTTTCCGCATTTCCTTCCAGACCTCCCTCAATGAGGTTCTTACTTCAGCAATATTAGGTTTTATTCTCTTCCTCATGTTCTTGACTATCGTGTTTACCCCTTTATCGGTATGACTGGGTAACGGATTTCCCACACCTGGTGTGTTGTCGAATTTCACAACACCTGCTTTAATAAGCCTTTCGACTAACCTTTTGAATGAGGTGTAGTTTTCTATCGAGTGCCCTACTATTCCCGCATGGTATTCACACTGAGTATTTGTGTCCTACCACTTAGGATATAGGGGTTGTAACGGTTTCAAGTAAACAGGGGCTACAACGTGTGTATCGAATAGGTTTTTGTACAACTCCCTATACGTCATTGGTATAGGAGTGAACTGGAATTTCTCAGTATTCTGCCTCGTGTTGGGCTCCTGCCTTGGTGAGGCCTGCTAACCCGTGGCTACCGTTCTCGGTTGATTGACAGTAACGGGTTTTGGATAACTCGAGCTCAAATTACCTACTTCGTTTTCCCTTTTTTTCGGAACCGATCTTCTCGTGCTCTCTCAAGCTTCTATTTTCCCACACCTTATCGCATTCTCTATCATTTCACCAGACATCACTATGTCTGTGAAACTCTTAGTTGCACTCCCCAACATATGATTAATAAAAGGTGCTTTTAGTGTATTAATGAAGAGCATGGTCGTTTCTTTCTCTAGCAGTGGCGGTTGGACCTGTGTAGCGACTTCCCTCCACCTTTGGGCGTATTTCCTGAAACTTTCGCCCGACTTTTTCTCCATGTTTTGTAACGTAATCCTGTCAGGCGCTATATCAGTCACATGGTCATAATGCTTCATGAAGGCCTATGCCAAATCCTTCCACGAATTGACTTGAGTATGACTCAACTGATTGTACCATTTAGCCGCGGCTCCAGTCAGACTATCCTGGAAACAGTGAATCAACAACTGGTCGTTGCTAACATGTCCCGTCATTCTCCAACAGAACATTGTAATATAGGCCTCAAGGCAGCTGGTCCCGTTGTATTTTTCAAAATTCGGCATATTGAACTTTGGAAGGAGTACCAGATATGGGACCAGACTCAACTTCTTAGCATCCACCTCGCATTGGTAATCAGCGCTTTCCAATGCTTTGAACTTCTCCTCTAACCATTTCCATCGATCTTCAAACTCCTTTGGGAGCTCTGCCCTTGCTTTTTCCTCTTCTGCTGCATCATCGAAGTTAGGGACCATTGGTTTTGCCAAATTGTCTCTGGGGTTAGAGCTCGAGCTTGTCGGGAAGTTTACCGGTGCTGAGGTGCCAGATTGATACTGGGGTTTGATATTGACGGACACTCTTGGTGGTTGTACTTGGGAATTTACCGGGGCCAAGCCTGGAGGATAAGCAGAATCTTCATTATCATCTCCGGTATCGACCATAGGGCCCTTTCCTTTATCATGCCCTCCAGTAAACAATTGTGTTAACTGGCTCATCATGCTTCTCAGGGATTCCAGCATTTGATCCCTCATATCCTGTTGGATCTTGACCAACTGTTCTTGCATCTGAGTTTGAAATTGGTTCTGCATCTGTTCTAACCTCTCTAACCTTTGATCCATGGCTTTCGTTTTTCTTCGAGTGTAGTAGTGATGTTCCAGGGTAGCTATAATACGATCTCTAGTTAATAAGGTTCTTTTATGATATTTAATGCATATGATGCGATGAAATGCAAATGCATGATATGAATGCAAAAATAAAAGGCGTCGATTCTGGTTCAATTCCTTTTATAATAACTTTATAAGAAAACAAAATCCTTTAAATAAAATAAAATCACATATACGGCCTAGCCCTTATGCTCAAAGCTTTAACTTTCTTAAGAAGCCAAGCTAACTATCGACCTCAGTTCGACTCTAGCTCATATTTCACACTTAACACATCAGCCTGAACCGCTAAGGCTTGTAGATGATCGGCCACTTCTCGTATCTGAGCCATAGCTTCACCCATAACGTAATCTCTTTCTCTGACCTGGCCTTGCGATCGTTGAAGCTGTTCTTCCCATCGCCCATTATCTGCCTCCAATAGTTGGATCTGGAGCTCACTATTTTGCAGCGTCATTTCGAGCTCTACCACCTTTCCTTTCAACTCTTCAATCTTGTTTAGGCTTGTTTCCAGCTTCATCACAGAGTTGCGACTTCGACACAATGCCTTCTCTAGTTCTGCTACTCGTGCTCTTAAAATCTCATTTTCGCTTTGGCTCTCATACACGGGTTTTTTTAGAGTATCCTTTTGTGCTTGAGCATCATGAAACCTCTTCTTCCACTGATCGACCTTAGCCTTCTCTTTTTGAATTTCTTGACGCCATTGTTCTGAGGTTTTACCCAACCCAGCAGTTCTCATCGATGAATGCAACTTTTTATAATCAGTCTTCAAACTGTCCAAATCTTCTTCGGCCTTTCTTTTCCCTTTTCTCAGTTTCTCCGCCTCTGATTTCTGGACATCAATATCTAACCTCAAATGCACTTTTTCTTCTTCCAGTTGTTCTATCTTTTTCCCTAACTTTGAATTTCTATTTTCAAAGTCTTGTTTCATGATTTCCAACTCAGAATGGACTATTTGCAGGTATTCTTCTATTGGTCGAGCACCATCTTGTGCCGGTCCGGGGATATTATCATTGATTCTCCTAATCCGCTACGCATCATATTCGAGGGTGATCATCGGACCTACAGCAACTCTTTTCACTCGGCGAGTCTGCTTCCAAGCATTAGAAATCTCTTTGACCCTTTTCTTGTAGTTATCTTCTCCATACGTAAATTCAAACTAAGCTAGCCCATGCGTCGCCGGTATAAACTGCCTTGATCTGTATTGCCTCAGCACAAGCAAAGGAGCATACCCAACGGCTCCCCAAATTCCTAGCAGAGGGACCCAATCATAACTCCCACACCGGTAGAGAATTTTGTCAGGAATTAACCAAGGAGCTCTCCACTCAACGTCCTCTTCCTGGAGATTCTGAAGGAGCGCGATCCAGTTTTCCTCCGATATGTCATCCCTTCTAGGCATGGCTGCCAATTCCTTTAATGAGGAGTAATTTTCGGAGAAAACCCGATAAGAAACTTTATCTACCTTCCAAAAGTGGCTATGGAACCAAACCAACAATAATTGTGCACATCCCATGAATCTACCTTCACCTGCCCTTCGGCATGCGTTTAAAGATCTGAATGTTTCAGCAAGAATCGCTAGTACCGGCGTAACCCCTTGTCAAGTCGATCAAATAGGTCAGTAACTGCTTCATCTACATGTCTCAAAGCTTTGGGGAAAATTACCAAACCATAGATACTCAAGGCGAAAATGTCAACTTTCCTCTTTATATCTGGATGTGCTACAATTAAGTCCCTCAAACCCACCCAAGGAATGCATTTTCCTTCACCTTTTTACTGAATTCGGGCCGTGACCCACTGTTCGCTCATCCAGGTGATACTCATCAGCTTCTTCACAAAAGTCGATACATTAGCGACCCTGGCATAAGTTTTGTTGACTCGAACCTTTGGGCACAGAAGTAAGGCTGTGTATTCTTCCACGGTAGGCACCAAGTCCACTTTCCCGAATGTGAAACAGCTATTGCGGGGTTCCAAAACTGAGTCATAGCCCGAAATAAGTGCTTGTCCACTTTGATGTCAAACAGGTAGGGTAGATCACCATAATTAAGATAGAAGAGCTGTTTAGTCTCATCATCCCAACGAGCCCATATATCTCTCAATTCTTGGAGTTCATTCTGTGTCACACTGATACTAGTGAAGTCTCACAACTCCGACGTATATCCCTCGGCTAGACTATCCCCTTTCTCAAGTTGTATCTTCTCTGACCATATACGAACAGCCGCGTTATCCTCTATTTTATCAAGAAGTTCATTCTCCATGACAAGCCTTCTAGTTCAGTAACCAAACAGGAATCGACACCTTTTTAATATGAAATGACATGCATTCATAGCCAAAACATAACAAGTTAGTATCGAATAATAGTAACCAAATCAAGTAAAAAAAAATTCAAATAGCTATCTGGGTAACCGCTAAGGTTCGGCATGGCTCTATCCAGGGTGGGCTCTTAAAGATCGCTATATGTGGCTTAGTTCTAAAGGAAGGGTACCTGAACCAGAAGATTCCTCAATCCTCACCCATTACAGGCTCTTACGGATCGAGTTCAGTTCAGGGGAATACATTTCCTTATGGCCATACGGAGGTGAAAACCTCACGAAGACATAGGTACAGATGTATCTCGGAAGCAGTCCACTAGCCCATGCGGAAGTGAAAACCTCAAGAAGGCATAGTTTCCCGCTCCCACTTAAAGGGTGTAACCATAACGATCATGCAATATGATGCAGGAATATCCTACGAGACTCAAACCACACAAACATATGATGCGACAGGAGCTCATGCAATGAAAGAATCAAAATCAAATTTTAATTTTCGATAAAATGACAAAAACTAATCAATTCTACGGCTTGACTCTCTTATATCAGTCCCCAGCGGAGTCGCCAAGCTGTCGAAACCATTTTTTTGTTTGGAAAACGGACCGACTTTAAAAAGGAAAATGGAGTCGCCACCAATCTTTTTTTTTAAGTGTGATTGGGTCACCTTATAAAACATTTGGTCTACGAATTTTAAGAAAATGAGTCCGGGAGTCGGTTACGCACGAGAAAGGATTAGCACCCTCGCAACGCCCAAAATTGGTACCTTATTGATTGATTAATGTCCTAATATCAAAAATTGGAAGAGATTTTAAAGTATGAATCCTTTAGAAGATGTTTGGATAATTCGAATCGGATATTGAAATTCTCCTATTCCGAAAGAATGAAATATCACATCCAGCACGTTAGGATACGATATTTCAAACCCTAGACACCAAGATCATTTCATGATTTCCAAAATTCATGCATTGCAAATTTAAAAAGGGTATTCCGTTATTTGGCCAAAACGAAAAAACCGAAACCCAGCACGTTAGGGTACGATTCCTCGAATTTCCAAACATGAAATATTGCCTTATTTTTGAAGTTGAGAAAACACAATCAAAATCTTAAAAGGATATTTAGTCCTTTGGACGAACATAAATCATAATAGTAAAAAAATAGCAATGATGATGTTGATAATAAAAATAATAATGAGAATGATAAATATAATTATAATGAGAATGATAAATTTAATTATAATAATAATATGTGTATATATAAAAAATAGTGACAAATAAAAAAATGAAAAAAATTCTAATGAATATAATAATAATTATAAAATTAAAGGATATGGTAGTAGTAATGTTAAATAATAAAAAAAAGTAACAATGATACTAAATTAGTAACAATAATAGTAGTAATAATAATATTAATAGTAATGAAAATAATAATGAAAGTGATAGTAAAAATAAAATAATACTAATAATAAAATAATAGTAACAATATTGAAATTAATAGGGATAAATAAAAATAATAATGAAAATAGAAATAATAAATAGTACTATTGAAAGTAATAATAATAATATTAGTAATAAAAATAATGATAATAATAAATATAAGAAATATGATTATAGTAATAAAATAATAATGGTAATAATAAAATAATAATACATATAATTATAGATAATAATGTATATATAAAAAAATAGGGGTACTAACAAAAGTAATAATAATACTAAGGAATATAATAATGAGAAAACTAATGATAGTAATATTAGAATAAAAATAGTAATGGATTATTCAATTTAATAATAAAATAGCAGAATAATTTCGAAAAAGGGCTAAATTGAGTTTAAAATAGAAATTTGGGGTGAAATAGGAAGTGAAAACATCGAACAGGGTCAAAATGTAATGCGCGCCAAAGGAGGGGGCCAAAAAAGAAATTAACCCTGGCCTCCAAAACGCACAGCCTAGGGAGAGACTAGATTCCAATCGCAGTGGAATTGTGGGGCAAAAATAAAAAAATAAAAACTTGATTGCCAAATCATAAAAACGCGGAAGGGCTAAAAGCGCAAATAACCCTTCCGCTTGAAAACACGCGAATCCTGGGCAAAGCGGGTCGGAGCCAAAACGACGCCGTTTTGGCGTCCAGACTTAAGGCACTAAACAGTGTCGTTCTATCACCCTATTTAAGTTAAAAAAAAATTTGAAAAATCATTCATTCCTTCGTTTTTTTTAAAAACAATCTGGCCCCCCAAAAAGTTCTCTCTTCTGGGCGATCTCCGGTCAAGGCACTGGCGCCGGACCGCCGCCGATCCGCTCCCTCCAGCCACCGTGTACGGTGGTCGAAAAACCCAAAAATACCCCAAATCGACCATTTTAAACCTTACATTTCAAATCTGCCTCAAAATGTCCAAAACAGCCCTCGAAGATCACTGGAAAACCGAAAAACATTCGGCTTCTTCCCTTCCGGCCACCAGCGAGGTAAGGCTTTCCTTCTTTATTTTTCGATTTAAAGTAAAAACAAAACAAGAAACATAAATAGAAATAGATAATATCTTAAGTATTTCTTGAAGCCGACTCTTTTGATATTAAACCTCTAATCTATGTACTCTCTTCTGTGTATTTGTAAAAAAAAAGTATCTATTTACATTGAATTATTCAGCTTTTATAACCTCTTTTTACAAATGATTTCCCCTATTTTGTAGGTGCATGGTGGAAGAGGGGACTTCACACGGGCGTGGCGGACGTGGCTCGATGGTGGAGGCGCGCACGATGCGGAGCGGTGAGTGCGTGGCGTGTGTGGGACTACTGGCGGCGCTGGCGAGCAACAAGGGCTGGGGTTTCTGATTTTTTATTTTGGGTTTAACGGGCTTGTTGGGTTTGGGCTGGTTTGTTTGGGTCTGCTGTATTAAACTTTGGACTGTTTTTTTTTTGGGCTCGGGCATAAATTTGGGCCTTACAAGAGGTGTTACAAGTCAACTTCTCCGATAGCCAACACTAGCCATCTCCCCAATTGGAATTGTAAATGACATAATAATCCTTCTAATAATTTGAATTAAATGCTCACTTTGATTTACGGGATTACAGACTCGTTTAGATTATCTACTGAAGTTAGTGGTCTTTCTCACAATGTAAACATTCTTATAGTGTCACTTATCATCAGTTTGAACTTAGACAATCATGAGCTAATATTTGCTTGTCACAATTTTGCTATGTATGCAAAACATGAAAGATAGAAACACAAAAGATATAACAGTGAAATGTGAAATTAACTTTATTATTCATTGTTCAAATACATAGAAAACAATTACATGTTTACTAAAATATGGGTACATTTCCCAACATCTTTAGTCAACAATTCATCAATTAAAAAAAAAATCACCATGCATAGACAAACAACTTTGAGCTCCACTATACACTCAACTACTAGCTTCCACTCTACTCCCCCCTTTTGTTCAATACACATGCTAATCAAAATGCTAAATATCCTGTAACACCTCTCACCCGACTCGACCACTGAATCCAATCTACAGGATGTCACATTCATTTTTGGAGCAACTACAATCCATTCTCAGTAAAAATAATCATTAGTACATGTCATTCAATGTCAAGCACATTCATTTATGGATAAACAATCAAAATTGGGTCTTAACCAAGCTTACAAAAGCTCTTTTATAAACCCAAACTCAAAATATGACCAAATTGTAAAGTTTTACAAATTTCAGAGCCGACATCATGACGTCATCTCTTCCACGTCGTGATGTTGTCAAATAGCTTGTCACATCACTGCGTTAGGCCACTCGACGTCCCGTCGTTACATACTATCAGTCAACGTTGCGACGAGGAAAAATGGTAGTCAGACGAGCACTTTTTTTTGGTAAAAATGAGTCATTTGGTACCTATTTCATAGTTTCCAATCAAACCAACCATTATGCTCACCTAAAAACATTTCA
The DNA here is from genome assembly GCA_005393395.2 of Gossypium australe. Lineage (NCBI taxonomy): Eukaryota > Viridiplantae > Streptophyta > Magnoliopsida > Malvales > Malvaceae > Gossypium > Gossypium australe. The sequence goes on along the minus strand of CM016626.1, from coordinate 137,152,378 downwards.
AACTCATACATTTCATACTATAACAAGTCATTTAACCATTTCTAATCAAAATCAATTCGATATAAGCTCAACCTATTACAAAACTATCCATTTCGATACAAACAATCAAATGTCATCCAAACCAACTATAAGCACATTTATTCACTCAACTTACCATTTCATCTATATGTAATTCATAGCATATCTACATGACATTTTTAAGTTTAAAATCATGTACTAAACCACATCAAGCATAGCTAATCCATAGACCATATGTTATATACCAAACCTTTCATACACTCCACATTTTCCACAACATCAAACATACCATATGAATTAGAAAGTGATCATTTCATTAACACTTTAACCCCATATAAATACCATAATCTTGACTCAAAATGACCAAAAAGCTATCGATTCGGTGATAGGATAGTGTGAGCTTTAAATCGATTCGGCTTGACATGTTCCATAATGTAACAGTCTATAAGGAAAAAGGAAAACAACTAGGTAAGAATATAAAATGCTCAGTAAGTTCATATGAAAGTTACATTACTTACTTTAATCAATTCAACAAGCTAAAATATTAATCACATTGGCATTCAATATGGCTTTCCTTAGACATACAATGATGAAACTAATAAATATAATCATATACAACCAAATATGTTAGTCAATTTGCATAATAAGCACATTGGGCAAGAATTCACATAACACATCTCAAATTAAATACATATACAATACAATTCTAAATCATTCCAAGTTTCCATTTCCATTAGATTAAAATTTTTCCCAAGGGAACTATTGTCAAATGGACTCGAATACACAAGGATATTTTGCTCACACAAACTAACAATTTAACGGAATTGCTCACATAATATGACATCATATCAAGGTTACCCGTCTGGGCTAAACCAACAATACATATAACCTAGGAATCTAAAACAAATTCTAGATGTCATAACATGTAAATACCTGATCAATTACGTGTATAACCCTAATGACATGTCATACGTATCCTAATATTTTACTAAGTTTACACGGGATCATTATCGTATACATATCATTAGCAAACACTGTACCAGTTTACATATTTCATTACAAGTCCTGTAATTATGCGACATTCATATTGGTACTCCATGCGTTATCGAAATAGCTAATATTTTCATGATTTTCAGTTCAATCCATTTTGAGCCAACTATGTCATTCACCAAATTCACTTCAATCTGAACACATAGATAAAATAAAACAACATTTAGCATAACATAAAATAAAGCAGTAAGTTCCATATGAACTTACCTAGTCAAAACAACAAACAAATTGAATCTTCAGGGACTAATCGAAGATTTTGGCTTTTCCTCGATTATTTTTTATTTGGTCTAATTTATAATCTATACAATTATTACATTCAATTCATCAATACCAAACATTTATATATTATTCCATGACATGTATGAACCTATATATTTTCATTTTTCGATAACCCAAAGATTTATATTTTATTCAATTTAGTCCTTAAAATCGAAATAGCCATAACATTCAAAATTAAGCTTCGATTTGAAAATCTACCTCATTACATTCATATAAACCCTTCACTCTCTAATTATACCAAAATTTTACCTCAATTTCACAATTTATTCACTTTAGTCCTTATGTACAAAACAAAAATTAAACATTACAATATAGTCTTTTTTTCATAATCTAAGCTTAAAATCTATCAATTTAACACCAATTTCATCAAGAAATCAACAATGTAAACTTTCAAAAAACATTAACACTTTTGCAAATTGGTACATGGGCTAGCTAAATCAAGCTCCTATGACCTCAAAAACATAAAAATTATAACAAGGGGACTTGGAAATTTTACCTAATCTATGGTCAAATGCTTCAACCATGGAGTTTTCATGTTTCTCTTCTCAACAAACGGTGGGAAAGATGATAACTCTCATCTTTTCCCACTCGCTTAACTTATATACATAATTAAAATTTAATTAATCAAGTTTTTTCTTAATTAAACATTAGTTTATTATACTTTAAACTTAAATTAATTAAGTATAATGACATGCACATCATCATACACTATGCACTAATTAAAAATGGTCTATTAGTCACTTTATTCTTTTGAATAATTGTTATTTAAGTCCTTAAATATTTGGTCAATTAAAAACCTATAGCGATAAGACTTTTACAATTTAGTCCCTATACTTAAATTAACAATTAATTCAACAAAATTATCATACCAAAATCTAATATGTTACTATTCTAACTTCATAAGTATTCATTTTTAATTATTACAAACCCAGTTTACCAAAATGGGGTTCTGAAATTGTCTTTTTCGACACCACTAAAAATCGAGCTATTACAAATCATTATTCTTTGGACTGCACCAAGGCTAAACAAATACTTAATAATATGAGGATTAAAATTCAGTCCATCCAATTAGGAGTACAAGATTACTGGATGAGCGAACAATTATGCAAAAATCAAGAGTGTTGGAGATAATTACTCAAAACAATCTCCCTTTTTCGAATCTGCTGGATCACTCTGATTTCAACTTTGAGCCTAAAAATCACTTGATTATGAGATTCAATAGAGGAATTCAGATGATCGATCCTCCTCCTAATGAAACCAAAATGTTGCTCGAAGTTCCAACAGGAGTGGGCACTTCAACTTTCATAGCAATTGTTGTTGCATCAGGTTCTGCCTCCTCTTCAATAGGTTGCTCAGATGGATTTGTGCTAACATGCAAGCCACTTTAGAGAGAACTTTAGCTTAGGAACTTCTCTCACACATTGCTCAATGGTTCTTACACATTGCTCAATGGTTCTTACCAGCTGCAGATTTTGTGCAATAAGTACTTGATAAATCAAATAGGGGAAAGATAAAAATATGTTTAGCATGTAACTTCTCAACATGACTTACCACCTGATCAAATACAAGCTACCCCAAATCAAATTCCACCATCTCTACCACCTTCTTTATCAGGGTTGTTGCCCCCTATACCACTTCATCTCTTTGATTATTGGGGACTCAATTTCTTATAACAATGTCATACAGGGTTACATATGTAGTGGTCAATGACGAAGCTCTAATGCTTCCCTTCTCAGGCCAAGTACGATGGACATTATTAGTAATAACAATAATAGTTGCATTCAATAATTCCTCTAGCTCCACTAGGTTTCAACTAGCAGTTAAGAACCTACCTAATCAGTGAAGGATTGAAATTGTACCACCTTTCACACACATACACTTTTTAAAAGAGCTTGTTCTTGTCATCTATGATACTTTTTATCAAGTTGGCATAGAACTCCAGCACCACTTGCCTTACATAAAGCTTGAAAAATGTGAAAAAACCAAGAGACAATGGGACATTCACTTTAGACATAACTATTTTGAGGATAATCTTACTTCTGACTTCAAAGAAAAAGCTTTAGAGACAATCTTGGGCTTGTTTAGTTCTACACTCCATTGGTGCAAATTGAAAACATTTGTAACGCCCCAAAATTTTAAGAATTTAATTGTGAGAATCTGCAGTAATTAGATTTCTATATCTCTGGTTTTGTTCTCTGCTTCTGTGTTTAAGGTTTGGAGTTTGAGTCGCCTCATTAAAAGTTTTGTTGTCTTGAAATCAATCCATAAGCACGCGTTACCCGATTAAGTTCAATTCAGTGTGAAATTGTGTCAAGAATGAGCCTGCTGGCTCACTGGTTAAACATTTGTCTGTATTCTATTTGGTCTCGAGTTTGAATCCCATCGTATGCGCTAGGAAAATATTTTTGTCAAATGCCAGAAATTGGCCTAGAAGTTAGGAAATTAATTAACGATAGTTTCTTCTTCTTTATATTTTTTCTTTCTTTCTTTTTGGTCGTTTTCTATCTTCTTTTCTTCTTTTTCATTTTTTATTATTTTGTTAATCGGAGTAGTGGGGAAATACGGGATTAATGGAAACTCTGTTGTTAGTCACTAGTCAGAAAGCTGTCGGGTAAGTAACTGTCAATGCAAACATCGCCGTAATTTTTCTTCGCCTCGTAAATTGCTTGGAACAAGGAATTTGTATGAGTTACGAGAGTCTCTTATTAACGGTTGTGTACTTACCTAGCTGGCGAGGCTATTAACAACAAGGAATAGCAATAAGACAATCTTTGTGATTGTTGCTGAAGTTTCGATAAATTTGGGCCGGTTGAAAGTTTCTTGTTGAAACTTTCAACATAGGCATTAAGTGAGCAATCGAGAAATTTTATTGAGTAAATGGCTAAATTGTGTTACTGAATGCTTGTTTTAGGCTTCGGGTATCTTTAGAGTTGTTGTCTCTTTGAAATCTTTCCAGGTGCAATCGGAAACCTTAGTTTTTGCAAGTTTCGGTCGCTAAAAATGGTGGTTGTCGAAGCCACACAGCCAAGCACATAGGCATGTGACTAGGCCGTGTGATGTACACAGCCGTGTCGGTGGCCGTGTAACTCACTGTTCATCGATTTGGAGCCACACGGGCGTGTGTCCAGGCCGTGTATGGCCATGTTAGTGTAAGGTTCACACGGCCATGGGACACGGGCATGTGTCTAGGTCGTGTAACTTACTGTTTGTGACTTAAGACTATATGAGTAAGCACACGGGCGTGTGCCCAGACCGTTTAAGTCACACGGTCGTGTAACTCTCTATTTATGTTTTAGAACCACACAGGTAGAGGACATGGACTGTGCCCAGGCCGTGTGAGCCATACGGGCAAGGATATGGGCGTCTGTCCAGGCCGTGTGACATTGTAAAAGAGGCTCGAAACCCATTTTTGAGGTCGTAAATGTTGTTTATGACTGATATTGACTTCCCCATTGCATGAATGATCTAAATTTAACTGAATGAGAAGTCTTTGATACTCTGTAACAACGTAGGAATATTATAAAAGTATGTGTATTGTGGATAATTGTATTCTACATTTGCATGGGTTGGGATGTTATGAAGAAGGAAGTAATCTACTATGAATCAGTGGTTAAGCCACCATGTGTATAGTTCCGATTCTGGCGTATCATCGCATTATGATCTAGCAGCTAAGCTGTGTTACTGTAAACGTGTCAAACTGACACTGTGTGGTGTGTAGGGTTAGAAGGGCATTTTATGTCTTTATCGGTGTATTGGGATGGCCGAATATGGTGTGTAGCGGATGGGTTTAGGAATATCTGCATCTGAATCTGATCTGCAATGTGTATGAACTGAACGTGTATATATATACATATATATAACTGGTTTGATCTGAATCTGAACTAAAATTAATCATGTATCGAATCGAATCTCTGAATTTGGAACTACTTTATAAGAACATTAATTGAATAAACTTCTTGTACGCACTGAGTTCACAACTCATTTGTTTTGATTAGATTTCAGGTGGTTCCCAGTCTTGATTGGGTTTGCGCAACGGATGCTCGGTCAAGCATTTATCTTTCTTAAGTAGTATATTAAAAATTTCAGTAAACTATAACAGTATTTGGAAGATTATACACTTAATTAGTTTGTGATGAATGTGATTTGAAGCATGGCTTGACTTTATTGTGTTGCTTCTGTGACATTTGACAATCGATGAGGTAACTTTCTAAACTTGGGCTGGACATCTAGGTCGAGTTTAGGGTGTTACAACATTCTCATAGGAGAACATTTAAGGATAGTTATGTTAGGAATTGTTATTTGTAATCTGCTAACCTAAGAAAGGTTACACTTTATTTTTACCATAAAAAAATAACTTATTGGTTTACTTGATGGTTTAAATCATGTTAGACCTACCACCTTGTCAAGTCAATCAGTTTGGCTAAGAATGCTTCGCTCTTAAAGGAGCTCACTAGATTCACATGTGCTTCTCATGTAATATGCCATCAGGTCACATCAAGGCCTCTTCAAAGACTTTGATCACATCTAATAATGTCACTTAAGACTCTACCACTAACTCTACAAGGGCAAAACCACACCCCATCGCATCGCATCTTAGTAAAAAACTCTAAAGCTTTACTAGTTGCACTCTATGGCTCTACACAATAAGAAACATGCCTAGAGAGACACCATACCAAGCTCTGCCTTTAAATAAACTCTCCTCAATTCCAAGAAGACTCTAAGTGTAACTTACATACAACTAAAACTCTGCCCAAATACCTTCATACATTTTCAAATTTCCATAACCTTCATTTTCAAACTTTATATCAACAAATCATAAAATGATATATTAATACAATAAGTTGTAATCTATAACTATATAAAGGAATGTCACCTTTGTTGACACACGTGTGTGATTTCCTCTTTTTACATTTTTCTAAAATGATTAATTTTCTGTTTTAGTCTCTATGTTATGTTTAACTTTAAGGTTTAATCTTTATACTTCATTTTTAATCGGTCCCTATATTTTTATAATCTTATTAATTAATCCAAATAATTAATATTGTTATCTTTTCAATCAAAATGTTACGTGTTTATATATTATTTAAATGCCTTAAGGATCTTAGAGGTTGATAAGTGGCTTCCCATTTCTTTTGGGTTTGCCTTGTTCTTTTTTTTTTTTTACATTATAAGACGATAGTCAAATTTCAGCTTTGACCCTTATATTTATGTTGAAACTTGATATTTAATCTATATATTTTAATTTTTGACATATTTCAGTCCCTCTACTTTTGTAATGTCATTAATTAATCTAAATAGCCAATATTGTTAACTATTTTAATCAAAATGTTTATGTCAATTTTTCTTAATAAACCTATTCCAACAACAAAAAAATTATTTTATCATAACAAGTTCGAATAGGTTTTTTTTTAAATTCATATTAGTATTTTCAACATTACTTTTATTTTACATGATTACTAAGTGAATATATATTCTTTTAATCTCAAAATGTCACATTAATGGACTTAATAGAAGAATTTTAAAGGGTAACAACTAGATTTAAATTTTTAAATCTAAAAAGTAGAAAAACTAAATTCTGAGGCTAAATTTCTAATGCTACAAAGCAAATAGGAATATAGAATATATTTTAACTTTAAAAAATAAAAAATTTACACACATAAATAATCAATCCAACATAAAAGGTAAGCACTATTATAGATAGAGAAAAAAATTATCTCTATATTTATATTAGCTTAATTGATAAAACAAACATTGAATTGATTAGACATTGTGAAAATATATATATATATATGTTGGAGCAGACAATTTTTTTAAGTTCATAAATCTTCGGTCTTCGCGACAAAACATGATCAAAAGTCGAACAAGTGACAACCAAATTACCAGAAAGACAGGCAAGGCCAGTGGCCACGGCTGATCTGGTGCTGGCTAGAGATTAGTCATCTAAAATAGCTTTTTTGGTGGTAGGATTTTGCACAACAAAAGCATGACATCTGAAAGCGTAAAAAGAAAAAAGAAAAAAAAAAAGGTTTGTTGCCAATCCTCCACAATTATCTCATCTCTCCATATTATCCCTTGCATCGCGTGGGCCATACTCCATGCCCCACGTGTCGATCCCTGTCACACTTGGGGAACGAGACGTGTCGGTCAACCATTGGGTGGGCCCTCAGTTCACGTCATCATCATCATCATTATAAATATCAAGAATATATAGCAATTTCATTTTTCACTTGGTAACCGCTGCATGTCAATTATCAACCAGTTTGTGCATGGATTCAGCTAACCAAAACCTAGTATAAAGGATGAAAATACCCTTTTAATTTCTCGTGACGTGTCAAATCGAGATTGGATATGGTGGATTAAACAGTAAACAGATGCCAAGTTTTGTGTATTAAAGCCTTTTTATTACAAGAATAATAATGTTCATGCCAACACTATGCAACCATTTCTTCAGCAGCCTCTCTCTCAAGAAAAAAAACCACAAGCTGTATGATGTTCTTCCCTGGTAAAATTTCAGATTCCAAACCAAAAATATTCTCAGTTTCGTCAGTGAATTAATCGTGACAAGTAGCAGCAATGGAAAGCACCGACTCTTCCACCGTCTCGCAGCAGCCGAACCTCCCACCAGGGTTCAGGTTCCACCCCACGGATGAAGAGCTAGTCGTCCACTATCTCAAGAAAAAGGCTACCTCAGCCCCTCTACCGGTTGCAATAATTGCAGAAGTTGATTTGTATAAGTTTGATCCATGGGAATTACCAGGTAAAACGTTTTATCAAATATCTTTAGCGATACGACCGAAAATTAACAATTTTGTATATTAAAATAGTTGTGTGAATTTGTTTGGGGTTTGCAGCTAAGGCTACGTTTGGCGAGCGTGAATGGTACTTCTTTAGTCCTAGAGACAGGAAGTATCCCAACGGAGCGAGGCCTAACAGGGCGGCAACTTCGGGTTATTGGAAAGCTACCGGAACCGATAAGCCGGTATTAAACTCGAAAGGGACACAAAAGGTTGGTGTAAAGAAGGCACTGGTTTTCTATGGAGGGAAGCCTCCTAAAGGGATCAAAACAAATTGGATCATGCATGAATATAGGCTTCCTGATAATAAGAATAACAACAAACCCCCTGGATGTGACTTGGGATACAAGAAAAACTCACTAAGGGTAATCTTTTTCTTTTTTTTCCTCAGTTTTAAATGAAGTTGGTGGTTTTATTCTATTAATCTGAATTTGATTGTTTGGAACCTGATTTTCTTGCGTTATAGCTTGATGATTGGGTGCTATGTAGAATCTACAAGAAAAACAACACAAATAGACCCTTGGGATATGAAAAAGATGAGACCATTGATGATATGGGTGGGCCAGTACCAACTTCAACGTCAATTGGCAGTCTTCAGTTCCAGACAAAGGGCACAAGTTGCGGAACATTTCTTGAAAATCATGAACATAACCTGTTTGATGGAATGCCGGGGAGTGATGGGATGAATAACAATGGTTCGATGTCTCAGTTAGGATGTTGTTCAAGCTCAAAGCCAGACCTGTCTATGGTTAACCCTCTCAAAAGAAGTACCGTCCCATCGCTTTACTGGACCGATGAGGGTACAGTCAGTCCTTCAACAAGCAAGACATTTCATGGGGATCATAGCAATGATGGAAGCCTGGAAAAACCAGACACAAATGGCTCAAATTCAATTGCAACCCTGCTTAGCCAGCTTCCTCAAACCCCTCACCTGCAACAACAAACAATGGTAGGGTCAATGGAGGATGGGATTTTTCGACCTTCATATCAACTTCCAGGCCTCAACTGGTACACTCTTAATTGAATTTTCAGGTACTGGGGTATTCTGTAGGTTTACCATTTTTATGCCCTTGAAGAAAATATTCCAAATTTTCAACTAGCTTAGGGAACTTTCATCAGTGTCATGTTTTACCTACTTCTTGTTAGGGAAAGAGATCGATGAACCAAAGTTTCAACTCTTGAGCCATAGATATAGATAAATTTTTATTAATATCTAGTGTTATACATATACATATAGTTTGATGTAGAAAAAGAAAAAAGAATAAAACCGATAGATAATATATATATATATATATATATATATGTATATGTATATATGTATATATACTATATTATATTTAATTTGCTTTAGGAATAACAGTGAAATATTGTATAGAAATCCTTCTTGTTGTAGAATCTTATTATTAATGATGATGCACAGTTTTAGAAATATAATGGTTATGGTTGTTTTACATCAAATATAGTGTACCATTATTGAATTTCCTTGTTCATTAATCAATAATCATGCTTTCTATGTGGTTGCTCACTTCCTCTACTTGAACCCTAGCCTAAATGCTTTGATTTTTTTTTGGACGAAATAATTATAGTTTTTAATAATTAATAATAGAATATATATATATATATATATATATATATTTTGCTCTTTAAATGTAAAATTTTACAAAATATAAGCACGAGCAAACATTTGATAATTTTTCTTTCAAGTCCATATTAAAATATTTGTATCTAATGTGTATATAAAAAAAATGAAAGCAGAATATTCAAATGTGGATGTCATTTTCATTTCATTGAGAAGATATAGGTAAATGCTGGTGACTTTTCTTCGCTTTATCACAAAACGGAATCATTTATCTTAAAACCACACAAATTAAAGTCCCTTTAATTAAATTCCTTTCCATGGAAACCCCAAAATAACTTTATATAATTTCTTATAAAGTAGTGTTTAAATTTGGAAAATAATCTTTTTTTTTTATACCTTCGTTATTTTTTTAATTAAAAAATTCTATTTTGTATTTTTTAAATATTTGTAATTTCAAGTGTCATTGTCTACTTGCTTTACCAATCACAAGTCATGTCATTAGTTAATGATAGAAGTGGATGTAATTTTTAATGAAAAAATCAATTTATCTATTTTTTAATAAAACGAATAAAATATAATTTAATTCTTCGTACAAAAATCTCACTTATTCGAGAATTTATGTTATACTTGATATTAAACAAAATAATCCAAGTAAACTTGAAATCCTGGTGAAAAAAGGGTCGGCCATTAGCTTGCTCTATTTTAGAATTGGTCATATAAATTTTTAAGGGAGATCCATTGTTTCTAATCTATGTACAAATTGGAATAATCCTTCACCAATTTGAATATATTTTTACATAAAATCAGATTAAATCGTGTAGAATTTTTAGGCCAAATTCAAGATTAATATGTAACACGCTCAACTATTAATTTTTTTATTTAATTATTTAATTATTTGAAATAAAATATTTTAATTACATTCCTATTAATTTTTCTTTGTTACCTTTATTATAGATTTTAAAAGGTATTTTTTTAAAGGTAAAAGGAAATTTAAAACAATCAAGTTTAAAATATAGAGTAAGAACTATTCAGTTGATTGTATCTAGGTTATTTAATTATTGTTTTTTTAGTTATTTAAATTTTTTAAATTAAATATTTTAGTCGCAATTTTATTAATTGTCTAAGAGAAGTCTAACATGAGTTTTATTGCCAAGGTTTACGCATTCTATCAATTTGATTTTAAGTCTATAAAACTCAACAAATTTAACTCTCAATGTTTACAAGATTTATTATTCCTAACTATAAAAAAATATTTTTATATTTAAAATTTTTAAAAAAGTAAAGATAAAATTATATTTTAGATTTTTGTAACCAAAATGACTTTCAACGATACATTCCACTTTGTTCTTCCTTTCATTCAATTGACGAAGTTGAAAATAGCAAATGTTATGGTCTTGACCTGCAATCTGTAACATCCCGAATTAGGGCCTAGTCGAAACAGTGGTTTCGAGATCACAAATCCGACGAGGAAAAATTTATTTTTATTATATTTTTATGGTCTACAATTTCACAGAAAGATTCTGTGAAAATTTCGTTCGAAAATTTCGACGTTTGGGCACTCAATTTAGTCAAAAGAACTAAATTGTAAAAAGTGCAAAAGTTGAGTTCTACATGTTAGAGATGTCCAATTTTATGAAATTTTAAATTGGAGGTCCTTAAATGATAATTAGACCATTGGTTAAGTTGGTGGACAAAAATGGACATGGATGGGTATGTTTCAAAAGATTTTTTTAAGGGGCATTTTGGTAATTTAGTGAATTAAATGAATTAAAAACAAAATTTAAATGTCAAATATGTCCATCTTCTTCATTAGGACGAAATTACAATGGTTCTCCATAGCTAGGGTTTGTTTCAAGCTTCCAAGCTCCATAGTAAGTGATTCCAAGCCCCGTTTTTAATGTTCTTTACGTTTTTTGAATCCCGGTAACTTGGTTTAACTATTTCTAGCAATAATTTAACCTAGGGTTCATATTTGGAAAAATACCCATAGGTGAAATGTGTTTATTTTGATGTTTTATGATATAATATGAAGGTTGAAATTATGTTAAACAACTTTTGCTAAGCGATTTTACGTGAAAACGAGTAAAACGACATAATCGGTAAAAATACCTAATGTTCATAAGTACATGTTAGAGTGAGAATTTGATGTTGCTATAGAAGGGGAAAATGTTCAGCATGTTATAAAACATAATAATAATGGATGAAGTTTAATTTTCGAGCCTAGGGGCAAAATTGTAATTATGTAAAAGTTTAGGGGCAAAATTGTAATTTTTCCAAAGTTTGAGTTAGGGACTGTTTTGAGTAGTACATTAATTAAATAAGTGAAATATGATGTTTTAAACCCCAAAAAAATGAGATTTGGACCTAGAACCGGTGGAAAATCGAAAAATCAGGAAAGTTGGTAAAATGACCATTTCGGCATTCGAGGTAAGTTCATGTGTTAATAATAATGCAATACCATGCTTGAATTGTAATTCTCTATTGATATGGCATAAATTGTATGATTTAATATGTTTAGGAGAAGTTGATGGATGGTATGTATGGTATGGAAAATGTGATGTTTGTTGTGTCATGTGAAATTGAATGGCAAATTAATGTTACAAGAATTGAATGTTAAATTAATATTACATGGGTTGTATGAGTTGCTACACGGTTGTACCTGACGAGATTTCAACAAGAAAGTTTATATGTAAATAATGCATTTATTTTACTTGTACAATAATTATTTTGCTAGATATTATGGAAATCATTGGGTGATAACTAAAATATGAAAATGAATGGAATGGGAAATTCTCGATTGAACCTTCGGAAAACCGAGAGATACGGACAATATGTAGCTAGGTCACACGAGTGATAAGGGACCTTCACCGTGTGCACAAGAAAGCTACTAGATGGCAAAATTTGATATGTAGCTAGGCCACATGGATGATAAGGGACTTTCACCATGTGTACAAGAAAGCTACGGGATAATAATTTTATATGTAACTAGGTCACATGTGTAATACTGTGTGTATATCATGTGTACAAGAAAGTTACTGGTTATGAGTAGCTAGGTCACATGAGTGGTTCCTAGTGTTGGACACCATGTAGACAAGAAAGCTACGAGATGGAATGGCTAGGTCACATGGGTGATAAGGGACCTTCACCATGTGTACAAGAAAGTCGAATTATGTGTAGGTGGAGCTATGTGCTAAGACCACCGAGTATCAGGCGTTTTCCGAAGGGGTTCAACGAGATAATTTAATAATGATGATTGATGCGATCATGTTATGAATAAGTGCAAGTGGGAATGTGACCAATTGAGAAATGTGACAAATGTACGTATGAACAATATGTTCGATATTTAATCGAAAATTGGAAAGGATGGTTAAGCAAGTGATGAACACAACTAAAGTGAAAGAGAGAGCAAAAATTTACAATAAAACTGTTTGGACAACAGCAGTGACATGAGTTTGAAAAATCACTAAAAATAGTAGAGATTGAATTATAAGTTGGCTGAGATATTGATGTAAATCTTATTGAGTCTATTTTCATATAAAAGAAACATAGCAAACAAATGATTCGTATATTTTGAGATATTTGAATTTCTATGAGACTGGTTCAGAATGATTACGTGATCCCCTATTCTGCCTTGGAAAAATCATTAAAATTGTAAAAAATTAATTGTGGGATATAATTTATATGCTTGAAATCCTGAATGAGTTTATTTTCAAATGAAATAAATAAGAAGGTCATATGAACTCTGTACGAGGAGAAAATTGATTCGAAGTGAAGAGAGGTCAGAATAATCGAACAGTAAAACAGGAGAATCTTTAATGAATAAACTGTATTGATTGGCTAAACCAAAAATTCTGAAAATTTTATGGTAAGAAGATATGTGAGTCTAGTTTCATGGAAAATTAACAGATCTTAATTTGGAGTTCCGTAGCTCCAGATATAAATAATTTAATGACTATAACTCAAGAAAACAGCTTAACTGGAATTTGAATAAATAGGAAGAATATGAAAATAGCATGTTATCATATTGCTTATTAGTTTCATGAGAGCTTACTAAGCGTAAAGCTTACTCCCTCCTTTCCATCTCTTTTAGTTTTGTCAGGCCAGCTCAGGGTTGGAGATCGTCGGAGGCAGTATCACACTATCGGGCCATTATCCTTGGAGTATTGGCATGTGTATGTTAAATGTTTTCAAGTGAGTGGCATGTATAGGGACTTAGTTTTTTTTTTTTTTTTTATGATGGATGTTGTTGTGATTAACCAAATATATTGGCTTATATTGATTTGTTGATTATAGCCATGAAATGTGGCTTATAATGATTTTAGCCTGTAAGTCTATTTTGTCCATGGCATGTGTTTGAAAAGTTTTAATTTTGGGCAAAATTTGGTAACCTGGTTTTGTACGATTGTGAATGTTTAAGTCCAGTAACGCCTCGAACCCTATCCCGGAGTTGGACACGGGTGAGGAGTGTTACACAATCTCTCTCCAATGTCTGAATTAGAAATGATAAAGATACAAAAACACTAGAGCCTGAAACAAGTATTATCTATGTAACCAAGACTAAGGCAATTGAAGTTGGTGTTGTCAACCCAATGATTTTTCTAAATTTATATTTTGAGCTTTTTTCTGGTTTTAATTAGACATTTGAGATGAATAATGTAACCAAAAAGGGAGACTAAATCAAAAGAGATTGAATCAAAAATAGCTTTAATTTATGAGCTTTTCACATGTTTGTTTGATTTGAAAATGAGGATGGTTAACAAGAAAACTAAATATAGAGTATAAAAAGTAAAAAAGAAAAGTAAATATAAAAAAAAGTAAAATAAATATTAAAATATTTTTAAGATTTTTAAATATATGCTATAATTTTTAGAATTAGAAATAAAATGATAAATTTTGTAAACATTGAAGGTTAAATTTGTTAAAATTTTTAGATTAAGATCAGATTTATAGAATGTATAAACATTGGAGGGTAAAATTTATTATTAGGCCAATAAAAAAGTCAACCTTAGACTTCCATTACTAAGTTGACGGCAATTGTGACTAAACTATTTAATTTCAAATAGTCTTTTATTTTTATAATTGAGGGAGGGGATGAGATTATTTGGGATTGAACAAATATGTTTAATTTCGAATACCCTTGATTGCTAATAAAAAAAAACAAATATATGTATCTATCTGTTAAAATAAAAGCTAAAGCAAATTAATATATAAGTTAAAATATGTTGTTAGTATATATATTTCTATAAAATTTGAGATTTAATCTCAATACTTTAAAAGTTAAAAACCAATCCTCTTACTTTTTCAATTTAAAAGCCCTAGTCTAATTATTATTTCATTAATAGATTCCGTCAAAACTTGTCAACTTAATATGTTTATTTTCCGCCAATTATATATCACGTCGTATAAGAACCACCTTATTATTATATTAAGTTGGCAACTTCTAACTTAAACTATTAATTGTGATAATGATTAGACTTGAATTTTTAAATAAAAAAATAAGATTTATATTTTAACTTTTTAAATACAATGATTAAGTCTCAAATTTTGTTAAACTACTAAAACTAACAACATATTTTAACATAATATATATACCAGTTTTCTTACCATGTGTTGTATAGAATTATTGTATTCAATAATTAATTCTTATTAAACTAATTTTGATTAAAAAGCTATTTTTAATTTACAACTAATATAATTTCAAAATTAAAACATAATAATCCATACATTAAATTTTAAAAAAATAATTGTTGCTAAAATCTTTTTTTTAATTATAATATTTTATCAATAAAATATCTTTAAAATAATAAGTAATGTTACTCTAAGAAATCAAAGTTTACATTTTTTTTTTTTAAGAATACAAATTTTATAAAATTAAGGGTTAACTTAGCATTGCTTTTAAGAAGTGTTTTTAAAAAGTACCGTAGAAAAGTGATTTTGAGAAAGCTTTTAAAAAGTTTGATTTAAGATTTAAGTGTTTAATATTACCGTCTAAAAGTGTTTTTGAAAAAAAAATTCATTTTAGACATAATGTTATAAAGTAGCAAATATGCATTTAAATAATGTTCAAATTAGTTAATATTATGATATTTTAGTAAGAATCTAAAAAATAATTTGTTATAATTTGTTGTTAATATTTTAATATATGAAATATAAATTTTAAATACTTTTTAAGCAATTAATATTATTTATTTATAAAATTTAATTTGAATATATAGACTATATTTTAAAAAATAAAATATAACTAATAAAAATTTCAATATATAATGTTATATATTTAAAATAAATTTCAATAAGAAAGTAATTACATACCCAATATAAATATTATAAAAAATACTTTATAAGGCTTAAAATTATCCTTTGTTCCTAAAAAGCAAAAGCTAGAAAAAACTGTTTTTGCTTTTAGGTTTAAAAGCACTTCTTGACTTCAAAAATTGTTTATTTAGTATGCTTATAACCTCAAAAGCATTTTTGAGAAGCAAAACTAAACTAAACCTAAATTGAAAAATGATAGAAATACATATTTAAAATGTTAAGATACGCTTGAAATACATTTTCTTTAAACAAAATGTTCTTAATTTATTCCAAAAATAAATCAACATATATTATATAAAAATCACTATAAATATTAATAAAAAAGTTTAGTTATTATTTAAATATTAATGAAGATGGCATATCAAGCAATGAGAGTGCCTACTTGTTGTAATTTTAAACTTTCACATAAATTTGTTTTCTTTGATTTGCCTTGCACACCAGCTCTCCATCTTGACTTGAGAAATACTTAACCTTTGAGAACCAAAGAGGAGCTGGTGCATATGATTGTTTTCCAAAATGCTTCTATACCTTACTTTATATATTATATATATATATGATAAAATCATTTTTCACAACACATTCGGATCCATGTTTGGAAAATAATGCAAGGGTCTGTCCGGCTTAACAAATATGACAGTCAAACCAAAATAAAATGCACATATACATGCATGTCAATATATATATATATATATATATATATAGCCTCAGAATACAAGGATTAAAGAGTATTCCTAGCTCAAAACCTCTGGTTCAAGGATTGCATTCCGCATACTAACGTGCCAAGCATGTCAACTTATTGATTAAACAAAATTCAACTGTTTGTTATTAGGGAAGTGTGTGTTTCAGTTTCAAGCAACAGGTTCAGAACCTAAAACATCTCTCTCAAGTGCATTTAGCCTTATATGCTTCCCATCCTTGAAGGCGGTATTCGCAAGCTGCCTCTGCAGGGTTTGCTGCCTTTATGATTCCGCGCCCCACAATTATTATGTCACTACCCCTATCAAAGATGACCTGGAATATCGTTTATCTCGGTTATTAAAACCGATAAGAGTAAGCAAAATGCCACTAGAAACGACAAAAACCAGCATCACACTAATATATAGTGCGTTTTGGGAAAAAAGACAGGGTTTTGACACAACAGGACAAGAGAGACATTTTCGTTCACCTTAGTCATTTTCTAGACAGCACATTTAAAAGAATTTTCCAGGAAAATTCATATATACAGAATAGCCTTACAGAGGAAGAGTTAAACTGTAGAACGAGCAATGATAGGACCAAATACTTACAGAATATGGAGTGTTATACTGCTGGCCAAGATCATCACCACCCTTTACCATTTGTACTCCAGGGGTTGCCTGAATGAATGCTGGATTTACCGGTGCCCCAGACCATGATGCCGGATTGACCGAGATAAAACCAATGACAAAATCAGAATGCTCTTCTGCAATTTTTACTGCAGCAGCCGTGTAGTCTCCCTTAGCAAGGTTACCAGCAGAGCTCATTTCTGCCAGTAGCAACAGGCCCCTACCGCGTGGCAAACCCTAAAATATTTCCCCAAGAAAAGATTAGTTCTAACTCTGTATGTTAATTCTAGCTAAAAAGTACTGTTGGGCAATCATAACCAACCTTCAACTTAAGACCATCAACAATTCCAGGACCCGAGATTATGTGTGCATTAACAATATCAGCCCAATCCAATATACGGAAGATACCGCTGCAAAAGCATACATGCCAGAAGCAGTAAGACAAGAGCAAAGGCATCTAGCAGAAAGGGAAACTTAGGCTGCAAAAACTGAATATTACCCTTCATACTGCATTGTCACTGTGTTACCAATATCGGCAAATTTACGGTCTTCGAAGATCATAAAGTTATGTCTTTCTGCAATCTTCAGTTGAAATGTCAAAAACAGCACTGTTAGTTTAACTTAACAGTAACATCTCTATTAATAACAACCGGTTCACACAATCTGACATAATCTATAATGAAAATCAATAACTTTCTTCATCACTAGGTTTAACCTGAATACTGAAAATAGACGCAAGGATGATAAAGTTATGCTTCCATAGAAAATCAAAACGATTTCTCAAGAATGGCCATAGTTCGGGAAATATAGGCGCAAGACATTCAATAAGCATATGAGACTTACCGCACGAAGTTTAGAACCAAAATCTGGAGTGAAATCGGGGAATATGTCAACATGAGTCTTCAATAAACAGATTTCTGGTCCAACCTGCATAGAAATTCAAATATGGAGCAAACGATTTTCTAACAAGTTAATACAAACTAAAATCCACTTAACAGACATCTTTTTAAGACTCAAGTCTAAGTTTAAACATTAACACCGACCGAACTTAACATTGTTTCTAACCCTAATATATCAAAGCTTAGTCACAACTCAAAATCCCATGATTATTATATCAACAGAAAAGAATTTGATGTACAAAGACATAGTTAAGATATAAAAATACCGCTAAATATGATGCTGTAAGTAACACTGCCTAAGTTTCCAAAGTATAAATTCTATAAAAGAAAACCTACTTTCCATCACTTTCCCTAAAAAACTGAAGAAGTTGTACTTTCACACACACACACACACAAATTTCTCATCCTAGAATACTTCAAAACTTCGCTGATAAACTAAAACCAATTTACCTTCTCAGCAATATCAAGCAACTCAGCAGCAGTCCCAACATCAGCAGCCAAACAAAGATTACTGTGTTTCTTAACCATAACCTCAAAGAGCTTTTTCCCAGTTGGATTCTTAGCTAACTTAGCCCTTTCTTCAAAACCCAAACTCTTAACCCTCGCTTTCTCAACCTTAGGCACCGCCACTTCCTTGTTCTCTTCCAAAAACTTCATAACCAAAGTCTCCATCTCCGCCTCCAACTTTCCTTTCGCTCTCAAAACCTTAACCATCTGTGTTAAAGTAAACAGAGCATGAAGCGTAATCCCATTCTCCTCCAACGTCTGCCTTCCGCCTTGTTCTCTATCTATAACCACCACGGCGTCCGTCACCTTGATTCCCAACGCCCGTAACGGCGCAGCGGTTTCAAGAACCGATGCTCCAGATGTTACGAGGTCTTCAACTATCAAACAAACTTGACCCTTTTCGTAAACGCCTTCGATGGACTTTGCGGTACCGTAATCCTTCACTTCTTTGCGGCGCATGAGCATGGAGATGGAGGTGTCGAGGGAGATGGAGGTGGCGATCGGGAGGGCGGTGTAAGGAACGCCGCAGATGAGGTTAAAGGGTGTTTGGGGAGGGAGGGAAGAGAGGAGGGATTGGGAGATTTGGCGGAGGAGGGAAGGGTAGGAGACGATTAGGCGGAGGTCTATGTAGATAGGGGAAGAGATGCCGGATTTTAGCTTGAAGTTGCCGAATTTAACGGCGGAGATTTCGTGGAGTTGGAGGATGAGAGACTCTACTGACGACATTGTTGTTGCGGCGGCGACGGGTAGTGCTGATGGTGCAGGTGAGTGGAGAAGTGTTAGTGGGAAAGGGAGAGTGCTCTGATGCTTAATAAAAAAGTAAAGCCAGTTGACATACGTCTTCGTGTGGGTCGGGCCAAGTCGGACGATGACGTAAAAAAATTCATAATTTTTGTTAAAATTTATAATCCAATTCAAATTACTCCAATGATTTTATTATTATTAGTATCCAAAAAGTAAGTGGAATATTTTTAAAAAAAAAAATTCATATAACTCTCCATTTTGAAATCCCAATTTCCTTTTCCATCATTATCTGTTTTGATTTTAATCGCTGTTTATAGAAGTTCAAGCTGGCATTTTTATAATTAACAAATATTTTTTAAAATTTCCGCATATGGAAATTTCACCTTACAAAAAATAGTGTCACTAGGGGCGAAATCAGATAATTTTTTAGTAAGGACCGAAATTAAATTGTAACTTTTATAATAGTAAAAATATAATTTCACCAGTTTAATAGCCTATACCTAATTTTAAAGGATAAAATCGTTTTTTTTTATTTTTAGGAAACTAATGTGTAATTTTACCTTTACTAATTTAAAATTTTAAAGAGTCTGAATAGAAAATTTTCCATTTTAAGGGAGTCAGGGCCCTACCAGCCCCTTAGTTTCGCCCTTAGTTGCCACCACCTGTTCCGGTGGTCTTATCCTGCAACCAGGTACACCAAAACTCTCCTCTCTTCCTTCTCGTCTCAAATCTCATATTAGTTTTGCGTGAATCGACCACAAACTCTTCAAATCTTGCCTTGAAACTAAGAGGTAATATCTTCCTATCTCATTCTCCGACCGTCTGATTGCCTCAATTCTAAGGTATGTTGTTATACTCAATTTAAGCGTTAAACCCATCATCTGGTTTTGGAATGAGATTCTATTAGATGAGTCTCCTTTTTTATTTTTCCTTTTCCCTTTATAATTTTTCTCCTTTGAATTTTTTTTTTTTACTTCTTTCTTTTCTCTTTTTTGACTTATTATCTTCTTCTTTTTTTTCTTTTTTTTTTTTTGTTTTTGAAGTATTGATTTGGAGCTTGTTTTATTTTTACAAGGATTTGGATTGTAAAGGCTTTGGGTATGATGGTTAAATGATGGATAATGGTGTTGATGGGGCCATGTTTAAGTTGGTTTACAATGGTTGTCATCGCTCATGAGGTATTGACGGTGGATTTGAGAGTGAAGGAGAGGTGGTAATGATGTGAAGGTATGGTGAGGAATGGTGGTGATATTTGAGGCAAATGGTGGTTCCGCTTAGAACTGCTCAGGGGCTAGGTTGCTTACTCAGGTTTGAAGGTCTACTCAAAAAATGAAAGGGTTTGGACAAAATGCGATGCTCGAAAAATGGGTTTGGGTAAAATTTAAAACTCATTTTCTATATGGGCTGAGCCTTGGACAAGATTTTTTGCTCGAGTCTAACCCGGTTCAAATATATTATGTTCTAAAAAATATTATATTAATTATATATGTTAAATAAATAATAATATATTTATATTAAATCACTAACCCAATAACAATTAAACCATTACCCAAAATCTAAAGAAAAATTACTCAACTAAATAACCCAACTCAAAATATAAAAATTAAAAAATTATATTTAATACAATAAATATTATTATATTTATTTTTGTCTTTTAATATAATAAAATATTTCTTATATTTATGGTAGTGCTTTTTAATATAACTACTTTTTAATGTATTTTTAATGTGTTAGAAAAATTTCATTTTAGCATTTTTAGCGTATTATATTTCTTTTAAATAC
The DNA here is from genome assembly GCA_005393395.2 of Gossypium australe. NCBI lineage: Eukaryota > Viridiplantae > Streptophyta > Magnoliopsida > Malvales > Malvaceae > Gossypium > Gossypium australe. The sequence continues at coordinate 137,131,110 of CM016626.1, read as the reverse complement.
TTTAAATAAAAATAATCTAAAAAAATAAATATAAGTTGGTCAAGTCGGGCACGAATTTACCTTTCTTAAGTTGGACTAGACTTAGGAAAAAAGTAAACCCATTTTTTAAGTTGAATCGATCCCAAACTTGAAAATTTGGTCTAAATTCTTTACATGAGTTCAACCTAATTAATTCTTACCCATGAGCACCTCAAAATTAGCTAGTGATGGGTTATGTGAGTGTGGTGAAGGAGTGGTGGTTGAAATGATAAGGATGAAGAATATGGGAGATATTTTTAAACCCTTAATGATATGGAATTTAAAATTTTATGTGGAAATTTTATAATTTATTTATTAATTATAAAAATGCCAACTTAGGCTTTTGTTAATAGAAATATTAAATGATTAAAATGGAAAAATAGTAATAACAAGAGTGCCTAAAATGATAAGAAATTTAAGTGTTTAAAATGAAATTTTATAAAAATTGAGTGACTTTTTATATAATTTACCTTAAAAATTTTACATTGATATTTGTATTTTTATTAAAATAAAATAGTAATTCTAATAAGAAACATTAGTTTATTGTTTTTTGACTTAGAAAGGTTCAAAACGTAGACACATGAATCATATATTTGGCTCTACTCTCATATTTTTGTATTCATTATTATTTAATATATATTTAATTACCATTCATAAATTAAATTTTACATTTAATAAATGATTGCTTTTAATTAGCGGTGATCAATGTATTAAATTTTAATGGATAGAAAAATAATGGACCAAGTCCTAACTTAGAAACAAAGACATGTAAGTAACATTTTCTAAAATTTGTATGTAGGGTTAATGTATTAGACTTACTTAGTGTAAGTAATAATTTTTTTTTTTTGGTAAATAATAAAATGAGATAACTATATTAACTTAAAATGAACAAAAGCACCAGAAGCCTTGTCTTTCTCAAGAGTGTCAATTAACTCCCTAGGCTTATCTTCAACTAATTGTATACCCTCTTTCCCATCAGAAGACATTTTGGCTATAAGATTTGCGACTCGATTATTCTTCCTAGGCACATGCCTTATCACCCAATGATTTTTGCTCTATAGCACCTATTGAATTCGTCGAAGCAAAGCCGAATTCAAAGACACAGAGTAACCTTCTTGGATAACTTTGACCACCTCCAAGCAATTTGTTTGAACCAAAGCCCTATCATGCCCCCTTTCTTATAACAAGATTAAACCATCCTAGATGCCTCATAACTTAGCATCAAAAATTGAACAATCACCCAAAGCATAATTAAAACTGACAATCCAATCCTTAAACTGGTCTTGCAACACACCGCCAACAAAGGCGGACCCTGTACTCACATTTATCGTACCACCAGTATGTAAATAAACAAAGTTACCTAAAAATGATTAACCTTGAATACCAGTATGCATACCAGGTGGGCTATTCTTATGTGCAAACAAAAATTTTTGAGCCCAGCTTAACGAAACTTTAAAAATCTCAGGAGCATTCCAAGACAAGCCTTGGAATATAAATAAATTTTTATTCTTCCAAAGACGCCACGCAATTGGGCCAAAAAGGCAAGGTCGATCAACATCCGCAGAAAGCAAACCCAATCTAAAAGATAAATTAGAAATTAGCCATTCAGCAAGATTGCTAGAAAAAAAAAAGTTGCTTTGACTTATGGGCACCACTTGCAACCAAACCTATTTCGTTGCAGTGCAATTTCTAAGAACATGAAGAATGTCTTCTGAGCCATGATCGCAAATTGGGCAAGAAGGATCTTGTCCAATTCCACGCCTAACTCGTTCCATGTTTGTGAGTAAAGACAAGCCACATAAAGAGATGAACTCTTTGCGGTCCCTGAAGTTTCCATATGGTTTTCCAAGACCCATCTCAAAGATTCCAAGAATTATCCCGAATCATGTGATACACACTTTTAACCGAGAAAGATCTAGTAAGGGTACCACTCTAAGCAATCCTATCCCTACCCACTAAAAGATGAGGAGGCAGGATAGTCATTATGCGCCTAACAATACCTTCTGACACCCACACACGAAATAAATCAAGATTCCAAACACCTTCTTTTGTTTCCATCTCATTAAGCCTGCAATCAGATTCCATGTGAACATTCGAAGGAATTTGTCTTATCAGAGGGCCTACACTCGCAACCCAATGGTCATTCGAACATCGAGTTGATCTACCATCCCTCACAGACCACACTAGATTGTCCCAAAGTAAATGCCAAACCTTAGAGAGAGCCTTCCAAAGAAATGAACCCTTACCCTCGAAACACTATGTAACACCCTAAATTAGGGGTTGTTGAAAATTTAATTATTTTAAATACTTTCCCATATGTGTGCTTGAAGAGTTAAAATTCTAGGATTTATTTGACATGTTTAAGGGCCTAAAAATCACTCGAGCTAAGCCTGACTCAGTATTAAAAATTTATTTTTAATGTGTGTAAAAGGAAGGAGCTAGGTTAGTTAGGGCTTTAATAAAATTTTGGGCGAATTGTAACGCAAAGAATGGGCTTGGTAAAGTGGCTACCGTGTGCCACTTAAAGGCTTGGAGGTTGATAGGCGCAGGTTCGAGCTGCTGAAGCGGCGTTTTGCATTTTTAATTTTTGGGGTAAACGGCCTAGGGAGGTCTTATAAATAAATAAGGGGGGCCTTATGGCATGAAATTCGGGCTGGAGGAGTTGGCTTGGGGCGCATCATGCAGCAAGGGATCTAGCTGGTCCTAGGTTCGAGTAGCTGAAGCAAAGGTTTTGTGTTTTAATTTTTATGCGGTGCTGGGCTCACGTTGAAAGGCCTTATAATTAAATGTAGTGGTTAATTGACATGAAAGTCAAATTGGGAGAGTTGGTTGGGACGTTGGGAAGGAGGGCTGCGGCAGTAGGTCCTTGGTTCCAATCAAGGAAGCAGGACTTTGGTTTTTTTTTCTTTTTTGTGCTGCTGACGTGACAAGGTAAGTTGGCTGCACATGGTTCCTTAATTAGCATTCGGCTGGAGGAGTTTGCTATGCACATGGGTTCTTTAATTTTTTTAAAATTGAAGAGGTGGATAGGAGATAAACATTAGTTTATTGATGTTTTGAAGAGGTGATAAGATAAGGATTAAGCATGGGATTAATTTATTTGATAAGAGAATATATAGGAAATTGTTATAAGATTAAGCTAGTTGGTTTTTGAATTCGGCAAGGGTGGTTTTATATATATTTTTTTATTTGTTTAAGAGGGGATTAAGGGGATTAATAAAAGATAAATATTAGTTTATTTTATATTTTAAAGAGTTGATAATGGTTAAAGGGTGGATATTATTTTAGTTGGCTGAAGGAGTGGGGGTTTTATTGTTTTATTATTTTATTTTTTATCTTTATTGATAAAAGAAGTGATAAGGGAGAGCTATTTTTTTTGGCTCATATTCGGCTGGAAGTGGGGGAGTATTAGTGGTTTATTTGCTTTTGAATTCTTGGGGAAATAAACCATGCATTATCTTTGATAATTAAAAAGTTGAAATTATCACAAAATGAGGATGAATGTTGGCCGAATGAAGGATTCATCAAGGCCATTCACATTCGGTTTTATCTCCTAGATTTGGGGGCCAAATTTTTGTTTTAAAATTCTTTTCTTTCTCTCCAATTTGCTGCTGCCGAATTTCCCCTTGTTGCATTACCTAAATTATTCAAAATTTCCAGCACCTTTTTCTTCTCAAAATTTCAGCCCTTCCATTAGTGTTGGCCGAATCTTCTTTTTCCCCCTAACTAAGTGCTGCCGAATTTCATAGTGTGGTAAGGGATCACTCTAAGCTTAATCTTTGTTCTTGTTATGGCTAGCCTTGTTAAGAGTTTGGCTAATCTCTCTTTGAATCGATATCATCTAGGAACTACGGGATTTTCAAGCAATAGATTTGACCCTCCATTCCCTATCAATCGATTTTGGTAAGAATCTATTTTATTTAATTTGTGTTCAAAGCCGAAGGCTATTAACTTTGGATAAGTGCCGATTGTAGGGAAGTGAAAAGGATGTACATATCGTAAGGGGGTTAGGGTTCAAAGGACGTGTGAGGTCAAGATCTAGCGTTGTAGATCGGAGTTTCAAGATCTAGGAATTACGATAGTAACAGGTGTGTAAGATCTCTATACACACTTTATTAATTTACATGCTGTTATTATTTGCCTTAGATCTTTTGGTTGTGGTTAGCTTGTGGCATAATCATGGATATCGGGTAAGTCCCCTAACTTGTAATTTTTATATGTTTGCATGCCATCACATGATGTTTAATACTATGACATGATATATGAAATTTGATGTGTAAGCATGTGATGGTGGGATTGATGAGAGGAGGAGGATGAATTATGGACTGTCGTCAGTGGTTTTGACCACGAGATGGGTTGGCCCCATCAGACTATTTGTGACCTATGGTCATCAGTGGTTTTGACCACAACGATTGATTATTTGCGACTAAGTCCCAGTGGTTTGGTACCACCAGTGGTTTTGACCACATTTGACATACTGTGACCTATGGTCATCAGTGGTTTTGACCACACGATGGGTTGGCCCCATCATCTGATTTGTGACTCTAAGTCATCAGTGGTTTTGACCACCAGTGGTTTTGACCACACGGGGTAGAAAAGAAGTATGGATGGTTAGGTTGGGTTGGGTTGCATGTGCATGTTTATTAATGACTTGTGTATGAGTTACTTTACCGGGTGGGGGATTACACACTGAGTCTTGGTGACTCACCCCTTTCCCTTAACATTTTGCAGATGAGTAGATCGCGGAGATGGAGCCGGATGGACTCGAGGTGACCATGCAGTGGACATTTCAATTAAATGAACTTTAAATTTTAGTTATTATACTTTATGGTTGGTTTTGTTTTAATTGAGTTGTAATAAGGCCTCCTAGAATTATTTTATTATTGTTACATGTTTTGAATATTTTGTTTAAATTATTTAATGATGTTAAAACGAGTTCACATGTTTTCTCAAATCAAACGTAAAATGTTTTAAGTGTCATCGGGCACATTCGAAATCTATAAACAACCCGACTTAATAAATATTTTCAAACAACACTAAGTATGGTTGTTAACAAGAGACTCGAAATCGAAGGTTTTTCTACAAAACTTTAAATCGGTTTTAAAGGGATTTCAAAATGTTTTCTCTGTAGCAAACCAAATTCGGTCGTAATGTTTGGGCCGGGTTTGGGGTGTTACAAATTGGTATCAGAGCCCAGTTCAAAGCTCGGCTGTGGGGGCCCAAGGCCCAAAATATTTTAGTAGGCCTTTGAGAAATATTTTTGGTTCTGAATAGCATGGCACCGAGTCTCCGGCACCTATCCGCCCAGGTAAGTAATCCTAACTTCTGTATGATTTATTTTCTGTAGAAGGGTAGGAAGCATGGAACGTAGATAGCATGATAAGTACTTGGAACTTTAGGATTAGTTACCCCAAACAAAGACATAAGACTTTAAAAGCCTAATTAAACAAACCTACGACCTAGTCGCCGAGTTAGGGTGTGGTAACCTTGGTGCACTTGTCTAGGATTGGATCCGGAAGAGCTTGGTATTTAAGCAGTCCTCGTGACTCACCTCCTCTTCGTGGGATTCCTACCTGGTGCGTAGCTTCGGTTCACCCTAACCAAGAGGACTCGGTCATAGGCTAAATACAATAAATAAAACCCGAAAGGGATTAGCCATGTTTTATGGAAACTCTAGTTTTAAAATCACTAAAATACTTCTTTTAAATAGTAGAACAAATTTATTTTTGGAAATTTTCAAAATATTTCCGGTTTACCAAAATTACCAAAATACCCTAGTGGCAAAATTTCAAAAAAATGCCCCTGTGTTGAAAATTACTAAAATGCCCCTGACTTTTAAAATTTTCGATTTAATCCCAATTTTAAATTTCCCTACTTTGCAAAAGTATTCAATAATGCTATTTTGTAAAAATTCAAGATACCCTGATTTGAAAATTTACCAAAATTACCCCTGATTGACAAAATTACCGAAATACCCCTGGTTTCCAAAACGATGCCATATCTTTGAATTTTACAAATTTGCAGCAATACCCTCCAGTTTTGGGAAATTTCAAAGTGACCTGATTTATTAAAGTTTTAAAATTTCTCTGATTGATTACGAAAATACCCCTGTAGGAAAATGACGAAAATACCCCTAGGATAGAAACGGACAGAAATGTCCAAGGAGTGAATAAGTAGGGAAAGTATTAGGGAATGGATGTACCCTTCTGTGTGAATTAGGGTAGAAGACTTAAAACATTGTTTGATCGAAAGAATCCCTAATTAAACTTTCTCCATAAAATTTCTTCGCGGATAACCAAGTGGAATAAATTACTAATTCATAAAATTTTTCTTAATCAGATTAAAAGCGCGTTAGATAGAATGAGTTCAAGAGGTCGTGGACATCCGCCGCGTGGCCGTGGTAGGGGTAGGATGACCTTGTCGGAGCCAGCAAGGTCTGGTCACGGGTCTGGAAATGAGATGTCGGATCTGCCGGAAGCGGAAACTGAATTTCAAGATCAGACGGGTGGAAATGATGTCGTATCTCAAGCTGTATTACGGGTATTGGAACGAGTTGCTGAGGCTGGCGCGGGTGCAGGAGCCCGTAAATCTGTGGTGGAACGACTCCGGGCTAACGGAACAGAAGTATTTAGGGGAGTTTCCGGAGTGGCACCCAGTATGGCGGAGTACTGGTTGGAAGCAACTGAAAGGATCATGGATGACATAGATTTTACAGCTGAGGAGAAATTAAAGGGTATAATTTCTTTGCTTCGGGATGAGTCATATCAGTGGTGGCTCACTGTAAGGGATGGAACTGTGGCAGAAAATCTCACCTGGGAATTTTTCAAGGATGCCTATCAAAAGAAGTATATCGGAACTAGCTACGTAGATGCACAACGGAAGGCTTTCTTGAACCTGGTTCAGGGAAATAAGTCAGTGGCGGAATATGAGGCCGAGTTCCTCCGGTTGAGTAGGTATGCTCGTGGTATTGTGGGTACCGAGCATGAGCGCTGTGTCAGGTTCGAAGATAGGCTTAGGGATGAGCTGAGAATGATGATAGCTCCACAACAGGAACGAGAGTTTGCTGTCCTTGTGGAGAAGTCTAAAGTGGCTGAGGGAGTAAGACAGTCCGTTAAGCGGAACCAAGAACGGAATTGGAATAAGAGGAGCTCGGAACCTTCAAGGTTCTCAGGTAATGAACAGAAGAGGACGAGGTTTGATGGGTCGGATCAAGCTGCTAGGCCTGCTGTTGCTACTAAACCTCAATGGCCGCCACGGTGTGACAAGTGTGGCAAGCCTCACAAGGGGGAGTGTTGGAATGGTAATCGAGGATGTTTTGAGTGTGGATCATTCGATCACCGTGTAAGGGATTGTCCTCAGAAGTTAGCTAAGAATCAACCAGAGGGTCAGAACCGTGCTCAGGTTAGAAATGAAAGACCACCACAGAGGGGTCGAGGTGCAGCTAGAGGTAATGGAAATGGTACCGGGCATGGCCGAGGTGCTGAAGGTGCAGAGGCGAGACAACCAAGGTTGGTTTATGCAGTTGGCCGTCGCGAGGAGGAGGATGTGCCAGATGCGACAACGGGTATGTTCCTTATTTCTGGAATACCCTTAATTGCTTTGATTATTGTAGAGTTTTCTTGTTTTACTAGGGAAGTGCCTGAAACCTTGGTTGTGAACTTAGAGGTTGTGCCTAGGAAGTAAGATAGTTCTATTAAGATCAGAGTACGCAGCATAAGCGTAGCACGGTGAGTTAAGATGTACGACTATTCGTTAGTAAGTAATTTCGAGGACGAAATTATTTTTAAGGGGGTAGAATTGTAACACCCTAAATTAGGGGTTGTTGAAAATTTAATTATTTTAAATACTTTCCCATATGTGTGCTTGAAGAGTTAAAATTCTAGGATTTATTTGACATGTTTAAGGGCCTAAAAATCACTCGAGCTAAGCCTGACTCAGTATTAAAAATTTATTTTTAATGTGTGTAAAAGGAAGGAGCTAGGTTAGTTAGGGCTTTAATAAAATTTTGGGCGAATTGTAACGCAAAGAATGGGCTTGGTAAAGTGGCTACCGTGTGCCACTTAAAGGCTTGGAGGTTGATAGGCGCAGGTTCGAGCTGCTGAAGCGGCGTTTTGCATTTTTAATTTTTGGGGTAAATGGCCTAGGGAGGTCTTATAAATAAATAAGGGGGGCCTTATGGCATGAAATTCGGGTTGGAGGAGTTGGCTTGGGGCACATCATGCAGCAAGGGATCTAGCTGGTCCTAGGTTCGAGTAGCTGAAGCAAAGGTTTTGTGTTTTAATTTTTTATGCGGTGCTGGGCTCACGTTGGAAGGCCTTATAATTAAATGTGGTGGTTAATTGACATGAAAGTCAAATTGGGAGAGTTGGTTGGGACGTTGGGAAGGAGGGCTGCGGCAGTAGGTCCTTGGTTCGAATCAAGGAAGCAGGACTTTGGTTTTTTTTTCTTTTTTGTGCTGCTGGCGTGACAAGGTAAGTTGGCTGCACATGGTTCCTTAATTAGCATTCGGCTGGAGGAGTTTGCTATGCACATGGGTTCTTTAATTTTTTTAAAATTGAAGAGGTGGATAGGAGATAAACATTAGTTTATTGATGTTTTGAAGAGGTGATAAGATAAGGATTAAGCATGGGATTAATTTATTTGATAAGAGAATATATAGGAAATTGTTATAAGATTAAGCTAGTTGGTTTTTGAATTCGGCAAGGGTGGTTTTATATATTTTTTTTATTTGTTTAAGAGGGGATTAAGGGGATTAATAAAAGATAAATATTAGTTTATTTTATATTTTAAAGAGTTGATAATGGTTAAAGGGTGGATATTATTTTAGTTGGCTGAAGGAGTGGGGGTTTTATTGTTTTATTATTTTATTTTTTATCTTTATTGATTAAAGAAGTGATAAGGGAGAGCTATTTTTTTTGGCTCATATTCAGCTGGAAGTGGGGGAGTATTAGTGGTTTATTTGCTTTTGAATTCTTGGGGAAATAAACCATGCATTATCTTTGATAATTAAAAAGTTGAAATTATCACAAAATGAGGATGAATGTTGGCCGAATGAAGGATTCATCAAGGCCATTCACATTCGGTTTTATCTCCTAGATTTGGGGGCCAAATTTTTGTTTTAAAATTCTTTTCTTTCTCTCCAATTTGCTGCTGCCGAATTTCCCCTTGTTGCATTACCTAAATTATTCAAAATTTCCAGCACCTTTTTCTTCTCAAAATTTCAGCCCTTCCATTAGTGTTGGCCGAATCTTCTTTTTCCCCCTAACTAAGTGCTGTCGAATTTCATAGTGTGGTAAGGGATCATTCTAAGCTTAATCTTTGTTCTTGTTATGGCTAGCCTTGTTAAGAGTTTGGCTAATCTCTCTTTGAATCGATATCATCTAGGAACTACGGGATTTTCAAGCAATAGATTTGACCCTCCATTCCCTATCAATCGATTTTGGTAAGAATCTATTTTATTTAATTTGTGTTCAAAGCCGAAGGCTATTAATTTTGGATAAGTGTCGATTGTAGGGAAGCGAAAAGGATGTACATATCGTAAGGGGGTTAGGGTTCAAAGGACGTGTGAGGTCAAGATCTAGCGTTGTAGATCGGAGTTTCGAGATCTAGGAATTACGATAGTAACAGGTGTGTAAGATCTCTATACACACTTTATTAATTTACATGCTGTTATTATTTGCCTTAGATCTTTTGGTTGTGGTTAGCTTGTGGCATAATCATGGATATCAGGTAAGTCCCCTAACTTGTAATTTTTATATGTTTGCATGCCATCACATGATGTTTAATACTATGACATGATATATGAAATTTGATGTGTAAGCATGTGATGGTGGGATTGATGAGAGGAGGGGGATGAATTATGGACTGTCGTCAGTGGTTTTGACCACGAGATGGGTTGGCCCCATCAGACTATTTGTGACCTATGGTCATCAGTGGTTTTGACCACAACGATTGATTATTTGCGACTAAGTCCCAGTGGTTTGGTACCACCAGTGGTTTTGACCACATTTGACATATTGTGACCTATGGTCATCAGTGGTTTTGACCACACGATGGGTTGGCCCCATCATCTGATTTGTGACTCTAAGTCATCAGTGGTTTTGACCACCAGTGGTTTTGACCACACGGGGTAGAAAAGAAGTATGGATGGTTAGGTTGGGTTGCATGTGCATGTTTATTAATGACTTGTGTATGAGTTACTTTACCGGGTGGGGGATTACACACTGAGTCTTGGTGACTCACCCCTTTCCCTTAACATTTTGCAGATGAGTAGATCGCGGAGATGGAGCCGGATGGACTCAAGGTGGCCATGCAGTGGACATTTCAATTAAATGAACTTTAAATTTTAGTTATTATACTTTATGGTTGGTTTTGTTTTAATTGAGTTGTAATAAGGCCTCATAGAATTATTTTATTATTGTTACATGTTTTGAATATTTTGTTTAAATTATTTAATGATGTTAAAACGAGTTCACATGTTTTCTCAAATCAAACGTAAAATGTTTTAAGTGTCATCGGGCACATTCGAAATCTATAAACAACCCGACTTAATAAATATTTTCAAACAACACTAAGTATGGTTGTTAACAAGAGACTCAAAATCGAAGGGTTTTCTACAAAACTTTAAATCGGTTTTAAAGGGATTTCAAAATGTTTTCTCTGTAGCAAACCAAATTCGGTCGTAATGTTTGGGCCAGGTTTGGGGTGTTACACACTATCTGACATAATGCATTACCATTCGAAATCAAATTAAACCTCAATTTCATCAGAAAAAATTTGTTCTGATCCTCCAAACGGTGAAGCCCAAGACCTCCACAAAAATGACGCTGACAAACTGAATCCCAGTTAACTAACATTAATTTATTCCTTCCATCGAAGATCCCCAGATAAACCGTCTGGCCAAACACTCAATCTCCTTACAATTATAGACTGCATAAAGTAGTTTGGAATGGATGGAAGCACTAATTGTGCTGAGGTGGCTCTATTGAAAAAAATCCGATTTGAAAACGATTTTCTTGCACAGCGAAAAATTAAAATTTTAAAAATCGACCCGATTTGTGAGATTTGTAGCAATAAATCTTGAACTAAAATCATACATGTGTTTTGGATAGTAGATCCTTGACATTTTTCGGCTTTCAACCAAACGATCATCTCCATTATTCTCATACCACGAATTGCTTCAAGTGTGGGCTCGAACCAATTGAATCAAAACACAGAATTAGAAAATGTTTTCTTTTATCTTTGAGGTGAAAAAGAAAATTCTCTCTTTTTAAATAGAAACCGGTAGAATTGTTATTTTGGAAAAATATATTTAAAAGTTGAGAATAAGTTCTCTATATTTTTCAGTATAGTAACAATCTCTCCAAGTTATGTAAATAGCTCTACCGGTGCCATCTATTTATAAGGAGAGAATGTAGAACCGTTGTTGAATTGTAGAGGTTTGTTCAAATATAAAAACAACTTTCTAGTCCAACTAGGAGAATGAGAGAGGCTAATAGGGTGCACTTCCCCTTATATGTATTATGATAGGGATCCGGGCCTCTCAATGTATTGGGCCCAATTATATATGCTTTATGGACTTTTAACCTAGCACTTTATAATTTAATCTAACCTAATACATATTTTTATATTTTCCAAAATAAACATTAATTTTCCAATTAAATAATTTTCTAATCCTAATTTTACCTCCGATAAAATTATGATGATTTTACCCTTGGTAAAATTTCCAAGAAAATATATTCAATATTTCACAACTCAACTTTTCACTATGACCAAATGATTTATTTTCATTTTCGGGCTTTAAAATTGCTTAAACTCATTCTTCTGATCATTTCTGAGTAATCCATATATATATTTGCAATATCATTTCTCATTTCCATTTTTTTTGAGAAACTCACATTCATTTTCAAATGATTCCGTTTCTCCATTTTGGAGAAAACCATAACCATTTTTATTTTTTTTTCCATTTCTTAGTTTTTATTCATTCTGTTCATTTTGATTCAAACACGCAATTTATTTATGGTTTCATCGAATTAGCAAAGGGACCGATTGGACTTATGTAATTAGGGCTCCAATGATTTATAATTAAGTTTTGACTTTTAGCCTATTAATTATAAACCCATTTAGTTACAAAGTCATTCCACTATAGTACCGTAACTAAGCTTTCCCTAACGACATAACATTACGAAAGCAACTATTCAGTGCTTGTCTAATGACCTTTTCATAAGTGTGTTACCTTCATAGTATATTCTTAATCTCTTTGGGATAATGTTCGTTCTCCCAATATGATCCTATTTTATCTCATGGTAACCATTACATCTTCTTTCATGAAAAGTCAATCACCATCAAATAGTGATCAAGTCATCCATCACAAAGACAAACAACTCGTGACCACATTTACTTGTCATCAACCATGTAATGCCTATGAGAGGATATCATTTACCCATGTATCAGGCTATGAATTCTACTGTTTTGAATGACGCTACATATTGTAGAAGTTGTACATCCAATGCACCGTTTTTTGGTTCCTTATCTATTCGAACTCAGGCTTTTACTTGCATCAAAGTGTACAAGTCACACATACATAGTCCGCCATCCACTCAGGATTTTGGTGTGTCACACTATGAATGTCACAAGTGAAAAGATCCATAAACGGATTCAGAATCTATTCTACTTGGGTCTAGTCCGATGTACTGTCAGTCCAGTTAGTCACATCTATGTTCTTATCTTCTGGGAGTCATCCGCTTCAATGCCCAAGACAAAGCATCTCCCCAATTGGTCTTGATAAATGGTATATTAGTCTTTCAATTGGTTTGCTAATTTCTGCTTAAACTAAAGACATGTTTAGGTTAATATACTAATACAAATTGTGTTTCTATATTACGATTCAACCATGTAATACCGCTAAATATTAGTTAAACAATAGACTACCAGTAAGCAACATTTGTTTCCATTTTTTTTTGTATGCAAAAATCATGTGAGGAAAATATACAAAGTATTAATATAATTCATGAATAATTTTATTAATCAATCTATTCGAAAAATTACAAGTGTACTTAGACGAAAATACTACACTGAAGGCACCAGATCCAACAGGCTCTCCCAGCTAGAGACAACTGTCTAGCATCCCAACTATGTAACTTTCCACGAACCTTATCCACCACAAATCTAAAGGTGCTATTGGTGACTTGTGAAAAAGAGGAACACCTAGGTACGAACCAAGATTTTCCACTTTTTAGAAATCAAGTAGACTACTCATTCCCCCTAGAGCTTCATCAACTCCTTTCAAGAAAAAAATATTTGTCTTCCTTACATTAACATGATGACCAAAAAAAGCTCACAAAAACAATCCAAAATCTCCTCAAGAGGTTGGGCATGCTTCAAATTTGTTCTACTAAAAATAACCAAATCATCAGCAAAGGAAACATGCGACAACTCTAGCCCTACTCTAGACAGTCTAATAGGATGCCACTAGCCATTCAAAATTGTCGAGTGGAAACTATGTCCGAGCTGTTCCATACACAAAATAAATAAATACGAGGATAAAGGACATCCCTAACAGATCCCCCTAGTCAGCTTGAACTTCTGTGTTGGAACCTCATTTCGTAGAACCTATATGGTGGAGGTCGATATTGCAGACATAATAAGCTTCCTTGAAAGTCTGGAATGCCAACAACTCTAAGTAAGGCATCGATAAAGTCCCAATGCACTCGATCATAAGCTTTCTCTGAATCGATTTTAATGGTCATCCAAGATTTCTTATTATTATTGCCTCCCATAGAGTGAATGGCTTCCTACACAATGAGGATGTTACCCGTTATTATTGAAAATTAGTCTACACTAACACTAACCTTTTTGAAAATTATTATTGTAGTCAACATGATGAGTAGTTAGTTTATAGTAATTTATTTGGCTCTTCAATTTTATAAAAAAGTTATTTTAGATTTTCATTTAATTTTTCTGTCTTTTTTAGCCATTGAACTTGTATTTTTTGTCAAATCACCTTAAAATGGATGGAAATGTTAATGTTTGTTAACTTTGTTGATGTGACATAAATGTGGATTGCACCTAGATAACACATTAACATTTAATTAATTTTTAAAATTTATAAAAATTATAATTTTTAAATATTTTAATGATTTTAAAATTTTAAAAATATTTTTATTTTTTAAATTTTTAAATTTAAAAAATAGTCTCGCCATTAGGGAAGTAAGATTCACCATCAATCTCCAACCTTAATTTGCTAACAATGCAATGTTAAATTTTGATAAATCTCGAAAACCCATACCGCCTCCATTATTTGAAATACATAAAAGATTTCCAGGAGCACCAATGCAACCCAATCTTTCCAGCTTTTTTCTACAATTAGAATCATGCAATCATTGCTTCTAGTTCCCTACACAATGAACTAGGTAAAAGAAAACATGACATCACACACATTGGGATTGCTTCCAACACTGGTTGGAAGGAGTAAAAAAGAAGCTTTCTCTCATCTCTATGACAGGATGCGTACTAAAATTAATATTCAGGCTAATCGTTATCTCTCCCTAGGAGGGAAAGAGGTTTATATTAAGTTAGTATTACAAGCTTTCCCTATCTATTTTATGTCCTGCTTTTTACTTCCCAAAACTCCGTCACAAATCAGAAAGAATTATGAATAGGTTTTGGTGGTAGAAAAGCGCTACTCGTAAGGTATGCATTGGTGTAGTTGGTCTGAATTAAGTAAACCTAAGAATCAAGAATGAATGGGTTTTTGTGACCTCCGTAAGTTTAATATCACACTTTTGGTGAAACATGGTTGGCGATTTATAGTTAAACCAGATTTGTTAGCTGCCCATATCTTTAAAGCTAAATATTTCCCGCATATAAGCTTGTGGTCTGCTCATTTGAGAACAAACCCATCATATGTATGGCGTGGTATTTTTGCAACTAGAAAGATTTTGGAAGATGGTGTGGGTTGGAGAGTGGGCTCGGGTATAAATATCTTGATATAGAGAGATAGTTGGCTTCCTATATGGGCGGGGGGGAATTCGTAACACAGTGGTTAATAATATAGTTTCTATGGTAGCAGACTTAATATGTCATAACTCAAAAAGCTGGAAAGAGGAAGTCATTACCAATGTGTTTACTTCGGAGGAAGCTGAGGCCATCAAGTGTATCCCTCTATCCTGTTCAGTTGATGAAGACATGATTGTTTGGAGGGGTGATAGATCTGGCGAGTATTTTATCCGTAGTGGCTACAGGACCTTCATTGACCATCAAAATATAGAGGAAAGCTCCCAAGATTACAGTGCAGTTTACAAAAAATTATGGCTCCTATACCTCCATTCTAAAATTAAAATCACTATTTGGAGACTATTACACAATATGATTCCTACTGCCTATATCATATACAATAGGCAAATTGCGCCTTGTCCTTTATGTCTAAGGTATGGCTTGTTTCCAAAATCAGCCATGCATGCCATTCTGAAGTATGGACCTGCAAATGAAGTATGGAGTCAATTGGGTTTACACTGGGTAACAGATCCTTATTGTGATAGTTTGTGGGATTCGATAGCTTATATTTTTCAGATGAATGATGCTATTGGTTGTAGTAAAATTGTAACTACGATGTGGCTATTGTGGCATGCTCGCAATCAATTTTTTATAGAGGATAAACAACAATCAATTCAGGAGATAAGAACAAAACTTGAGAGCTTTATAATGGAGAGTTCAGTTATTAAAGAGAGATTACCTAAAAAGCAGAGATCCATGTCGTCTAAATGGTTGCCCCCTGAAAGAGCGATTGTAAAGATTAATTTCGATGCAACGTTTAAACAAAATCTACATCAGTCTTGCTCAAGTTTCGTCATCAGAAATGATATAGGGCTAGTTATGGGAAGGGTCGATTCTAAATAGTAACGTTGCAAATGTTTTCTCGGCTGAGGCTTTGGCATGTCTTCAAGCCTAAACCTTTGCTAAGGAAACGGGGTTCTCACAGGTGGTGATTGAGGGGGACTCTAGAATGACTATAATGAAGGCTCGTAGAGGGATCACGAATAGATCTGTGATTGGAATTTTTATTGAAGATATTAGAGTGATAACTAGGGTTTCAAATAGTGGTCTGATATCAGAATAGCGGCCGCTATATAGCGGTAGCGGCGCCGTCCGAAATCGCTATTGCTGAAAATAGCAGTGTGAAGCGGAGTCACACCGATAGCGATGGATCGCGACTGTAATTTAATGGGTAACGGCCAATTGCGGCAATAATGGGCCGCTATTCCCGTTATTTTCCGTTACATTAAATTTAAAAAATACATATATTCTAAACAAAAATCAACAGAAGCAGAATAAAAACAAAAGGGAATATATTCCCTACTTGCAAAATCAGAAATTTTCAATCAAAAAAATAAGTAAAAAGAAGTGTAAATAAACAGAAAAAAGCAATCAAATTCAAAAATCAAAACTTAAAAGCAATAGAAAATATGAAAATGAAATTCTATTTCTCATTTTCGGCAAACAAGTGAACAACACACACAGCAGCAGCCAGCAGGTGAGTGAGATTCTCTGATAATTTTCAAGTAAGTAGTAGAGTTACTAGAGTAGTACTTGAAATTTTGTCTTCTTGAACTATTGATTCTTGCTTGCTTGCATGTCTTGAATCTGCAGCAGTGTAGATATTTTCTTTAAACTTTAGGGATGGAAGCAGGGTTTGGGACTTAAGGATGAAAACTCTTGAGTCTTGATTTCTCCGATGAAGGGAGAACTAGAGATTGGAGAAGGCACAAGTTGGGATTTGGGAACAAAGAAAACTTTAGCCTTTAGGGTAGAACGATTCTGCTTCTGCCGTTTCATTTTGTTTTTCTTTCATTTTTTCATTAAGGGTTATAATAAGATAGGAAAAGGGTAAAAAAGAGAGAGTTCATTTGGTATTTATTAATAATAAATAAATTAATAATTTTATGAATGTTGTGTATTTATTTGGGCTTGGGTATGGATATGGATTAGGTAATAAAGTAATAATAAAATGATTTTTTCTTAACCCATTTCTAATTAAATTGGCCTGATTTTAGTTTAGTCCCTTTATTATGATTAGATTTAAAAAATATATATTATATAATATTGAATGATGGGGTCATACAATTTAAATTTGTGTCAAATGAGTGTCTCCCAATAGTTTTAATCACTTAATACAGATCAAGGCTTAAGATATGATTATTATACTTTAGTTTGACATAATTTAATCATTTTTTTTTTGCAATATTATTAGTAAGTGCAAATTGATAACATTGTAAATTGGCATTAAAGTTATAACGTGAATTTTTTTAAGAGTTTATATTAGATAGGATGATATTAAAAAATCTCCTTTTAATCACTCAATAATAATATATCACATCATATTTTTTTTAGAGTGCATGAATAATATAATAAATTAAAAAACATTAAATTAACTCTTATTACTACTTTCAAGTCTAAAATAAATCTAATTTTTATATAAAATTCTTAGATTTTAGAATTTTATATTATCTAAAATAATTTTTATATTGTCATTCATTTATAAAAATGTACTGCAATGAGAGTGTTTATATATATATATTAAATAAAAACTATAAGGAAACAATTTAAACCTAAAATACTTCAACTAAAATCATAAAACTTCTAAAATTAGGGGTGGATTCAATAATTTTTTAGGGCTGGAATTGAATAATAAAATTTTGAAAGATCAAAATATAATTTTACAATGTATTAATTTACGATTTCATATTTTTAAAAGGATTAAACATAATTTTATTTATTTTTAAGAGTCAAAATATAATTTTACTACAAATTAATATTTAATTTAATAATTTAATAAGAACTTAAATGAAAAATTTCTATTTGAGGGGGGCCAAAGCCTTTGCCTACCCTTTCAAATTAACCCCTATCTGAAATTATCAACATTGTGATTTAAGCCAAAATTTCATTAATATTTTATAGGTCAAAACATACCATAAGTTCCTATACTCTTCACAAATTAAGAATTTAATATTTTTATTTTTATTTTTAAGAATTTAGACTTTTTATTTTTCAGATTTCAAAATTCATATATAATTGTTAAAACTGTTAATTTTTTTTGTTAAATTTGTTGGCGTGACATTTTGATATAAAAAAATATCATTTGGTAGCCATGTAACTAAAAAAATGACATTGTAATTAAAGCTGGATTTAACAAAATAGTTTTAACAGTGTTAACAATTAGTCTTAAATTTTGAAATCAAAAAAATAGAGAGACTAAATTCTTAGAATTAAAAGTATAATGACTAAATTTCAATTTTATGAAAAATATAAGGACTTATTGCATATTTTAACCTATTTTGTAAATATATTTTCACTTATGAGTTGTATTATAAAAGGTAAAAAATCAAGACAAATTAATTCATTGTGTTTTTCTTATCAAATCCGATAGATGACTTCAATTCAACATTAGATAAATCTCTATTGATTTTAGTTTGCATAATATGAAAAACTTGAATTTTTAAATTTGATCCAATTTGAATTTAAATTTTATTAAGATGGAATGGAACAAAACAAACTATTTATACCAAAAACTTTGGAACCAAGTAATAATGGGTTATGATGTATCGTTGTTTTTAAAAAGATAAAATATGTATGGATTATGCAATAAATTTAAATTTTCCATGTTAATGATGTATACTTTTTTTTGTATTATATTGTTGATAATATAAGTAATGAGTTGCTTATATTTCTAAATATAATTTTATGTTTCTTATATATAAATAAAAATAAAGCATGTCACCACGTGAAGAGTTCCTGACTAAAAGATTGGAGGGTGCACCAAGTAATGATATAGGTTAGCACTTTGGAACTCCATTGCCAAATGCGAGAGGAAATATCGTGTGTAAACTTTGTGGTAAAGTTGTGAAAGGAGGAATAACACGATTTAAAGAGCGCATTGCTCATAAAACCGGCAATGTTGCACCATGCCCTAATGTTACTAGTATGTGATACTTCATTATTATTTTTAAATGTTATTGTAACTTTATCAATAAAGATTATATAATATTGATAACAATATAAAGTGTGAATTTTTTTTATTTTATTAACAGGTGTCATTAGAGAAAGTATGATGAATATACTGAAGGAAAGCAACACAAAGAAAATAGACAAAAAGAGGAGAAAAGATGAATTCTTATCTCAATTAATAGAAGAGGAGGATGAACACGAGGAATTCATTGATGAGCTTTTTGCTAAAAGGCAAGCAACTCAAGAAAGTATCCAATCACAACACGAGTGGCATAGAAGGGAAGAATTCAGATAAAGTACTGGTGATTGTGATAACATTTATGAAGAAGGTCGATCTTCTCATGGATCAGCTAGAGAATATTATAGAGAAAGAACAAGTAAATCCATCCCAAGTGAGTCTGAGTTTACCTTAAGGGGAGAAGTTCAAAGCAACCAAAGGTCAATGACTCTTTTTTAAAGAGTTTTCGAAGGAAGATAGGTGAAGCGGTATCTAAATTTTTAATATATGAAAGGCTTCCTTTTCAATTAGCAAGCTCTCTATGGTTATATAACTTAATTCAAGTGTCAACAGAAGTTGGACAAGGTGTAAAGCTCCCAACACCTTATGAGGTTTCAGATGTATATTTGGAGTTAGAGTATCAATGAGTCCATGATTGGGTAAATGGACTAAAGACTCATTGGAAAGAATTGGGTGCAACTCCAATGTGTGATGGTTGGACCAACAGTTTGAATCAAATGCATATCATTAATTTCCTTGTTTATTGCAGTAAAGGAACCATTTTTTGGAAATCGGTAGATTCCTCAAGTGATCGTAGTAGAGATGCTGAATTCTACTACAGTTTATTAGATTCAATTGTAAAAGAAGTTGGAGAAAATTATATTGTCCAAATAGTGACTGATAATGAGGCAGCAATGAAAGCTGCTGGAAAAAAAATTAATGTTGAAAAGAAAACACCTATATTGGACCTCATGTGCAGCTCACTGTTTAGATTTATGCCTTGAAGATATTGGGAAAAAGCCCAGTGTAGCAAAAGTGTTAGATGAGGCAAAGAAAGTGACTTGTTTTATACACAATCACATTTGGACAGTTGATTTGATGAAAAAGTATACACAAGGGAAACAAATACTTCGACCCGCTCTTACTCGATTTGCAACTTATTTCATTCAACTTGAAGAGATAACAAGACAAAAGCAAGGTCTGAGAGAAATGTTTAATTCAAAGGTTAGTATTTTATAATTAGTTAATATAATTACTTAAATATAGCAACCTTTAATGATTTTATTAGTTCCAAATAATTTAAATTATATTATTTTAAAATTTTTCTTATGAATATATAGGATTTTAAAGAATCAAAATGGGGACGGCAAAAGTTAAGGCCTGCTTATGAAGCCAAAAAAATTGTTTTGGGAAAAGATTTTTGGAAAAAAGCCAATGACCTCATAAAATTTTACGAGCCCGTAGTACAAGTATTGAGACTTGTGGATAGCGATGAAAAACCAACAATGGGCTTTATTTATGAGGCTGTTGGTAGAGCTAAACGAGCAATTCAACAAGATTGTAGATATTTCACTGAGTACGAAAAGATTATTGATAATAGATGGAATTTTATGCATTCCGACTTGCATTCAGCTGGTAAGATAAAATGTTTCATATAATTAAGAAATATTTTTATATTTTATTATTTTAAGCTTTAGATTATTATTTGATGATATTCTTATAAATTATACTTAGGTTATTTTCTCAATCCTCAATTTCAATTTGGGGTGGAGCATTCTGAGAATGTACTAATAGAAACATTAGAAGGTACACGATCAGTAATTGAAATATTAGAACCTTCTCTTGATAATCAAGTTAGAATGGTTAATCAGGTTAGATTCAAGTACTATTATTTGTAACTTAGTTACATAATTTGAAATAGAATTTTTATTTTTATTTTTACTTTATCTTTTATTTATGCAGTTGTTACTATTTAGAGATAAACAAGAGACATTCGGTTCTGCACAAGCACAAAGAGCTTGGAAGCAAATGAATTCAGGTAAACAGTTAATTAAATTATTTAATTTAATTTAATTTATATTATTTAATTATATTGTACATTTTGAAGTTAATTTGAAATTTAAATAATATTATGCAGTTGAGTGGTGGATAATATACAGCACATGTGTTCCCGAATTACAAAAATTAGCAATTAAAGTGCTTAGTCAAACAACTTTAGCATCAAATTGCAAACGAAATTGGAGCACATTTAGTTATATTCACACCAAGGCAAGAAATAGGTTAAAGTATAAAAAACTTGAGAAACTAGTGTTTACCTATTATAATATGAGGCTTAAGATAAGGCATCAAAAAAGAATGAGCATTGATGATATAAATGCTAATTTTAATCCTATCAGCCTTGATCATATCTTTGAAGATGTTGATCCACTATCAGAATGGCTTCATGAGAAAGAGAATCCATTATTAGATGGTGAAAATGCTGGTGTGTTGCCTATAAATACCTCTGATGATGAAATGGATGTTAATCAATCTCAACAACAAAAGTTGTCTCATTCAAGTTCTAGTTCAATGCCAAGTCAGAGTGGCGATGGACCCGATGGTGGTGGTTTAAGTAAAATTGATGAGGATGATGGATATAGTGGTGATAGAGGTGAAATTAGATCTTCTAGCCAGTATGGAGGAGTTGGTACCACTAGTGGACATTTTCGTGATAGATCAGAGTTTAATGGAAATATGTTTCCTGAACCTAGAAGAGATAGAAGTGAACCTAGAGCTCCATCAAAAGGAAAAGGCAAAAAGCATACTTCTATAGGCTCTTCATCTGATAGAAGATCGAGTTCTAGTAACCTTGGGTATAGTGATTCATCTACTAGCACTCAACGTTTTTATCCACCAGAACAACCTTTATATTTTCAACCTTCACATGGTTATCCACAGCCATATGGTTATTATCCACCATTTCCTAATTATGGTGTGCCATACCAGCCTCAAATGCATCCTCCACCACCAATGTATCACCCACCTCCACCTCTCATGTATCCTCCTCCTCAAATATATCCTCCATATCAATTATATGAAAACCAAGGTGAAAATGTTACTTTTTTTGGATATATTTTTGGACAAAGGCCAAGAGAATCAAGTCAAGAACGCTCTCAAAGTGAAGGTGAAGGATCTGATCTTCCTCGTTACTCCACTAATTGGTGAAAACTAAATCGTACCACTACCATTATTTGTAAGGTATGTTTTTTTTAAAAGAAAACTTTTGTTAATGTTCTTAATTTTGATGATATTAAAACATTTAAAATATATCTTTAGATAAATGAATGTAGTATATTTTATGAAAAGATAATTAAGAATCGAAGCATGTTAAACTATATATGAAAGTAGAATGAGAGTGAGAATAAGTGGTAGGAAATAGAAATAATTAATGAGAATCGATACATTTATCTATTCTTTTTTTCCTTTTGCAGTATAGAATGTTTATATCTTCACCATCTTCAAAGCTGTCAAGAAATATTGTAGACATCTCTCAGGTATGAATTTTCAATTATTTTATCTATAAAAACTTTCAAACTTATTAAATATGATAAATGTTTAATATTTCCTTTTTTTTTACTTTGTTATTAGTTAATATAACATTCTTAGAAAATTCATATATAAATGTAAGAATATGTAATGATTATAAAAGTTGTGTTCTCATATCATATTAATAAAAGTTCATAAGTGTTAGAAAACACTCTAAAAATCATTAAAAGTGACTTTTTATAATTATAATTATAATGATTATGTTTTATAATAAGTTGTACGAATTTTAAAAAAATTCACGACCACGATACCCGCAATGACCGCAATAGTATCCGTTATGTTCGCAACCGCGATAAACGTAACACAACCGGAAACGCGACTGCGACGGCAATTTAAATCCCTGGTGATGACCCTTAATTTTATTTATGTTTTATTTCAACATGCAGATCGAGATTCAAATATTATTGCTCATACAATTGCTAAAAATGGTTTTAAGTTGGGCAACTCTCATTTCTAGCTTGAAGATGTACCTCATGAAACTGTTGAGATGGTTGACAAAGATCGACGGTCATTATAGCTTCCTGAAGGGACTTGATTTGAGGATTGCTTGTGACCTCTTGACTGAAAGACGATCGAAGTTCTGGGTTTGGATGATTTCTATTTGGAGGAGAAGATGGAAGGTCTCCTTTTGCTGATAAATCGTTTTCCTCTGCTCCGACGCAATTTTTCTTTTTTTCTTTGGTTTATGTTTTTATCATTGCTATTTCTTGTTTGTTTCTTTATAGTTGTTTGTTTGTTCCCCATATGACTGAAAAGACAAAATTGTATTTATGGGGGTTGTTGGATTTGTTTTTTTTTTCTTTTAATACAATTTCTGCCTTGGTATTTTACTTCAAAAAAATTTTAAGTATGTTTTTATTTTAAAATTTTAAATATTGTTGCATTTTTAACTTAATACTCACAAACAGTCCGTGCATCACACAAGTATACAAATTAGTTTTTCTTTTATTTTTCTTCGCCTTTTTTTTTTTCTATTTTCTCTTACATATTAAGGTTTTATTTGGATGTATAGTAGGTTTGGTTATGATGAGATTGAAAACAGCGGTGATAATAATATTAAATACTTTAACAGTAAAATTAAAATTAATGGTGAAAAGTGTATTTAGATTCAACTCAACTAATGTGGTTAACTCAATGTAGAAAAATAATTCAAAATCTTTATTAAAGGTGAAGATAATGATGCTTTACTTTCTAAGTTAATAAACTTTATACGTACATATTGAGTAAAAGTTTTACAAAAGAAAAGAAGAAAAAAGAATAGATCATCAACATTGAGATAGATAAGAGATCAAAGTTAAGAATTTAAGTTAAAAAAAAAAAAGAATTTTCAGATTGGTAGTGGGAGAAGGGACTAATTAAGGAAGATATAATCCCTAAAAGGAAAGAAAATAAAATAAGGTATTTTTTAATTAAGGGATTAAATTATTTAGAAAAAGTATAGGGATTAAATGTATAAATATAATTTTTTTTGTCTCAAATGCCAGTTTATTGCTACACCATCAATGATTATAAGATAATGAACCAATAATGTTAATAATTATATAATAATTTTTTTAAATTCAATTATCAAAGCATAATTTTAAATAAATAAACATAAATAATTAAATTTGAACGTTGAGTATGACTCTTATTTCAATTAAATTTGAGAAATAATCTTCTAGTTAAACTTTATTTATTTGTTTTAATCAAACTCTAATTAGTCTAGATTATTTTATTATTATTTGACATATGAATTTAGCTTATACATAAGCTCTTTTATAACCTTAGAAAATACACTCATTAGATATTAGAACTTATAACACTTTTGGAGAATTTTTGTGTTTACGTTTTGAGTGTTTTTTTTTTCGGGTTTCGATGTTTAATTTTTATCTTCATCTTTGTACTATTCGTTCTTTTGCCATTATAGTAAAATTATCTTTACCCGTGGTTTTTTATCCTTTTTGGAGCGGTTTTTCTACGTTAAATTTGTGTGTTCAATTTCTCAATTTTTCGCTATTTTTACTTGTTCGTTGCTTAATCGGGTTGGTCTCCAACAAGTGGTATCAGAGCTATTTTAATTTTCGTAGATCAGCTCGTTCAGAAATGGCAACAACAAGATTTGACTTGATAAGTTCGATGGTGTCACGAATTTCAATCTGTGGCAAGTTCGGATGATGGTAATTTTAGTTCAGATGGCCTGAAAAAGATCGTTATTAGGAAAAAGCCTGAGAATCTAAACCAGTTAGAATGGGAAGAACTTGATGAAAAGGCTTTATCTGCAATCCAGTTGCGTCTCACGAATAGGGTATTGCAAGAAGTATTGATGGAGAAGA
Source organism: Gossypium australe (assembly GCA_005393395.2). Taxonomy (NCBI): domain Eukaryota; kingdom Viridiplantae; phylum Streptophyta; class Magnoliopsida; order Malvales; family Malvaceae; genus Gossypium; species Gossypium australe. Next base: position 137,106,195 of record CM016626.1, on the reverse strand, counting down.
CCTCATCCGCCTTATGGAAAAGGTTAGAAACTCTTTATGCGACTTAGTCTCTGGCTAACCATGTAGTGTTGAAACAATATCTATTTACGTTTAGCAAGAACGAATGTGAGCTTCTTAGATATCACATCAGTCAATTCATTACCTTTTTAAATGATTTAAATAACGTTGAGGTTCAGATTGATGATGAAGATCAGGGTATGTTATTATTGCGTTCTTTATCCCCTTCATACAAGTCTTTCAAGGAAACCCTGATTTATGGCAAAGACAAACTCCCGTTCAAGGATGTGAAGGGTCATTTGTTGAGTAAAGATACTCGATAATGAGTTTGGTTCAGATAACAAGGCAGATAGGCAAACTTTCATTTTGGTAGCATCAAAGAAGCGAGAAAAAAGGTGTCGCTATTGTAAGAAGTTAGGTCACGTCAAAGCAGATTGTTATAAAATGCAAAATAAAAGGGTTGCTGAGAGCAACGAGGAAGATATAGCTGGTGCTAATTTGGCTAATGAAAGCGGTGATGATTTCTTCTTAGTGTCAATGAGCGAAAGCTCTGAGCTTACGTCCAAGTGAATCATAGATCAGGATGTTATTTCCACATGTGTCCCAATAGAGAATGGTTCTCCACATTCAGTTCGGTTGAAGGTGGAGTTGTGCGCATGGGAAACGATTCATCCAGTAAAGTAATTGGTATTGATACTGTTAAAATTAGGATGCACGATGGGACGATTAGAACACTTTCAGATGTCAGGTATGTACCTGATTTACGAAAGAATCTCATCTCCTTGAGTATTTTAGACTCGAAAGGTTGCAGAATCAACACTGAGTCAAGCGATATTAAAGTGTCTCATGGGGCTCTCGTTTTGTTAAAAGGCAAAAGAACCGACAGTTTGTATATCCTAGAAGGTTCTACAGTGATCAATGAAATCAGACGTCCCTCTTCTGTTACGGAGTCGAAGTCAACTCATTTGGAGCGGAGGTAACTTGGTCATAAGAGGGAAAAAGGTATGACTGTTTCATTAAAGAGGGGATCTCTTTTGGATGCATGTTTTGAAAAGTTAGGACATTATGTTCATAAAAATCAGACCCGGGTTAGTTTTCTTTTGGCAGTGTACAAGTCGAAGGCTAAAAGTCTTCCAGTTTCTAAGAAAATATTCGACTCAGTTAATTCCCTGTATAGTTCAAGATAGGCCTGTGGCGGGCTACGGCAAAGATGGCATTGTGGAAATATGAGTCAACGTGGAGATTTGTTGAGTATAACTCCTATTTTAGTTAAATTTGAGAAATAATCTTCCAATTAAACTCTGTTTATTTATTTCAATCAAGCTCTAATTAGTCTAGATTATTTTATTATTATTTACCTATGAATTTAGCCTATAAATAGGCTATTTTACAGGCTTAGAAAATACACCCATTAGAGATTAGACTCATAACACTTTTGGAGAATTTTTGTGTTTACGTTTTGAGAGTTTTTTTATTTTTTGGATTTCGGGGTTTAGTTTTTATCTCCATCTATGTACTTTTCGTTCTTTTGCTATTATAGTAAAATTATTTTTGCCTATGGTTTTTTATCCTCTTTGGAGGAGTTTTTCTACGTTAAATTTGTGTGTTTAATTTCTCAATTTCTTTTTCTATTTTTACTTGTTCGTTGCTTAATGAGATCGATCCCTAACATTGTAGATTATATTTTTTGTTCACAAAATTTTAAAATTTTATAAAAATCATTAGTGTTACAATCTTTTACACATATTATAAGCAAGGATATATTTTTTGTGAAAAATATAACGTCGGCAATGACAATATACCGCAAAGAAAAGAGAAATAAAAATTTAAAGAACACAAAGATTTTACGTGGAAACCCTTTTGGGAAAAAACCACGGGCAGAGGAGAAGAAAATTCACTATGTCAAATTCGAATCTAGTTACAAGAGGAATAGACTATGTCTATTTATAGGCTTGTAAAGCCATATTCTAATAGGAGTGTAGTAAGATTGAAACTCCTTATTCTAATCAATATCAAATAGATGGAGTTTAATAAGGTTTAAAAAACCTTATTTAAAATAAAATAAAAGAAGTGTAGTTCTATAGGGATTCTTCTTTTATTTTATTTTACCACTGTATTTTGTTTAAATAAGGATTAGGGTCACTTAATTCTAACAATATCCACCTTGACACGAATTCTCAATGAACAAGTTCTTCATCGCAAACTCTCAATGAACAAGTTCTTCACCTCTTTCATAAAACCCCTTAAGGGTTTAACTTCAACAATGAACACCAACCAAGTCTAAGCAATGCTCAAACTTGGTTATAGGAAGTGACTTAGTCATCATATCTGCAGGATTTTCATGAGTACTAATTTTGCTCACAACAATATCACCACGAGCAATAATATCACGAATCAAACTATGCTTCACAACTGGGGAGAACACATCTGTGAAGTCCACTCCTGGAATTTGACTGTAACCCTTTGCAACAAGCATTGCTTTATATTTGGGTTTTTCAACTCTTGGAGTCCCTTCTTTCTTTTTAAACACCCATTTACAGCGAACAACCTTTTTACCTTTAGGAAGTTTCACAAGATCCCATGTTTTGTTTTTGTGGAGTGATCCCATCTCTTCTTGCATAGCAAACATCCACTTTTCTGAGTCTTCACAGCTAACCGCCTCAGAATAATTAGACGGCTCTTGGTTTGCATCTATATTTCAGCCACATTTAAAGCATAAGCAACTAGATCATCCTCGACATACTTCTTTGGAGGTTTAATTTCTCTTCTAGTACTGTTTTTGGCAATAGAGTATTATGGTGAAGAAGCAAATCTATTCTCAATTCTTGTACTGGCTTGAGGAGTCGACTCTGTATTAATCTGATGCTCCACCTGCTTTTGATTTTCTTTATTGGAAGAGCCTTTAAGAGATAAGTTAGGTACCATAGCAATTTCATCAAAAACAACATCTCTGCTAATCACAACTTTTCTATTTTCAGGACACCATAACTTATACCCTTTTACACCAGCTTTATAACCAAGAAAAACACATTTAATGAATCTCGGTTCCAATTTTCCATTATCAACATGAGCATACGCAGGACATCCAAAGATCTTTAAATCGGAATAATTAGCAGGATTACCAGACTATACCTCTTGTGGAGTCTTTTTCTCAATGGCAATGGATGAAGATCGGTTGATTAAAAAACATGTAGTAGAGGCTGCTTCGGCCCAAAACGACTTTGGTAAGTTGGCATTTGACAACATACATCGAACCTTCTCCATGATTGTTCTGTTCATTCGTTCTGCAACGCCATTTTGCTGTAGAGTATGACGAACTGTCAAGTGTCTCACGATCCCTTCTGACTTGCATAGTTTATTAAACTCATCAGAACAAAACTCTAAGCCATTGTCTGTGCGGAGGTATTTTATTTGTTTTCCCGTCTGTTTTTCAATCATAGTTTTCCAAGACTTAAATGCGAAAAACACATCGCTTTTCTGCTTCAAGAAGAATGCCCAAACTTTTCTGGAAAAATCATCAATAAAAGTTAGCATATAATTAGATCCACCTCTCGAAGGCACTCTTGATGGCCCTTACAGATCAGAATGAATATACTTCAATGTTCCCTTCGTGTTATGGATTCCTCTGGTGAATCAAACTCTCTTTTGCTTCCCAAAAACGCAGTGCTCACAGAACTTCAGTTTGTAAATTCCTTGCCCATCAAGAAGTCCTCTTTTGCTCAATTCTGCCATGCCATTCTCACTCATATGCCCTAGGCGCATATGCCAAAGTTTAGTAATATCATCATCTGACAAGGAAGAGGAAGCGACAGCTGCATCACCAAGAACAGTAGAACCCTGCAAAACATATAACTTGGCAGTCTTTCTCTGCCCTTTCATCACAACGAAGGAACCTTTGGAAATCTTCAAAATCTCACTTCCAGCTGTGTATTTGTACCCTTTTGAATCAAGAGTACTTAACGAAATTAAATTTCTCTTCAATTTTGGAACATTTCATACATCACTAAGTATTCTGACAACCCCATCAAACATCTTAACTTTAATTATTCCAACACCTGCGATTTTACACGAAGCATTATTTCCCACCAAAACAACACCTTCAGACACTATTTCGTAATTTGTAAACCAATCCCGATTGAGACACATGTGGAAGGTGTAACCCGAATCAAGTATCCATTCCTCGCTCACTTTAGAATTGTTGACAGAAACGACTAGAAGTTCACCATCGCTGTAGTCTTCTACAAAATCAGCTTCACTGGAATTTTCTAGCTGTTTTCCCTTTTGATTCGCAGCCTCCCTTTTAATCTTGTTCTGTAGCTTATAGCACTCAGATTTAATGTGCCCTTTCTTCTTGCAGAAGTTACAAGTTTTACCTCAGTTTGAAGACTTCGATCTACCCTTAGATTTACTGCGAGGATCCCGATCCTGTGTCCTTCCATGATCTTCATCAGCATTTCGATCTTGTCTCCCACGAACAATGAGACCCTCTCCCTGAGAGTCAGTTTTAACCACAAGATGCTTCATCTTATCATACGAGGTCAAAGAATCATAAATCTTATCAACTGTGAGAGACTCGCGGCTATATAAAATCGTGTTTCTAAAGGTGAATAAGACGAGGGCAACGAACAAAGTAGAATCAACCCTAGATCTTCCTTATCATACTGAACCTCCATGGCCTCCAAGTTTGAGAGAATTTCTTTAAACACTGTTAAGTGTTCGTGCACAGACGCACCTTCTTCCAAACGATGAGCATAAAGACGTTGCTTCATATGCAACTTGCTAGTTAGAGTTTTCGACATACATATTTGTTCTAGCCTCTTCCATAATGCTGCGGCAGTCTTCTCCTTCATCACATCCTATAGAATTTCGTTAGACAAATGTAGATGTGACTGTGTTAACACCTTTCGATCCTTGCGTTTTTTCTCTTCCTCTGTCAATGTCGATGGCATCTTATCTACCCCTAGCAGGGCTTCCTTTAAATCCATCTGTGCAAGAACTGCCTGCATCTTTATCTGCCACAATGCGAATCTGGTGTTGCGATCCAACAACGAAAATTCATACTTCAAAGATGCCATTACCGTGATCGAGATGAAAAACTCGGTAGCTCTGATACCAATTTGTGAAAAATATAACGTCGGTAATGACAATATATCGCAAAGAAAGGAGAAATAAAAATTTAAAGAACACAAAGATTTTACGTGGAAACCCTTTAGGGAAAAAACCACGGGCAGAGGAGAAGAAAATTCACTATGTCGAATTCGAATCTAGTTACAAGAGGAATAGACTATGTCTATTTATAGGCTTGTAAAGCCATATTCTAATAGGAGTGTAGTAAGATTGAAACTCCTTATTCTAATCAATATCAAATAGATGGAGTTTAATAAGGTTTAAAAAACCTTATTTAAAATAAAATAAAAGAAGTGTAGTTCTATAGGGATTCTTCTTTTATTTTATTTTACCACTGCATTTTATTTAAATAAGGATTCGGGTCACTTAATTCTAATATTTTTGATAATATGAATAACATCATAACTTTATGAATTGATAAAATATTATATTTGATGATGTGAGTGGAGTGTTTGGGTGAGTATTTTTCTTTTGCATTTTTCAATTGATTTATCAACTTATATAACTGTTTCGTGATAAAAAAAATTGGGATGGTTGAATTAGACCTGTTAATGGTTGAAGCCATTTGTTTAAGTCTAAATATTTGTTTAAAAAATAGAAGGGTTTAGACAAAAATACGAGGTTTGAAATGATTTACGTAAATTTTAAGGCCTGTTTTTTATATGGACCGAGTCTTGGGCAAGATTTTTTTGGCTCGAATCCAGCTCGACCCAAATATGTTATGTTATAAAAATATCATATTAATTATATATATTAAATCACTAACCTAATAACAATTAAATTTGTTATCCAAACCTAAAAAAAACTTACCCAATTCAAAATATAAAATTTTAAAAATTATATTTAATACAATAAATATTTACTATATTTATGGTAGTGTTTTAAATATAAATACTTTTTGATGTATTAGAAAATTTTTATTTTAGCGTTTTTTAGTACATTTAATGTATTATTTTTTTTAAAAAATTATTTTAAATAAAAACTAATCTAAAAAATCAAATATGAGTGGGTCGGTCATGCCCGGGTTTACCTTTCTTAAATTGGGCTAGGCTTGGGTAAAAAAGTAAGTCATTTTTCAGGTCGGACCCAAGCTTAGAAAATTGGTCTAGATATCTTGCATGGGTCTGACCCAAACTCGACCTAGCTTGGCCCATGAGCACCTCTAGGTTGAACTTAAGCTATATATTTTTATGAGAGTTAAAATGTAAGTTCACTTATATCTTTATAATTTTTTTAAATAATTAAATTAAAATTTTATGATTTTTAAAAGGTTAATGTTCGATTTTTCTGCCTTTTTTTACACTAATAATGCAGAAAAAAATTAATTACCAAAATAGGCACACAACAAATTGTTTACAAAAATAGGCCAAATGAACAGTGCACAACTGGTGCCACTGACGTGCCAAGCAGCACCCCCAAATTCCCCCTAATCATTACAAGTTATATAAAAAAAACAATACTTTTTTGTACTGCCACTGTGTCAAGCGACATGATATGTATTTTTTAAAAATACTTGCAACAAATACGAGTATTCCGGGTTAAAAAAGAAAATATATATATTTTTTAATAGTGCCACCGATGTGTCAAGTAACACTAGAAGTTAAATTTTTTTGTTGATTTTTGTAAAAAAATGTCTGAAAAGGAGAAAAAAGAAGAAAAAAATAGGTCTACTAAATCTTTGCATGGTGTTGTCACCGATGACAGTAGTGGATTTGTCAATGATTTTCAATTCCAAAACCATGTTTTGGATTATTTGGCCAGCAATGGTGGGGGATACGCTAATTCAACTTTGCATTGCTGAAGTTTCTTGGTTCTCAAATTGTGTTTTACTGGTGAAAATGAGAATGAAAGTTTTTTTTTTCGGCTTTGTTTTTTGTTTTTTTTTTAAAGGAAGGAAGGGTGACCATGGTACATGAAATATAATTTTCTATTTGAAAAATAGTTATATGTAAAGAAAACTATAAAAGATTATAATGACAATGATAAGCTTTATTGGAAGGGTTAAATATAAAATTAATACTCGAACTTGTCCACTTCTCCCAGATTGGTACTTATGGTTTTTTTTTTGTTCTAGATTGGTACTTGAACTTTTTTTTCCGTTTACTATATTGGTGCCTGACACTAACGTCGTCCCTTTTTTGCTAACATGGTAATGTTGGCCAATCGTGCGCTGCCACGTGGCATCCTGTTATCCTTATGTTTTCTTTTTTTCTTTTTATTTTCCATCCTCTTCCCTTTTTAGTTTCTTTTCTTATTTTTTTTTTTATTTTTCTGCGTCTTCTTCTATGTTTCTTCATTTTCTTCTTTCTTTCTTCTGTTAAAAACCCATTTCATTGCTTCATTTCCCCTTAATCTCAATCCTACAAAAACCCCATCACAACATTAAGCAAATAATACAAGACCTTAAAATTTTCTTCTCGTTTCTTCTCATTGTTGGCTTTTTCCATCCTTTGAATCTTACTCCATTGAAGCCATTCAAAAACCCAAGCCCTACTTCATCTGCAGCAACAACTTTTGAACGATCAGATCCAATGGTTGAGGTAAGATCTTGAGATTCGAAGCCAAAGTTGAGATCAACTTGAGTACGAACTTAGTTGATTTGTCAGACCCATTTCTTCTTTTACTTCTTCTTGCACTGTAACACCCCTAACCCGTCTCCATCGCCAGATTAGGGTCACAGAGTGTCACGATACAAATTAGAGCAATTATAAAAAAAATAATACTAACATTAAAAAAACTCAAATTAACAGTAGTGAAATACCCTTATGGGCATTAAATCGAGCCTATAGGGCCCTAAAAATAGTTTGGGAACGATTAGGGTTTGATTTGATACAAAACATAAAAGTTGGAAATTTTGGGAAATGAGGGTCACACTGTCGTGTGGAGAATCCGCAACAAATGTAGGACCTCAGCCATAGGAGGACATCTAGGACTAGCACCCGAAAATGTATAATCCCCAATGACGTGTCATATGTATCCTAAGTATTCATAAGGCTCAAACGGGGCATGTTTCCATATCATTCCATAATTCTCAACATTTCACACCCATTATCTTAATTTACATAAACTTATTCTATTGTCTAAATAACAAATTAACAATTTATATACAAAGAAATCATATAAAATACAACACAAATAAATTTTCTATCAAATTACAAAATTAGTTAGTTTACTATCAAACGAACTTACCTTGACTACACAATTGCACAAAAAGGTAGTGACGACTAATATGAAACTTTAGCCTTTCCATGATTCAAGTCTGGTTGTTGTGTATCTTGATCTAAATAATAATTTTATTCAATTAAATCATTCAAAATCAACTTAATATAACCAATTTGAACTCAAAATCTTTTTTAAGGTGATTTTGCAAAATTACCCTCAACGCTTAAACATTGGTACAATTACCCGAAATTCACAATTTAACCACAATCCATGCAAAACCAAACCAGCCAATTTTTCTATGTTTTCATTTCAGCCCAAATCTTCCATCATTTTACATTATTCACATTGCATTTTACTATACTCTCAAATAGGTCCTTAAACTCGAAATCTTCAAAAATCATTTAATAAAATACTTATACTTAACCTTCAAACTCAAAGATTTAACAACTAAGTTAATAAATATATTTATTTCTTTCATGATAAGTCCTTAAACTTCTAATTATTTCACAAATCAATCCCCGAGTTAGCTAGATTGAACTAAAACAAACTCAAAATCATAAAAATCTGTAAAAACAAACTTCAAAAACTCACCCAATCAAAGAAAAGAACTTGGTCGAACCTCTCTTGCTCCAACAATGGGGTTTCACGGCTGGTGAAAGAATTAAAAGATAATTTTTTTTCTTTTCCTTCTTTCTCCCAATCACCCAATACTTCACCTTTTTTCTATCTTATTATTATATTAAACTTTATCATGAAATGTCAAAAGTTGGTAAACCACCGTCCACCTATGACATGGTATATTTACCATATAAGTCCAACTATTTCCCTTTTTATGACTATTTGATATATTTCACTAATAGAATTCTAACTTTTATAACATTTACGATTTAATCTTTTTTCCTTAATTAGCGGTTCAAACATTTAAATTCCCTAACTAAAGTGTAATACGACTTTACTAAATGTTCATAAATATTAAATTAATAATATTTACCGGCTCCTTTGTTGGAATTGTGGTCTCAAAGTCACCATTTTTGACAACACTGAAATCAGACTATTACATGCGTAAATAATTAGTTTTTGGATCTGCGTTTTGGGTGAAAGCAAAATAGAAACAATGAAAATGGGAAGAGAGCTGGTGGATTTGAGAAATGGGTTTAAGAAAATATTTGTGCTATAGTGAAAGATTTGGGATTTGAATTGAATGCTATTGTCCATTGTTCTTGAAAATGGATTGGTAAAACAAAAAATAAAATGGAACTTATAACTTAATATTTTATATTGATTTTTTTATTTTTATTTTAGATGAAAGGAGGGACTGTTTGGTTTCAATCACAATCCTTTTGGGGTCCTTTCCTTTTGTTGCTACAGCTGCAGATTATACTAATGCAAGATTTGGTTTCACAATCATCACAGAGAGCTTTCTCCACCGCAACCTCTAATGAATACCCTAATGCAATTAATGGACTTTATCAATGCAAAAGGGACCTATCGACAAGCCAGTGTTACAGCTGTGTGAGCAAGATACCGAAAATAAGTGAAAGTTTGTGGGAAAGCAGTAGCAGCCAGGGTCCTTCTGAGTGGATATTACTTAAGGTATAAGATAGCTGGGTACTAATAGGTTCCAGAAATAGAGTTTTTGTACAATGTATATGGATCGTCATCCAGAGGAAGAATGGAGTTTGAGAACAGAAAAGAGACTAGTTTCAACATGGCAGAAGAAGGGGTGAAAAGTGGTAACAACTTGGTTCTTAAAAAGCCAAGAAAAAAAACCCAAGAATTTGGCGCCGTTCTTCGTTGCAGACAAAAACATATGAACATCGGGAAAATTTGAGGGGGGGTTGACAAAAGAAAGAAAAAAGAAAATGAAGAAATGTAGACACATAACAAGAAAAAAAAAAAAGAAACGAAAAAGGAAAGAGGAGGGTAAATGAAAAAGAAAATAAAAAGATAACAGAAGTATAATATGACGTCACGTGACAACATGCGATTGGTCAGCGTTATCACGTTAGTATACAAAATTAACGGTGTTAGTGTCAGGTACTAATATAATGGATGAAAAAAAAATTAGGTACCAATTTAAGACAAAAAAAATTATAAATATCAATTTAAAAGAAGTGGACAAGTTCAAGTACTAATTTTATATTTAACCCTTATCGAAAAAAAAAATTAATTGCAAAAAGATTTTTTAAAAGAACTTAAGAAAAGAGGGTGTTAGTAGTCACAATTAATGTGGTGCAGCGAAATATATTTTTAAAAAATAAGATTTTAATTTTAAAAGAATTTTGCCTTATAAAAAGAAAAAAATTGCTATGGTTATCAACTCTTTAAATAAAAATAAATAAATTGTAGACAAGCTTCATGAGAAACGTAAAATAATTAATTCTTTCCCTTCCCTTTAATTGTGCTGCAAGACAACTCTTAAAATATAAAATTAATTGTAACATGCTTCATGAAAAAAGAAATTAATTGTAAGAAACATAAAATAATTAATTCTTTCTTTTCCCTTTAATTGTGTTACAGGGCGTAAAATTAATTATGATAAGCTCATGAGAAAGGAAATTAAAAAAAAAGTTGAAAATGTTTTAAAAAAATTTATCAGACAAAAAAGAAAAAAAAAAACTACTCCAGCTGTCATATCCTTTAAATAAAAAAAATTTTGATTGCACCACTTTAATTGTGAGTGCTAACTCTTTCTCTTTTCTTGAGCTCTTTAAGAAAAACTATCTACAATTAATTTTTTTTTCCCATAAAACTTAACATTGTCATTATAGTTTTTTATAGCTTTCTTTCCATTCCACTATTTTTCAGGTAAAATACTCAAATATACTAAAAAAATTAAAAATTTATGGAATTGGGTCGATTTCTAGAAAATTTATGAAAAAAGGTCATTTCCCCTCAAAACGCGTCCATGTCAGAGCGTTTTGAGGGAAAATGCCAGGAAAGCGCGCTCCTGAGGACGCGCTTTGTGCCACATCATCAAAAGCGCGCCTACATAGACGCGCTTTGCTGATGTGGCACAAAGCGCGTCCCTAGGGGCGCGCTTTTTTCTTTCCTCAAATATTAAATATTTATTTTAAAATTAAATTTAAAAAAATTAAACAAATTCTATTTTAAAAGATATTAAAATTAAATTACAAAAACATATAACCAACTATTATTTATTAAAAAAATAAAAAATTCTTATTTATTAAATATATTAAAACTAAATTACAAAAAATAAAAAATAAAAAAACTTCTTATTTTATTAAATATATTAAAACTAAATTGTAAAAAAATAAAAAATAAAAAAACAACTTCTTATTTTATTTAATATATTAAAACTAAATTACAAAAAAATAAAAAATAAAGAAAACTTTTTATTTATTTAATATATTAAAACTAAATTATAATAAAATAAAAAATAAAAAACAACTTCTTATTTTATTACATATATTAAAATTAAATTACAACAAAATAAAAATAAAGAAAACTTCTTATTTATTTAATATATTAAAACTAAATTACAAAAAATAAAAAATAAAGAAAACTTCTTATTTATTTATATATTAAAACTAAATCATAATAAAATAAAAAATAAAAAACAACTTCTTATTTTATTACATATATTAAAATTAAATTACAATAAAAAAATTAAACAATTTCTATTTTATTAAATATACTAAAATTAAAATTACAATTAAAAAATTAAACAACTATTATTTTATTAAATATATTAAAACTAAATTACAAAAAATAAAAAATGAAAAATAACTTTTTATTTTATTAAAAAAATTCAAATTAAATTATATACAAAAAAAATAAACAACTTCTATTTTAGTGAAGATATTAAAATTAAATTACAAACACAAATAAAAAACAATTTTTTTATTAAAAAATAAAAAAATGTATTACAATTTAAAAATAAAAAAGCCAATCCGAATCAATGTTGATGCCAGTCGGAATCAGTGCCACACGGGGGCGATCGACAGTTACGCGCTGGATTCCTCCTTCTTCTAGCTTCCGGCGGGGGTCGTAGAACCTCAGGCCGGGATTTCGGTTCCTCCGGCAGTGGGTCTGGTTGTGGGTGTTGCGAGGATGACCCACCTTGATAAAATAACGACCCCGGAGGTGTTTGCATAAACCACGGTGGGGGTGTCTGAATCCCGTATGGCGAAGGAGACTGGTAGAAAAAAGTGCTCCCCGACGACGCCTCCTGTGATCCCTCACGCAACGACAGCCTCAAGATCGGCTGGCCAGCAGGAGTAGTCGAGAACGGACTCGAACCCGGCCATGCATTCCAACCTGGGCTAGGACTGGGAAAAGGAAACATATATGGGTTTGGAGACATATAAGGGGTAGGGTACGCACCTGGCATAAAGGGTAAAGGCTGTGATGTCGGTATCGTCGGCTGAACTGATGGGCCCGGTGACTGTGTCAGTGCTGTTGATGGCCCCCTCTCATCACCCCTTCTCCTTGGATTTAAGGGGCCCCGACGTTCCCTTTGTTGACGAAGTTGTCGCCGCCTCTCTTCTTCCGACAACAAATACGGCTTACCATGGATCCTAAACCATGGTATGTATTCCGGCACGCACGCGAACTCAGGAACGACGATCAGTTCCCGGTCAAGTAAATAGTCATACCGGTTCTCCAACGTCTCGATATATGCTGACCAAAATCTTGGCCAATCCATTTGCAACTGCCGTAAGTCCACTTTGTGCTCATCATCGAGCACTTCAGGTGGCACGAGAATCGGTTACCGAAATCCAAATTGTCGCAGAACCCGATCTGACTGGTGCATCTCCACGGTCGCATAGGTGATCAATGGGACCTTCACGTGCCAACTGTAACATCCTGAATTTTTGGGCCTATGCGTTTAATGGGTGGATATGTTTAATGTGTTAATTTAAGTGTTAGGGGTCCAAATTGGGCTCAGGCTTAGGCAGAGGCCTTGATTAAAATTATCTGTTTGGGCATTATAGGGTTTAAAAGGTAGTATCTATGTTTAAAATACCAAAGTGGGCTTGTGGCCCAATCTTAGGAGGTGACGCCACACAAGGGAGTAAGGGGCCCAAATTTAAGTTTCATGGAGCCCAATTCTTTTAATTTAAGTTAGCTAAATTTTGGGCATTAGGATTAGGTGGAATGGATGGCAACAAGGCTAAAATTTAGGGGTTTTAATGTTTAAAATATGTGGATAATAAGCAGATAAAGGCTATTATTTAGGAATTTATTTTATGTGGATAATAAGCAGATAAAGGCTAAAATTTAGGGATTTTAATGATTAAAATATGTGGATAATGTGCTGATAAAGGAGGGAGGAGTTAGAGATAATTAAGTCTCTTTTAGATGAGCTAGTAGATTAAGATAAAGGAGAAAAGATAGGATTTATCTGCAAGGTTAGGTAAGTACCGAAATTTCTATAAATAGGGGGAATATTTCTTCAATTTCGGCATTTGGGTTTTTCTCTCATTCTTTTCTCTTCTTCTCTGAGTAAAAGCCGAAAATTCCTAAAGTTCCATCTTCCTCTTCATTCTCTGCAAAAGCCGAAATCTCTAAGCCAATTCCCTCATCTTCACTTTGATTCAAAAGCCGAAACTCTTTCCATTCTTTTTCTTCCTAGCCGAAATCTTCAAGTCTCTTCCTTGTTTTCTTTTCTTCTTCTCTTTCCTGTCAGAAACCGAAACTCTTCACTCAAGTATTTTAAAAGCCAAAGACACATCAGCCTTCTCTTGTTCATACTTTTTCCGGGATTTTCCTAAAAGCCGAAATCCCTAGATCTCATCTCCTGTGATTGCCGAATTACTTCTGTGGTGCCTACTTGTGCCGAAATCTGAAGGGAACTTTAGTGGAGTCAATCGCATAGATCTCTGAGTTATAGACCGGTAGCACTCGAATCGTGTTACTTTCGAGATTTCAATGTAAGAAGATCTATTAGTTTCAATGTGTAAATTCAGGATTTACTAACCCTTGGTCGAATATAGGAGAGGCCCTATTTTCACATCTTTCTGGCTTTTTGAGCAAAGTTGTAGATCGGTCTAGCAAGGGTATCGACATTAATCAGGTGTGTAACCTTTCTCACTGTTAGACTGTTTGCTAATATATATTCATATGTATAAATCTGCTATACTCTGCTAAATGTCGAAATCTCGGCATAACAAGTGAAAACCCTTGAAGGGTAAAGGCTGATCAACAAGTTAGTGACTTCTGTCCTATTTCAGTGATTATTCATGTTAAAACGATATGCTTTGTATGACGATTTCATTGTATGCTTGGGGTTGGGAAATTGATGAAAAGGGGAAGTGATCTATTCTGGTGGCTTTTGCCATTTCAGCCTGGTGACTCTGTCACAAACTCTGTTTCTCGTGGCTTTTTGCCATTTCAGCCTGGTGACTCTGTCACAACTCTGACGATGAGCAGCACGACTACCATCAACGGCGTGTAGCGGTGCGGGTTGATTGTAGAAATCCCCTATGGTGTGCACGGCTGGTACGGGAGGCGTGTAGCGGATGGAAACTTAAGATTTGGGTTAGGCTTGCATAATTTTTTTGTTATATATATATTAAACTGTTATTCTGTTCTGTAGGGCTAAGGCCCAAATCTAATGGTTCATAAAGGTTGCACACTGAGTCTCGCGACTCAACCAATTTCTTAACATTTTCAGGTAGCACCTAGTGCATCGGACCGGGCTGGAGAGGAGCGCAAGGTGGCCATGCAAAAGAACTCTTGGATTTAACAAGAAGACTCCAGTTTATTATTTTATATTTTTATTTAATGGGTTTTAAATTTTATTGTAATAAGGCCATGGGCCACTAGACTATTATTTATGTTTTGGTTTTATGTTGGGCTTTTATTACTGGGCTTTTAAGTTTTATGTTTTAAATTAAGTTAAGACATGTATGAAACTATAGTTTTTTGTTTAAAATTCACCAAGGTAATTTATAACTTTATATTTTATATGAATTAATGAATTATTAAGTTTTCAGTATAAATGTTTAAACCTAGTAGTTGTTTTCCAAAATGCGACATGTTTTGTAAAATCCCTTAAGTGACATACTAGATCCGCTTGTAGCGTTTGGGCCGGGTTTGGGGTGTTACACCAACTGTTCGGATTTTGCAAGAACTCCTCCGAAATTACTGCCCGAATTTTCGGATCCTCGTACGGTGTCCATTGAAACTATATTAACATTACCAAAATATTAGTTATATACATAATACTAAACACTAAATACGAAATACTAAATTATAAATACGAAATTCAAAACTTACTTGTGATTTCGATTGTTGGTCCAATAGAAGCTGTATATCTTCAAGCGAGGTAGGTATTCCAGCATGACTCGCCGAATGGTTCCACCTAATTAAATAAATTTTTAGCATACAATTATACTATAAATCTACGTAATAATTGTAAAATATAACATTAAATTTACCTCATTATGAGTGGGAATGAATATGGGTGGTCGAGTCGAGGACGTAAAAATGGAAATCGAAACCATGCCCATGACTGCAGTAGTGATAGGCAACCTCCGATTTTCGCTTTACTTGGCCGCGTCGTCCCGCACATCTCCCGATACAACCTCGATAGCACGGCAGACCCCTAACTCAATTCACCGGCTGCTCTAAAATCAACAAGTTTCAGTAGCCATCTCAAGTGTACGAGGTTTCTAGAAAGGTCCGGCATCAGATAGCCTCCAATTATCTGAAGAATGTATGCCCGAGCATGCCGTATTCGCTCTATTTAGGTCGAACCCTCATTCGGCTCCGGAAATGTGTCTCGTAACCAGGCCATCTCAATCCGACCTCCTTGAATGTTATCCGGAATGGCACCCAGAAGCTCGTAGCATACAGCCATCCAATTGGTAGAAGTTGCGGACCCGGTGACTATCGACCCGTCCACCGGCAATCCCAACTGCAACTGCACATCTTCCAGAGTGATGGTACACTCTTCACATGGAAGATGGAAAGTGTGCGTCTCGGGTCTCCACCTCTCTATCAACGCACTGATCAAAGGCGACTCCAACTTGAACCCCCGGCCTATCGTGGCCACGTGCCAAAAACCCGCTTCCCGCAAGTAATTCTCGATCAACGGCGATGGGGGACCATGCATATTGCGAATATAACATTGCAACACCCGATCTACAGACTGTTTAAAAAATTATAAAATAAAAATTAATTAAAATTGCATAAACCTAAAAAATATTAAATAATATTGAAAAATTAAAATTAAAACTTACCATTTGCATTTGCTCGACGAAGATGTGCTTATTGTCTAGACAAAGTAATTCCCCGACCATTGTAATACGATCGAAAATTTTAAAATTTTCCAAAAAAATATATTAAAAAAATTAAAAAGGGCTTTTTTGTAAATAGTAAAGGACTATTTTGAAATTTGAGAGTAAATTTCATGGATTTTAAGAGAAAATTGAGAGAAAATTAAGAGAAGGATTAAAGTGTGAAAAAAATAAAAGGGTTGGGGGTTTTTATAGGGTAAAATTTTGACCGTTGGAAAGGAAAAGCGCGTCCCCAGGGGCGCGCTTTCCTGGCATTTCCCCTCAAAACGCGCTGATGTGGACGCGTTTTGAGGGGAAATGGCCCTTTTCCGTAAATTTTCTAGAAATCGGCCCAATTTTGTAAATTTTTAATTTTTGGGTATATTTGGGTATTTTACCCCTATTTTTCAAATAGAAAATTATATTTCTTATACCGCTATCACCCTCCCTTCTTTAAACAAAAAAACAAAGCCCCCAAAAAATATTTCATTCTCATCTTCACTAGTAAAACATAGTTTGAGAACTGAGAAACTCCGACGATGCAAAGTCGAATTAGCGTACCCCCACCATCGTGGGTCAAATAATCCAAAATATGGTCTTGGAACTGAAAATCATCGACAAATTCACCATTGTTGTCGGCGGTGTAGCCATACAAAGATTTAGCAGAACAATTATTTTTTTGCCTTTTTTTTCAGATATTTTTTTTACAAAAATCAACCAAAAAAATTTACTTTCAGTGCCGTCTAGTAACAAATGAGTTGCAGCTAAGGTTATCAATTCCGTATCAGTACTGTTGGAATAACAAATTTTAAATTCCATTTTCATGTAACTTTCATCCGTACTAACCCTATTATTTCAGTAATAAATTTTAGATCTTATTTTGATGTAACTTACAATACTACTAATTGTATCAGTATGTACCATTTGATTTCGATTATATTGGTCGGTATGAAAATATTTTTAAATTTTTAAAAGTTAAATATTTTTCTTATATATTTTGAATATATTGAATGATGAATTATCATATATTTATATTCGTTCTAATTAATGGAATATTTCTTTTTTACGTGTTCATATTTTAAGTCATTTAATGATGAATTGTATTTATAAAATTTATTGAAGATTATTTTTATATAATTATGAGTATTGTGTTTTTTTGTTTGATTTAATTCGAATGATTCATAAAATCATATTTAAATAAAGAAAATAGTTTCTAGATGACAAGATCAATTGCGGTAATGTATTGCTTCGAGGTAAGGAAGATGATCACCTTGGATTGGGAGGTTGAGATACATCATGTGTCGGGTAGTTTACCTTAAATATGTTTATAGGTTGGATTAAGTTAAATTCATATAAGGTATTTAGATTAAATTTTTAAGTTCAGGTTTGATTTAGCTCGAAAAGTAGATTTTTTTTCAAGTTCGGCCTAATTTAATAAAAGTAAGCCGGGTCCATATTTAATTTTTTTAAGATTAAGTTTTATTTAAAAATATATAATACATTAAATGCAATAAAAAAAGTTAAAATATTTTTTTTTAACGCATTAAAAATACATTGAAGAGTATTTATATTAAAAAAACACCATCATAAATATAATAAATGTTTTATTATATTAAAAAACACAAATAAATATAATAAATATTTATTTTATTAAATATAATTTTTAAAAATTTATATTTTAGATTGTATTATTTAGTTGGGTAAGTTTTTTTTTTTTAGATTTCGAGTATGAGTTTAATTGTTATTGGATTAATGATTTAATATAATTATAACATAATATATTCGAGCCAAAGTAAGATGGGCTCGGACAAAAAATCTTGCCCAAAGCCCGACCCATATAAAATATAGATCTTAAATTTTATCTAAGTTCATTTTTCATGTTTTATACTTTATTCAAATCCTCTTATTATTCGAACAGGTTTTCAAGTCTAGACGAATGGTTCGGGGCATGAATAGGTATAGTTGAGACTATGACCTCATTAGCTTACAACAATGACTTGGGTGTTTCTTCTTTGGAACAACCGTAAGATAAAATTCTTAAAATTGTTCATAATAATTTAAAAGGCAATACGCGTAGAATAGTACTGACTTAAATTTGATTGTATCTCTTTTTTATTTTCAAAAAAAAAAGTAATTTGAAATTTAATATCATGGACCTATAAATTAAATTTTCATAATTCAAGATTGTAAACTCTTTGATGTATGAATAATTTTGGCAATATGCATAGTGAATTTTCTCAATATTAGCTCTCCATAACCTTAAACACTTTTCTTTGATAATCCAAATTCAGAATAAATAAAATTGAATTAGTTTGGCTAAAGAATATAATCGGAAGGATTATTAAAAAATTGATTAAGCTATTCAAGTTATTTTTTCAAGAATAAATTACACTAATAGTTACTTAATTTTGAGGTAGTTGACAAAACAGTCACTCAAGTTTCAATTTAATCATTCAACTTTCGAAAAATACAAAACAATCTCCACTAATCATTTTCCGTTAGAAATAACAATATAAAAATATTCATAACACTAAAAAATATTCAAAAATATTCAAAGATAGTAACGATTCAAAAACTTAAAAAATTTTGCTCGAAAATATGAAAATTAAAAAAATCTGAACATTTAAAAAAAATCTTGAAAAAACCCTTTAAAAATTTAAAAAAATAATCAAAACTTCTCATAAAAAAATTTAGAAAAAGATTATATAGAATTTGAAAAAAATATAAATATGGAAATATATATTAAAATTTATATTTTAAATATGAATAAATAATAAAAGTCTAAAAACTAAAAAAACAAAAACAAAAATTTTATAATTTGGTTCATTCTTCTAAGCTGGGATTTGTGAGCCTATAATGCTTGAAATTACGCAAATTTTGGTTGCATTTAGATCTCGCATCATATGTTTCGCTTTCAAGTCAATTTTATTGTCTTCACACCTATATATATATATATATATATATATATATATATATATATATATATATATTATTCTTATTTGAATTTAAGGTTTTTTTTCCATATTTTAGGAAAAAATAGTTTTTTTTTGTTATAAAAAAGAGAGATAGAGAAAATAAAGAATAAAGAAATATAAAAGTAATAGAGAATGTACTTTATTAATCAAATGGATGATTTACAATACTTTATCAAAGTCTCTATTTATATGCATAAGAAGTATAAAAAAAGCAGAGATCTAATTGTAATAACTAGTAGAATTTAAAGTACATCAAAACTTTATCTTTATCATGATGGACATTCACTTAATAAGATATTCATAACATTCCCTTTGGATGTCCATTGGTACATAATGTGCCTCGTTAAAACCTTATTAGGAAAAATACCTGTGAGATAAAAAACCTAATGAAGAAAAAAGAGTATACAATCTTTTATTACAAGCTGCATTGTTAAAATTTTTATTAGGAAAACCCAATGGGACAAAACCTTGGTTAAAGAAAAAGAGTACATGTAACAGCCCAATTTTGGTCAAATCGGAATAGTGGTTTCGTGACCACAAATTTGAGCCGAAAATAAAATTTATTTTTATTTTATTATATAGAATGTATTATGTTAAAAAAGTCATGTGAAAATTTTGAAAAGAAAATTTTACCAATTATGTGTTTAATTACGGGAAGGACCAAATCGCATAAAATGTAAAAGTTGAATTCTAGTAGCTATAAGGATTAAATAGCTATGGAATTCAAAAATTAAGGTCCTTATATGGTAATTAGACCATTTATGAAAAGTATGTAGATATTTTGGTGACTCATCCATGAAAATTTAGAAAAAGGGTAAGGACTAAGTTGAAAAGTGAATTAATTTAATTAATTAAAAGATGATAAAAAGAAATATCATCTTATTTTCTCTTTTTCTTCCCTAAAAATACATGGAAACCCTAGGGGAGAGAGAAGAAACTTTCATGTCCAAATTGGGTAAGTTTCCTTGTCCCATTTTTAGTAATTTTGATATTTTTGAAACCAAGATAGCTTAATCTATCTATTTGGGGGATCAATTTGATAAGTTATCAAAGTATGGAAATTAGTTCATGGATGAATATGCTGAAAATTTGAAATTTATGGTAGAAAATGAAAGGTTGTTGATAGATAAACAACTTTTACAAAGTTATTTTTTGATGAAAACATGATTAGGGACTAAAATGTAAAGTTGTGAAATTTGATGAAAAATTATGAATTTTTATGAATACATATGCTGTAAATTTTATGATGGAATTTTGGTTAGGCTTAGAATAAGGAGTAAATTGCACAAATTTCATTTTCCGAGCCTAGGGACAAAATTAGAATTTATGGAAAAGTTAGGGGCAAATGGTAATTTTACCTAGGATGTAAATTAAGCCCAAATGAATATGAAATATGATAAATTGATGTGAAATTTACTCGTATAGATCCAGATAGACCAAATTCGGAGCTAGAACAAGGAAAAGAGGAAAATGTCGGATTAGTAGATTGTACGTATACGAACATTTGTCAAGGTAAGTTCAAAAATTGTGTATTTTTATATGATTGAATTAAATGTTGTGTTTGTGGATTGTATAAATATCATATATATATAGATATAGATGACATTGAAAATATACCTAACAAAACCCGATCAACGATAATGCTAGATAAAGGATAAACGATAAAAATGTTACTTTTATGCTTGGAATGAATGTGAAATGTGATCATTTGAATTATATGAATGTTAAAGATGCATGAAATAATTACATGACGAAAAAATGCTTGAAAATGTTAAATCCCGTCTGAATAAATGAAAATCGATGGATATGTGATTTCCCTTATTAAATGAAGTCCTACATTTGTTGCTGACGGGATTTAGCTCCGACGAGTAATCATATTGACCTTATTACAGATTGGATTTAGCCCGAATGGGTAATCTTGATATAAGTCCTCTCGAGCATATGTTATGGATTGGATTTAGCCCGGACTGGTAATCTAGATTAAGCACTTTAGAGCATATGTCATAAAAAGGATTTAGCCTGGATTGGTAATCCTAACTAAGTTCTATTGAGTATATATATTGTAGACAGGATTTAGCCTAGACTGGTAATCTTGCTATATATTTATATGTGTGGCTCGAGAGTGTACTCTCTGAAATAGTACCTTATGGATACCATTGGATATGAATTGATGGATCTTGATTTGTACACCTCAGGTGTACTACTTGTGTATCCATCGATATTATGAATAAATTCAATGGGTAAAAATCTTGACATGAAAAGACATGAATAAGAAATAAGTTATTACACGTAGTTGTCTAAAATCCATGAAAATGGTGCTACATGACAATTGACATATGAAAACATGAAATGATGATACTTGTACATGGAATTCATTTGATGGATATGTCATCATTGATTATAGACTTGTACACTTTGAGAGTACTACTACTCGTGTGACATTGATATTTCGAGTAATATGAGTAAAGTTCTGATATGAAATAATCTGAACTCGAGATGAATTATATGGAAATATACTTGAGATATAACGATGCGATTTATACATGTTTTATGAATACATGATATGGAAAGTATGTACATATATATGTCTGGAAATCTGATTATTGTTGAACCCATATTTATTTTTGATGTTATTATGGAATATATGACTAACAAGGGAAATGAGGATGTGTGTAGGACTTGAAATCAAATTGATTGAATGTGCCTTACATGTTTATCTTGAGATAGATTGAATGGTAATGTAACATCCTGGAAAGGGCCTATGCATTTTCGGTTTAATTGTACGAAGTGACATGTTTTATGTACTAGGAATAAATTTCGAACATTTCTGGAAACCCGGAAATGAATGGAAATAAATTGGAAATGAACATTTTTGGAAGCCTAGAAATGCATAGACATGAACATTTTTGGAAGCTAGGAAATGATTCAAAAATGGAAAGTGAACATTTCTGGAAACTTGGAAATGTAAGAAAAATGGCAAGTTACAGAGCCGATCGAAAATTTTAGGAAACTTAGAAATGATGCCAAAATGTCAAATTTTAAAGTTCAAAATAGGAAATAAGGGCTAGAGGGCCTTAAAAGAAAAAGATGGAGAAGTTTGACACACAAACAGGCTTGGAAAAGTGGCCTGAAGATGCCACTTAAGGCCTAAGGAGATGGCGTCACATGCAGGGAAATAGGCCTGAGTTCGAGTCACTTGAGAAGCAAATAAATAAGTTTTATTTTTGCTTCCAGAAGGCTGAGGTGGACGGCATGGGTTTCTAGAAAAGGAAGAGTTTTATTTGCATAAATATGTGAATAATAAGTGATAAATAAAGGATTTTCTTTTAAGATAATTGAGGAGATAATTGATGGATTAAAGGCTTTTATCTTTTAAATAAAAGAGATAATATTATCAAAAAGAGGAGTGGTGGCCAAGTAAGGGACTCCTAGGCTGATAACTTTGGCTATAAAAGGAGGGCAGGAGGGCTACTCATTCACTTTTGCTTCCTCTTTGCCGAAATTTTCCTAGCTCTCTCCCCCTCTCTGCCGAATTTTTCTTTAAGCAAGATCCATCTTCTTCTCTTCTATTTTCTTCTCTGTTTCTACTATCAAAGCCGAATCTTTGTTGATTCTAAGTAAAGGAGCAATCAACTACAACATCAAAAGGGTTTCTACAACTGTCGAATACAAGGATCAAGGATCTAAGGTAAGATAAATTTATTTGATTAAGGGTTATGATGTAAATGTTAGATTAGATCTAACATGAAGATTTCGACAGACATATAGGGCAAGGAATCCTCTTCAGATTTGGAATTTGTATGGTAAGTGATATTCGGCCAAGGCTTAATTTTGGTATTTAGAATTATTTTCCATTATTTCAAAAGCCGGCAACTGACATGGTTACATGTCTAGTGATAGCCGATTTCAAGGAAAAAGAATACTAGCAAATTTTTGGGACTTGATCATCCAATTCGGCAACAAGGTAAGTAATACAAATCCTACTAGGATTTGGTTTTTAAGCCAAATAGGTTTGTTAATATGTTTTAATATTTGGCCGAATTTAGGAGATAAAGATCTAGATCGGTAGATCGTTCTTCGGGATTTCAAGGAATCTATTAAGCCAATCAGGTGTGTACTCGCATTAATTTTCGATATATCATATGGCAATTATTTTTAATATATGAATATGCATAAGAATGTGAATGTGGCTAAGTACCACAAATGTGGTAAGAGTACCCAGGTACGTTTCCTACTTTCGATAGGATTACGAATATGTTATATTGTTAACATGTGAATAATGAGAAATTAAGTATGTTATGCATGATATAAATTTATGGGGCATACGGGATCTATGTGAAAGGGGAAGAAGGTGTTGACTTCGGTCTCACCAACGGAATATGGTGACTACGGTCACAAAATTTGAATATGGTAACTCCGGTTACATTATCTGAATTTGGTAACTTCGGTTACATTATTTGAATATGGTGTCTAATGACACAAATTATATGGACGATGAGCACGTCGACTGCAGCGACTGCCTTCGATGGTGTGTAGCGGATGGAGGGTTGACTTAGTAGTCCCCACGGTGTGACTGGCAGGTACGGGTGGTGTGTAGCGGATGGACCATTAGGCTTGGGTTTGGGTTGCATCATTCATTTTATATGAACATGAACTTGATATGAACTTGTATGTCTGATTTGTTGAATGTTAATGTTGTGTACACATTGAGTCTGTTGACTCACCCCGTTGTGGGAACTATTTTCAGGTGATGAACAGTGACGGACCGGGACGGTAGACCTTGAGGTGGCCATGCATCCATTTGTAGATTTTATTTTAATTTGGACTCTATTTCTTTTAGTACTTTTTTTTACTTTGGGATCATTGATATAATAAGGCCATTGTGGTTTACTTTATTTTTCTTTTAGTTATTATGTTTATGGATTTTTATCAATTAAAGTTTAAGTAAATTCCTTTTAAAATTAACTCTAAATGTTTTATCACCTTAAATAAATGGGTTTTAACATAAGATAAATTTGTTTTCAACTCAAGCCCAACCCAAACAATATTTTTTTTAAGTCACACAAGTTTTTCTCTAAGTAACAAAAGAATTTTGAAACCGGTTTACTTGAGGAACATACCAAATCTGGTCAAAGCTCGTGGGCCGGGTTTGGGGTGTTTCAGCTTGGTATCAGAGCCCAGTTTCAAACCCTCGGCCTTGGGTTTAAGGCCCAAAATGTTTTCAAATCGAGCCCAAATGAGTTTTTATGAAAGTATTTTTAACTAAGCAGGTTTTCTGGCATGGTACCTAAGTCTCCGACCCGAAGTCCACCAGGTAAGTACCCCTATCCTTTGTGTGATTTATATTGTGATTTGTAGAAGGGTAGAAATGGAATGGAACGTAGATAGTATGATAGGTACTTGAACTAAGACTAGCTTACCCCAACAGTTACATAAGACTTAAATGCCTAATAAACAAACCTGTGATTAAGTCGCCGAGTTAGGGTGTGGCAACCATTGTGCGCATGTCTAGGATTGGTATTCGGTGGGAGCTTGGTATTTAAGCAGTCCGCGTGACTCACCTCCTCTCCACTCGAATCCTACCTGGTGCGTAGCTTCGGTTCACCCTAACCAAGAGGACTTATTCATAGGTTAAACCCCTAACTAAAACCCGAAAGGGAACTAGCCGTGTTTTTTATGGAAACCCTAGTTTTTTTTAAAAAAAAAAATATTTCAACAAATCACTCTTTTGAACTGAGAAAATTGTTATTTTCGAAAATTTTCCAAAAACTTCTAGTTTACAAAATTACTAAAATGCCCCTAGTGGTAAAATTACAAAAATGCCCTTGGTTTATAAAATGCCCAAGTACCCAACAATTTTACCAAAATCTCACTATTTTATACCAAATTCAAAAACCCTAATTTGTAAACTATCAAAAATACCTTGATTTTGGAAAATTACAAAATTGCCCCTAACTTACAAAATTACCAAAATGACCCTGATTTTCAAAATTTTTGCAACGTCACCGTTTTGGAAAAATAAAATTCTCAAAAATAACCCTCAAAGTTTTGCAAATTTGGAAATACCCCTGAATTATTAAGCTTTACAAATTTACCCTAGTTTATTACCAAAATACCCCCAAGATTCAAAATTACCGAAATGATCCCGGATTTCAAAATTTTCCAAAATACCCTCGGAAATTTAAAAATTACCAAAATACTTTTTGACAAAATCACCAAGGAACTTTTTCTTTTGAAAAATTACGAAAATAACCCTGTAGGACAAAATTACGAAAATACCCCTGGGTAGTGGAAAAGCAACAACAATGAAAACTACAACCTTTCTCTGAATGAACGAAAGTTCATGATTGTTTGATGGATGTATGAATGAATGGAAAGACTGTGTGTATGTATGAATACGAAAGAACCACTCCTAAAACTCTTTTCATAAAATTTCTTCGCTGGTAATAAGTGAAACAAGTACTAATGCATAAAACTTTTTAATCAGATTAAATCGCGACGTTAGAAATGAGTTCTAGGGGACGTGAACTTAGAGATTGTGCCTAGAAAGTATGATGGTTCTATTAAGATCAGAGTGCGCAGCGTAAGCATAGTGCGGTGAGAAGGATTGTACGACTGTTAATAAGTAATTTCGAGGACGAAATTATTTTTAAGGAGGGTAGAACTGTAACATCCTGGAAAGGGCCTATGTATTTTCGGTTTAATTGTACGAAGTGACATGTTTTATGTACTAGGAATAAATTTCGAACATTTCTGGAAACCCGGAAATGAATGGAAATAAATTGGAAATGAACATTTTTGGAAACCTAGAAATGCATAGACATGAACATTTTTGGAAGCTAGGAAATGATTCAAAAATGGAAAGTGAACATTTCTGGAAACTTGGAAATGTAAGAAAAATGGCAAGTTACAGAGCCGATCGAAAATTTTAGGAAACTTAGAAATGATGCCAAAATGTCAAATTTTAAAGTTCAAAATAGGAAATAAGGGCTAGAGGGCCTTGAAAGAAAAAGATGGAGAAGTTTGACACACAAACAGGCTTGGAAAAGTGGCCTGAAGATGCCACTTAAGGCCTAAGGAGATGGCGTCACATGCAGGGAAATAGGCCTGAGTTCGAGTCACTTGAGAAGCAAATAAATAAGTTTTATTTTTGCTTCCAGAAGGCTGAGGTGGACGGCATGGGTTTCTAGAAAAGGAAGAGTTTTATTTGCATAAATATGTGAATAATAAGTGATAAATAAAGGATTTTCTTTTAAGATAATTGAGGAGATAATTGATGGATTAAAGGCTTTTATCTTTTAAATAAAAGAGATAATATTATCAAAAAGAGGAGTGGTGGCCAAGTAAGGGACTCCTAGGCTGATAACTTTGGCTATAAAAGGAGGGCAGGAGGGCTACTCATTCACTTTTGCTTCCTCTTTGCCGAAATTTTCCTAGCTCTCTCCCCCTCTCTGCCGAATTTTTCTTTAAGCAAGATCCATCTTCTTTTCTTCTATTTTCTTCTCTGTTTCTACTGTCAAAGCCGAATCTTTGTTGATTCTAAGTAAAGGAGCAATCAACTACAACATCAAAAGGGTTTCTACAACTGTCGAATACAAGGATCAAGGATCTAAGGTAAGATAAATTTATTTGATTAAGGGTTATGATGTATATGTTAGATTAGATCTAACATGAAGATTTCGACAGACATATAGGGCAAGGAATCCTCTTCAGATTTGGAATTTGTATGGTAAGTGATATTCGGCCAAGGCCTAATTTTGGTATTTAGAATTATTTTCCATTATTTCAAAAGCCGAAAACTGACATGGTTACATGTCTAGTGATAGCCGATTTCAAGGAAAAAGAATACTAGCAAATTTTTGGGACTTGATCATCCAATTCGGCAACAAGGTAAGTAATACAAATCCTACTAGGATTTGGTTTTTAAGCCAAATAGGTTTGTTAATATGTTTTAATATTTGGCCGAATTTAGGAGATAAAGATCTAGATCGGTAGATCGTTCTTCGGGATTTCAAGGAATCTATTAAGCCAATCAGGTGTGTACTCGCATTAATTTTCGATATATCATATGGCAATTATTTTTAATATATGAATATGCATAAGAATGTGAATGTGGCTAAGTACCACAAATGTGGTAAGAGTACCCAGGTATGTTTCCTACTTTCGATAGGATTACGAATATGTTATATTGTTAACATGTGAATAATGAGAAATTAAGTATGTTATGCATGATATAAATTTATGGGGCATACGGGATCTATGTGAAAGGGGAAGAAGGTGTTGACTTCGGTCTCACCAACGGAATATGATGACTACGGTCACAAAATTTGAGTATGGTAACTCCGGTTACATTATCTGAATTTGGTAACTTCGGTTACATTATTTGAATATGGTGTCTAATGACACAAATTATATGGGCGATGAGCACGTCGACTGCAGCGACTGCCTTCGATGGTGTGTAGCGGATGGAGGGTTGACTTAGTAGTCCCCACGGTGTGACTGGCAGGTACGAGTGGTGTGTAGCGGATGGACCATTAGGCTTGGGTTTGGGTTGCATCATTCATTTTATATGAACATGAACTTGATATGAACTTGTATGCCTGATTTGTTGAATGTTAATGTTGTGTACACATTGAGTCTGTTGACTCACCCCGTTGTGGGAACTATTTTCAGGTGATGAACAGTGACGGACCGGGACGGTTGACCTTGAGGTGGCCATGCATCCATTTGAAGATTTTATTTAATTTGGACTCTATTTCTTTTAGTACTTTTTTTTTATTATTGGGTTTTACTTGATGTAATAAGGCCATAAGGCCCAGTGGATTTTCTTTATTTCTGCTTTATTGTTAATCATTTTGTTACAAACGAATGGTGGATTAAATTCTAAGTGAAATATATTTTTATAAACCTTAAAAATTATTTTGTCACCTTAATACAAATTGGATTTTTTTGAAATAAGATTAAATGGGCTCCCAATCTGAGCCCAATCCACAACAACATTTTTCCAAAAATTATACAAATTTTCTCTAAGTCACAAAGAATTTGAAAACCGGTTTACTTAAGGAACATACCAGATCCGGTCCAGGCTCGTGGGCCGGGTGTTGGGTGTTTCAGGTAAGCTAATTACCATGTTATCGAACTTACTAAGCATGTAATGCTTACTTAGTTTTATTTCCTTGTTTTATCGTAAATCGGAAGCTCATTGGATTGGAAGCTTGGCAGAGATCACTCACACTATCCATCGGCCTATTTCGGTGCATATGGTATATCAATTATGGTTATAATGGCATGTATAGGTTATATTGGCCATATTGGCATGTAAATATATAGGATAACTTGGTCATGGGTGGCTTGAAAATGATGCTTGTAATCTAGCCATTAGAATGACTAGTAATGGTTTGTTTTGATATACCTATAATGTCATACTATGGTAGCTACATATATGTTAAGTAGTTGATCATATTATGTCTAACATCTGGACTAAACCAAGGTAAGATTATAAACTTGTATGCATGTAATGATATGCCATGTTGAATGATGAAATTTGCTTAATTTGAATGCTTGGAATGGTTTATATTAGAATGTAAGTTTTAAGTGCAGGTCAATGGTGTGATTTTGGGTGAGAAATGAAGCTAGAAATGGTTTATTTTGTCCACACAGGCAGTTACACGGGCGTGTGTCTAGACCGTGTGTGACACACGGCCGGGTACATGGGCTTGTAGTTAGCCCGTGTGTCCCTTGCACCTAAAATTTGAGAAACAGAATGCTCAAAATTGAGCACACGGGCGTGTGTCCTAGCCGTGTGAAACTTGCACCTAATTTCGAAATGAATTAATTAACCACACGGCCTAGCACAAGGGCATGTGGCATGGCCGTGTGCACAAGTCAGAAAGTTACACGGGGTCGAACAAGGCCTGTAATACGGGTGTGTCCCTCTGACCACATGGGCGTGTGAGCCCTGCAACTTGGAAAATTTTTTGTAATTTTGCGAAAAATTCTTAGAGCTTCCGATTAAGTCCTGACTCGATTATAATGCTTGTATTGGGCCTCGAGGGTCCATTTAAGGGACAACATCAATAATATCAGTTAATGAATAGTAATTTACATGAATTATTTGTAAAAGTTTTGGAAGTTCCTATAATGCTCCATAACCCTGTTCTGGCAACGGAGACGGCTTAGGGGTGTTACAGTACAACTTGTTTTTAGACTCCCCCTGATGGCAACATTACATTACATCTTTGAGTCGACGCATTCCAATCTTGTGTAATAGTCTTTCAAATGTTGAAGTTGGCAATGCCTTAGTAAAAAGATCTTCTAAGTTATCACTAGAACAAATTTGTTGAACATTTATATCACTTTTTTTCTCAAGATCATGGGTGAAGAATAATTTTGGTGAAATATGTTTCGTTCTATCACCTTTGTTATAACCACCCTTCAATTGAGTTATACATGCTGCATCATCTTCATATAAGATAGTTGACATATTTTCCTGTAAAGTCAAATTACATATCTTCTGGATATGTTGGGTCAATAACCTTATCCAAACACACTCTCAACTTGCCTCATGCATTGAAATTATTTCTTCATGATTTGAAGAAACGGCAAGTAATGTTTGCTTTGTTGAATGCCATGATATGGCAGTAACCCCACATGTAAATAAATATGCTATTTGAGATCGACCTTTATGTGGATTTGATAAGTATCCAACATCAACATAGCCGACTAATAGGGATTTTGAATAAAATAACCCCATATCAATGGTCCCTCTGAGATATCTAAATACATGTTTAATTCCAATGCCTACGTGTTGGAGAAGAACTAAATCTTGCTAACAAGTTTACAGTGAAAGTTATATCAGGTCTTGTGTTGTTTGCAAGATACATTAATGCCCCCATGACACTTAGATCTGGTACTTCAGGACCAAGAAACTCTTCATCATTCTCGCAATGACGAAATATATCTTTATTCACATCTAACGATCGTACAACCATCGAAGTACTTAATGAGTGTGATTTATCCATGTAATTTTTTTAATATCTTTTTCATATAAGTTGATTAATGAATATGAATTTGATCTTTTAGATGCTCGATTTGTAAGCCAATATAAAACTTTTTTTTTCTAATATCTTTCACATCAAATTCTTTATTTAAACAATTTGTTGTATTTTGAAACTCTTCAAGAATTCTAATAATATTTAGATTATCAACAAAAACAACAATTATCACAAAATCTTATCCAAACCTTTTTATAAAGACACATGAACAAGTTGGATCGTTTTTGTAACCTTCTTTTAACAAATATTCACTAAGACGATTGCACCATATACGTCCAGTTTGTTTTAATCCATATAAACTTTTCTTTAATCTGATCGAGCAATTTTCTTGAGAAACTCTATATCCTTCTGGGATTTTAAATCCTTCAGAGATTTTCATATAAATTTCACTATCAAGTGTACCATATAAATAGACTGTAACAACATCCATTAGATGCATGCCAAGTTTTTCACGTACTGTCACACTAATAAAAAATTTAAACATGATTGCATCCACCATAGAAGAATATGTCTCTTCATAATCAATGTCGGACTTTTGCGAAAATCATTGTGCTACAAGTCATGTTTTTTTTTTTCATTCCATTTTTGCACAAATACCCATTTATATCCTACCGGCTTTACACCTTTAGGTGTTTGGACTACAAGTCCAAAAACTTCACGTTTAGAAAGTGAATTCAATTTTGCTTGAATTGTATCTTTCCATTTTGGCCAATTTTTTCTATTTTTACATTGCTCAATAGATTTAGGCTTAGGATCCTTATTTTCTTTTATTATTTCAATAGTAACATTATAAGCAAAATTGTCATCAACAACTACATTTTGTTTCGGTTCCATCTATTTCTCGTATTGACATAACTTATCGAGATCTCTTTATTTTCATCATTTTCATTTTCAGTTTTAGGTACCTAAATCTCTGCTTAAGTTTTATAATTAGTTATGTCATGGGTCTCTTCAGGAACCCCCGCTTGTACTATATGACCATATTAAATGTTTGCTCTTTTTCTTTTACGAGGATTTTTATCTTTGGAACCGACCAATCTTTCATGCTTCAACCATGGATTACTTTCTTTTGCACTAACAGTTTGCCCTATTAGGACATCAATTCGTATTAGAGCATTTTCAGCTGGTATGTGAGATTTAATGAATTTGGCAGTTGATTTGTAATATTAATTATCTGTTGAACTTTTGGTTCACATTACTTTGTACGAGGATCTTAGATATTGATAATTAATTTCAAGTACTTTATTAATCTAGCTTTTTATCCTCTCCCCCTAATGTTGGGAAAATTGACAACTCATGTCATAACTAAATATCGTATTAATAGCTCAAAAATATTATAAGGAGACTCATATAAATATACATTCTCAATCTCTTATTATAAGCCATTTTTGTGCATTGTTTTAGAGCAGTTGGAACATACACCACACATCCAAAAATTGTAAGATGGGAAATATTTGGCTCTTGACCAAAAATCAATTGTAATGCGGAGTATGTATAATTTATTAGCTTGATGCCTACAACATGTAAATCTCATGTTGAAATAAGAAGTTTTGTTCTCATAAGTAATGGTTTAGGTATTAGTTGGAGGCGTTTGATAAATGATTCAGCTAAATCTTTTCGTGTGTGAACATGAGCTACAGGATGTTAAACTTTTATTCCAACTGATATGCAATAATCATTGAAAGCTTGTGACATAAATCCAGCAACATTAGCAAGATGAACTGTTTTAATTGCATAATCTAAAATTAATCATTTAAACAAGCAATCTCGCAAACGACAGGTTGTGAGTTGATAACGCATGTGATTACTTTGTAGATGCATCTACCAAAATTATATAATATCAAAACTATCCACATGGTGGATGAATGGGCCCATATTCATTTCAGAATTGTAAGACATTAAATTTCAACTTTAGCTAGTGAGTTTCTAAGAATCAATTTTAATTGAGAACAAACAACAAATGAGAATTTTTTAAATTAAAGAATCTTCTCGTTCTTTAATGAATGTCCATATAAATTCTCAATTAATTTTTGCATCATATATGATCCAGGATGGTTTACTGGTCACGCCAAATAGTAAATCTATTTGTATTAGTAAACTTCTGGTTTACTTTATCATGTTTTTCAATTGTACTAATAATGTGAATATAAATTTTGACAATTGATAATTATATTGTCATTCTTTTTATTTTGTATCCACATATAAATACTATTGTGACATTTTCTACTGGAAATGTCTAAATCAATGTGAAGTCTATAATGCCACTATGTCAATAAATAAATATAATTTTCAAATAATTATATGTAATATTCGCTTCAGGGAATATGTCAAAATCTTCAAATATAAGGCATTTGGTCTAGTGGTATGATTCTCGCTTAGAGTGCGTGAGGTCCCAAGTTCAATTCAAAATATAAATAACCCAATCCTCTTTTGATTCATATGAAATATAATATTTTCCTTATTCATAATCTCAAAATGAGATCCATTATGAATATATTTTAAAACTAATTCATTAACCATCACAAACTTTGTGCTTTTTAGATATTGATATATTAGCTCTTCTGGAGCTTTCATCTAATTTTGTACTATCAAATATTGGAATATATTTGTTTATTTCAGTACCAAATAAAATAAATATTTTCTATTTATAATAATAAAATTCATTACTACATTTTCATACCCTTCCTTAAAGAATATTAACAAAGATAAAATATTTGGGCATACACCACATATGTGACCAATAATCTTTCATATCACATTGATAACATAATTTATCTTTACCCTTTGAAAAGTTATCTTGAGAACTCTCATTGCTCTCTTATTTATTACTATGTTCCCACTTTTAGTGGTCCATAAGTATATCTTTTATTTTCTTTATGTTTACATTCACTTCAAGGAATACAACAAATCTACTAGGACGGATTTATAGACATCCCAACAGATTCTTTATTTCATAATCACCATCGCAAACATGCGTGAGATTTCAAATCAAAATCTATCTATTCATGTTGTCATGATTAGTCTCCAATTATAATAAACATGATATAATAAATATGTAACACCCTAAACCGGACCTAGAAGTTTAGGCCGAATTCCGGATGTCACATTGATCACCGAGGTGATCTAGGTAAAACTTTAATTTATTAAGTTATAAAAACCTCAATTGTCAAATCCCAAAGTTCAACGCAAAGTAATTTAATTCAAAACATTTTATACCACAGTGTTTAAAACAGAAATTACAATCCAAAACCATTTACATAAAACTCAGATTTAAAGAAATGTTTTATTAACCAGTTAAGGAAAGAGATGATGCTTCCAAGACCTTCGACTTGCTGAGTCCAGTGTCAGAATTCAGAAGAGTACCTGAAATGGAAACATTAAGAGGGGGTGAGCTACTCGAGCTCAGTGTGAGTTCGAATCAAAACAAGAAGCAGAAATACAGTATTCAGATCAGAAATGCAACATGAATTTCAAACACACACGGAGTCAGAGAGTATACTTAAACCTAACGTTCCAACCAAACTATGTAGAGCACATCAAGTTCACACAAAAGTCTTAGTACAAATGCTGTTCAGACAAACAGATGCACATGAATGCAGTCAAATACTGAATCCCACCTATCCAGACAACACACCACTCCGTCCCCCTATCACACCTCATAAGAGTTGATTAAGCTCGTCCAACCAAACACACCACATAGGACCTCGAAAGGCCCATCTAGCCCTACACACCAATAAAGTTATTCCAGGTTGCCCGGCACCAATGACCTGCTACCCCGGATTGCTCGGCAACGATGGCTTATCAATACGCAATTTAACTACCAAATCAGTAAAGGTACGCAGTGAAGCTGATGTACGTGCAGTACAGTGCAATGCGGTAATCCGCTGTACAGTCATGTTGCAGTTGAACTGCCAGATCAGATAATAGTGCGCAGTAAAGCTGACGCATGTGCGGTACAGTGCGATAAATTGTTGTACGTATAAGTTGCAGTTGAACTGCCAGATCAGATTAGAATCAGTCTCCCTTCTCTTCACAACCCAACCCAAAATAGTTTATACAAATGCATGTATGCATTCAATCTCACAGAACAGTGACACACAATCAGACAGTCAGACAGAACAGATTTGCATGCACACACACCCTGGTTAATCGAGTTCAGAGTCAAACATTCCACACATCAATCACAAATAACACTTAAGCCGCAGCCTGAAACGGATTTTTAACTACCCTTGTTTAAGCTTAGCCAAAGGTTAACGCGCAAATGCATTTTCATATCAGAACCGCACACAGAACCAATATTAGTGTCTTAGGACCACACGACATGCCTAGGCCGTGTGGGAGGTCACAAGCCCGTGTAAAAAGGGGCACATGGCTGTGTGACTGTGGCACATGCTCGTATGGACTAGGGACATGGCTGTGGGAACAGGCCGTGTAACTCTTTGTCCATTTGCACTAAATTCGAGTACAGGGCTGACACGACCATGTGAGGGTCTCAAACTCCCGTGTGCCCACCAGACACCGCTGTGTGTCCCAAAACACACGCCCGTGTGGAATCCCTAAATCCCTAAATTAGCCACACGACCATGTAACCAGGCCGTGTGGTATCAAATCACTCAAGCCCTAATCCCTAAAGTCACACGTCCGTGTGTCCAAGAGACACGACTATGTGAAAAACGACAAAATCCCCAAATCAGCCACACAGTCGTGTGGCAACAAATTTAGCCCAGAAACCTTAATTCCTAATTCCGCGCGGCCATGTGAACAGGTACACGCCTATGTGGCCGCCGAAGTAGTCACGAAACTCCTTCAGAATAGGCCAAAATCCTCGTTTTAGCCGTCAAAATCATCCCTAACCTTTACTAATTAAAAGTACATCGAAATACGCAGTATTCCTTATACTTATTCAACATCCAAACTCCTAAATCAATGAATTCAAGCACATTCAAGAAATGCTGAAACAACAATTCGTAAAACAAAATAGTTAAGGTTCGAATCCCATACCTGTTTCGATGACAGCAGAGCGAAACTCTTCAAAATATACGCAGCAAACCATTTCCCCAAAGAAAGAAAGAAAAATAAAAAAGAAAATAACCCAAAAGAAGAATGTCCAGCAGAAAGCAAAAAAAAAATACAGAAAAAGAAAAACAATTAATTAGAATAAATAGAAAATAATAATAATAATAATAATAAGAAATGTTAACTTAAAACAAAATAGAATAAATTGCCTCTCCAAAATGCGCATCCAAATACTCGAACCCAGAACCCAGAGGTTCACTAACACTCTCTCAACCATCAGACCAACAGGCCCATTCTGTCACTTACATGTAAGACTAGACACAAAAGCACACCTTTCTCTTAGACCCTAATAACTAGCATTAGAACTTTTAAGCCCAAAATTCAGGGTGTTACAAAATAAAACATAGTAAAATATACCTGAAGATTTTTAACATCATCGTCATCACCTTGACTATTATCAAGAGCACTATTACAAGTAGTAAAATAACTTTGTTTTCGTAATAACATTTATAATCTAATAGTAAAAATCATTTAATAAATAATCAAAATTTTCATGTACGACGCTTGAAAATTATCCCATACACATTGTACCAAATTTCAATACCACGTTTATGTTATAAAATCTTATCTTGCTCTAATTAAATATTTATAAGTTCAATTTAAAAGATATCATCAATTTAAAAGATATCATACAATCATTCAACATTAGCAAGTGAGACTCAAAAGATCCTATCAAATTTCCCTTTAATCAACAATGGTAGGTTAATAACACTTTCCACCATAATTAAAATTTCAAGAATATTTAATAACAAGAATTTAATAATCAAAACATCTAAATATTATACATAATATAACTTAATTAAAAAAACTTCAAAAAGAATGATTTACCAAAAAATATAAAGAAAACATACCATATTAATAGCAAACATATCTAATCAACGAATATGTATTTTACATAAAAAATTTAACTAAATCTATACTTTACCCATGCTTGTACAATAAATCAAAGATCGAGAATAAGAATCATAATCCATTCTGAGATTGAATCTTTCAACATTCTAAAGATGAAGTTGTAAGGGTGAAAGTTTAAGGCGAAAAAGAATTTGATTTGTGAGATAACTTCGAAAGATTTTGAAAAAATAGAGAATCATCGTGCTGATAACATGTTATAAAATAAAGAGAGATGGAGAGAATAAAGAATAAAGAAAATATAAAAGCAATAGAGAATATACTTTATTAATTAGATGGATGATTTACAATGCTTCATCAGAGTCTCTATTTATAGGCATAAGAAGTATAAAAGTAGATCTTTCAAGCCTGTCAGAGGGATTCGACAGGGCTGCCTGTTATCACCTTATCTCTTCGTCCTTTGTATGGAATGGTTAGGATGTCTTATCAAGTCAGAGATGAAAGCTGGTAAATGGCAACCTATTAGACTATCTAGATCGGGACCGGCTCTATCTCGTCTATTTTTTACAGATGATCTAGTTATTTTCAGCAAGGCGGATATTTTGCTTAAGGAGATCCTAAGACGGTTTTGTGATTTTTCCGGACACAAAATAAGTGCAAGGAAGAGCAACATGTTTTTCTCAAAAAGTGTGGATGTCAGCTTAAGTGATTAGATTAGCCAACTTTTTGGCTATCAGAAGGTGTTTAATCTAGGAAGTTATTTGGGGGTTCCTCTTCTCAGTGATCGTGTCACTAAAAGTACACTAAATTTTGTGGTTGAAAAAGTTAGAAGTAAGCTCCAAAACTGGGATGCTCGAAAGCTCTCCTTTGCTGGGCGTGTTACTCTTGCTCAATCGGTTCTCTTGGCTATTCCTAGCTACTTCATGTAGTCCTTAGCTATTCCAAAAGGGGTGTGTGAGGAGATAGAAAAGATAGCCAGACAGTTCATTTGGGGAGGCTCACCTGAAAACTCAAAATTAGATTTGATCGGATGGGAGAACATTTGTCAGCCCAGAACTTGTGGAGGACTTGGTTTTAGGCATCTTAAAGACCAAAATAATTCTTTCCTTATGAAGATTGGTTTTAATCTGGTTTTTAGAAAGGATGCATTATGGGTTCAAGTTCTTCGGTCGAAATATAACTGGAAGACTCAGCTTCCTGAGTCTATCCATAAAAATCAGTCTTCGCATCTTTGAAAATCTTTATCTAAAGTGTGGGCCCTTCTTCGTGAGAATCTCATGTAGTCGATTGGGAACGACTTTACAATTCGAGGATGGAAAGACAATTGGATACCTGAAGTTGGACCTCTGGTTTCTTATGTACCCGCTCATGATCGGCTCAACTTGGATAGCACCTTGAAGGATTGGGTTTTGCAGGATGGATCATGGAACTTGGACATGCTTCGTATTTGGTTAAATGAAGACATGTTGAAGCGCATTGTCAGTATTCCTCCACCTCATCCGGATGGTGGCGAAGATAGAATCATATGGGCTCATTCGGGATCCGGTTCTTTTTCTATCCGAAGTGCTTATTGGACGCTAAAGGAGTCCTCGTGGAGACCTAAAGATGATTTTTGGAAGATTATCTGGAAATATCAAGGACCTTAGAGAGTCAGAACTTTTCTTTGGCTTGTGGCGAACCAGAGACTCTTAACTAATTAAGAAAGATTCAGAAGAGGAATTGCACAAAGTAGTGTCTATCCACGGTGTGGTCATAATTTTGAAGACATCATACATGTTCTTCGTGATTGTTCGACGGCCAAGGAAGCTTGGAAGCTTGTAGTCCCTCCGGAGAAGCAATCCAGGTTCTTTTCTGATCCTTTAAAAACTTGGTTAAATACTAATCTTTGTTGTCATTCTAAATTGCGGGATAAAGGAATCACTTGGTCATGTCTTTTTGGGATTATTGCGTGGAGAATTTGGAAGAACAGGAACCTTTTCATCTTCCAAAACATTGATTGGACGTCACTCCAGCTTATCAAATCTTCAATCAGTTGGGCACAAAACTTTGAATCCATCATCAACAAACCCAAGGTTGCCGTAACACTTTCTGGGATCAACAGCATGACTCTGACAATTGGGTGCATCTTTCTTCTGATGGAGCAGTGGCTAGAATCTCTGGGGATGCCTCAGCGGGTGGCGTGGTACGTGATCACGATGGTAATTGGGTTTTAGGATACTCGCATTATCTGGGCAATTGCTCTCCTTTGGAAGCAGAACTTTGGGGTATTCTTGATGGAGTGTTTATTCTAAAGAATAATGGTTATAAGAAGATCAAGATGCAAACTGATAATCTTGAAGTGGTAAGGGTCTTATCCATGGAAGATAGGTTCGACACTGGTAATACGCTAATCAGGAGAATTAAGAGACTCTTGAACGCCGAAGGCCAATGGGTCATTAAACATGTTCCTAGGGAGCATAATTTAGCTGCAGATCAAATGGCGAAAATTGGACTTTCATGGCAGACTTCTCTCCGGACTTTTGAAGTACCACCAGATAGTGTGGTAGCTGATCTTCTTCACGAAAAAGTTTTTAATGTAACTTAGAGCGTTCTTAATTGTAGCTTTGTTTTTTCACCAAAAAAAAAGTACATCAACTTTATCTTTATCATGATGGACATCCACTTAATAAGATATTCATAACATTTTTAAAGATAAATTTATTAATTTATTCAATTATTGGAATCATACAATTCAAGAAAAAAAATAGCAAACATTTGTCGTAGATGGTGAAGGACAAACTCCATCAACACAATAAAGGCTTTAGCCTCAGCATCAATAGAACATTATGACATGTTGACAATTAACTTTGTCACAACTTAAGCACGACTTATCTGGAGCGATTGCAAGTACTTAATACGATAACAAAATCAACTTCGGATGGTCTAAAGCGGCGAGCAAAAATCGACAAAAGAATCAAGCATTCACCAAACTAGAGAGGACGACAATAAAATCATCCTTAAAATCACTTGTAAAATTAAGATTACATGCATAAGCAAGACTAAAAAAAACATGCTACAAGAGCAGACAAAACCTTCTAAAACTGGAGAATTATTAAACAAAAGAAAAACAAAAAAAACTGCTAATTTAACCAAAAATTGCTTTAAAAATTGCTAATTTAAGAAGGTACAATTGGTTGGGCCTTCAATCTTGAAATCCTTTAGTTGAAAAATTGAAATTTGATTGCCAACTTTGGGGGTAATTTCAAAAGAGAGAGGAAGGATAAAAGAAAAGCCAAGAACCTCAATATTCCAATTCTAATGAAAATCCCAGTTTGATACATTGCAAAAATAGAATTTCTTTTTCTTTTAAGGTTTGATTTGTCTATTACTCAGAAATAAGATTAACTTAAAAAACAAAATTAAGGGAGAATATGATTTTATAACTTAAAAAGGATGCAGTTTTCTTTTTCACAAACAGATTTAAGTAAAATATTTTGTTTAAGTTTAGATCTCAATGTGATAACAATTGTTAACTTTAGGAGTTAACTTTGACAAAAAAAAAATTCATGCCCTAATGTGGAAATAGTTACTAAATTTAAGGACAAACTTGAAAAAAAAAATTTAAGCCTAATGAAACCTTGACTCAATTGACAAAGGCGGAAGCCCTAGATCTTAGGTATTTAACTTTGAGACTCACCATTCACAATTTTATGCATGGGTCTTCAAGTCCCACTATGTGCAACTACCATGTATAGGTTTAGTCCAATTAGTTCAATTTGTTGACTTTAATCTGAACTGTACGAATTCTTAATCCAGTCGTGCTATAATGATTTGATTCCTAAACAATGTGTTAAACAAAATCAGCTATTGACATTAATAATTAAAATATTTTTTTTTCAAATTGCATATAAATATGATTAAATTTATATAGTATAATATAAAAAGTTAAAAAATGAAATTTGATGGCATTTAATAAAATTTCATTGAATATTAATTCTTATAAATAATTAATAAAAGGTTAAATTATGTATTAATTCCTTTTCTGTGCAAAAGTTTTAGATTTCATTTTTATAGTCTAATTTGATGAATTTTATTTTCATGCTTTTTAAATTTTGAAATTTTAATACTAATTCATATAGTAGGAATTAAATCAATTAAATAAAATTTTATTATTAATTTTATATACATAAATTGTAGATTTAATTACCATTCACCAATTTGATATTTTTTAATATCATAATTTCAAATTTACTCATCCAATAATTAAAACAGCGATTAAATCCATTAAATAAAATATTATATTTATATATATATATATATATATATATATATATGAATTAAATCTACATGATCTGAAATTAATATAAAATATATTTAAGCCAGCAAAGCTTAAATGGAGTAGGTAATTTACACGAATCAATTTGGAAAGGTGTCTTAGAAGAGAGGTGAAGCAACCCATCATCATCCACCTAAGTGTAAGAACCGTAAACAGAGGTACCTTTTTCCTTCCCTTTTCCCTCATTTTCTCTTGGCCCAAACAAAAACAAAAAAAGGAAAAAAAGAGCTTTGTGTTACAGACCCAGAAATGATGTCAAAACAAGCAATGTTTCCATATTATTTCCCTGAAGAAATCTTCCTTGAAATCTTCTGTAAACTACCTGTGAAATCCCTGGGGAAATGCATGTGTGTTTCTAAAGCCTGGAATTCTCTCATCAAGAATCCATATTTTATTTCCAGCCATGTCAGCCATCAGTCAAAGCTTCGTCGCACAAACGACAACAATCTCTTCTTTGTCATGACTGGCCGCCATGAAGTGGAATACTCTCTGCATTCTGATGACCAAGAATTCAGAAAGTACGCCCAGTTAGAGTACATGCCTTTTGATAACCATCATTCTATTGTTGGTGCTTGCAATGGGTTGCTTTGTTTGATGGACTTTCAGTTTAGTTTTGATAGCATCTTCATTTTATGCAACCCAGTTATTCGGAAGTCAATTACGCTACCAAAACCATGTTTGTCTAGTTTGCCATATAAAATATCCGTTGGGTTTGGATTTGATTCAGCACAAAATGACTATAAACTTCTGAAAATCACTAAGAAAGGTGTGCTAGACAAGTATGTTGAGGTTGAACTTTACTCACTCAAAAGGAATTGCTGGAAAATATTAGCCCCACCAAAATACGATCTTTATTCTGATGATTTCATGGTTTATGTGAATGAAACTGTTCATTGGATTGCTTATGAGAGAGTGAATAATGAAGGGAGTTATAGTTGTAAGCTTTTGATTTTGGGTTTTGATATGAGGGATGATGTTTTTAAAGAGATTATGTTGCCTGAGAGATTGAGGAATTTGCCCCATCAGTCAGAAATCTATGTAATTCCATATGATGAATTGTCATCAATTGCTGTGATTGAATTGGGGTCTTTACATGCCGAGTGTGATATATGGGTGATGAAGAAGTATGATGTCGTAGAAACATGGACTAAGATGTACAGTTTAGGAAAACTGGGGACGGAGCCAATGCCGAGGGTTCTGGGGTTTAGGAAAAATGGGGATTTGATGTTGAGAACTTATAACAATCTAAGATTGGTTTCCCGTGATCCGGAGAGCAATGAAATAGATTATTTTGGAATTCAAGGAAGACGTACTTATGTTTGTAATTATACAGAGAGCCTAGTGTTACTTGATCGAGTAATTGATGATGCTATGACTGAGAATCGTGCAAACTATGCCGGTAATGCTAATCGTACAACTGAGTGAGCGTCTTATGGATTTACTGAACTTGCCGCCAATGATGAAGCAATCAATGATTCGAGTTATGTAAGAAGAATGTACAAGCAATGAACTCTGAGTAAGGGAGCAGGATAACAGCTTAGAACAGGCAAGTACACTTGGCTATTTTTTGAACTATGCTCTATTTTGTTGATTTCTCTATACATTTAAACATTTGAATCTAAAAAAATTACTGAATTTGACTCGAGCATTCCTGGTTATGCATGCATTTGATCTGCTCGATTGCTTTGTAGTCTATACATTATCTATTATGGTCGGTTCTGAAATCATCTTTAGCTGGTAGGATTCGGTTAAGACATGGGAGAATTTTAACAACCCTACCAAAAGTTTGCATTTGTAGTTAGGTTCCAGGGGGGTTGGGTTGGCCATTTTTTTTTTGTTTTTGTTTGGTTCAAGAATTGATGATGATCCCAAAGTTCTTTAAGTCGAGCACCTTAAGTTTTCAATCTTTGAATGAGAAACTAATATTGGTCCAAGCATAAGAATAAAAACTTGATGGGTTTTGTTGATAGAATTGTGCTGGATAGTGTAAAACAGTGGTTACAGGTATGGTACACAGACACTTCGATGTTCTCGAAAGTACTCATGTCTAACACCTATGCCGATAGATATTCAGACACGAATATGTAGGTCTGATCCATCAATTAACTTGTGACTGGAGGCATAGCTTAGGAATTTGCTTTATTATTTCCAAGTCCCAAGTTGTGAACTTCCGATTTTGTAAAATTCAGTAGTTAATTACTTGTTACTCCCCTTTCTGCAACTGCCTACTTGTAAATAATTTCCTTCTTTCAGTGTTGAATTTTTATTTATTTCCAATGTTTAATTTCAGGAAAATGAAGAAACAAATCAGTTTATTGGGCTGCAGAAGCATAAGGAAGACAATGATTATTTTATATAGATTTTTTATTCAATTATGTCTGAATAATTAGATTTTTTTATATAAAATGATGAGCCATATTTGCAAAAGCATACAAAAGACTGAATATTTTATATAGAATTTTTTTGGTTCAATTAGGTTTGAGCACTAAAAATGACGAGCCATATTGTAAAGTTTGTTATATGCTTGAAGCTAGAAATGGGATGGTTATAATTCTTACCCTCAGCCTACCTCTTCTCTTGTTATATATCGTTTGAGTATACTCAAACATGACTACATATTGTGTTGAGTTTTGGCTTGACAATGACAGAATTGAGAATTAAAAAATAGGTGCAATGCTAATTACCTTAAATCTAACACTACTGCAAACATTCAACAAAAAGTTACAATCCAAATATATAGTTTTACCTAAATCACTCTCGAAGGCTTGTGTCTCCACCCGGTCTTATTAATTGCAGTTCATTAAGATCGCTTATGACCCC
Source organism: Gossypium australe (assembly GCA_005393395.2). Taxonomy (NCBI): domain Eukaryota; kingdom Viridiplantae; phylum Streptophyta; class Magnoliopsida; order Malvales; family Malvaceae; genus Gossypium; species Gossypium australe. Next base: position 137,062,574 of record CM016626.1, on the reverse strand, counting down.
TTCCACCTGTAAACCGACCACAGCCTCGATGATATGGTTTTCTTCCACGTCTGGATGATGCACCCATGTTAAAGTTCTGGGATGATTCAAAATTGCCTTGAACACCATCAGGTTGCAAATTACAATTCCCACCTATTGTTGGTCCATTTGTCGAGATACCTTGTAATGCACTGTTGAATTGTTGGCCCTGCATGCCCATTCCAAAAGTTCCATTTTGACCTGCAATCCCCATCCAAGGTGCAGAGGCTAGTGCAGCAAATAAGTTTGACTGGCCACCAGGTAAGACCAGATTAGGAAATGCATTCGAACTAGGATCAAATTGCTGCTGCTGATATGGCATCATGGTCGACATTGCTGGGGTCGGCAAAGGAATAGGCTGCTGTTGATAATTCTGCGAGAGCAATGACATACCATCTGCAGAAAACCTGTTTGGAAAAATAGCATTTTGTGAGTGCTGGACTGGCATTCCAGCAGTCCAAACTCCATTTGAAGGTGTAATAATACCAGAAGACTGTGGCATGACCGAAAATGGTGGAACAAAGCCAGATCCACCACCAAAATTTGGTTCTCCTATGACAGAAGATGAACAATTATGATTAACCAAAGATGCTGAGACTGTGGTGAAATTATGTTGATTCTGATTAGGTGGAAGCTGACCCATTCCGGTTGATGTTTGCTGGGATGAGTTCTTATCAGTTTTCCAACATCCATTCTTACTCTTATTTTTCTTTTTATTGCTTTTCCGGTTTCCCACTCTCTGGTCATTCATGGCTCTCTTTGTCATCTTTTGCATCCTCCTGTACTCGGCCTCCTTTTCATCATCCGAAAACTCAGCATCGTCTGATAACTCCTCATCATTCTCACCGGATGCATCATATCCTTTCTTGTGAAGTTTCTTTTCATTGAGAACATGATTAGCAAATTCAGGGACAAAAGCGATAGAAGTGCCTTCATGGATCCCAGCAGGGACTTCACTCTCGGAATTATATCGTACGACATAATACGGGTTTTTTACAGGTCCAAAGATTTCATCCACAAATCCCAATGGAGATCTGTCTGCAGTAATCCAAAGAATCGAACCTTCATTCAGAGGGTTGTGCTGCTCTCTTCCTTCAACAATAACTTTGGTACTAATCACCTGTAGTAGTGAAAGGAACATCATTAGACAAACCTCGTGATTAAAGATCACCAAGCTCTGAGAACATAGCTATGTGATTGTTTAACAAAATTCAAATAAAAATTTAAGGTTTGGCCTTTGTTATTTGCAACAGAGGTTCCAACTTGCCCTTACCGACAAAACAACTCCAACAGGCAGCATCTGATGATGGGGTTGCAGTTCAACATCCAGTGGTGGAACTTGGGGAAGAACCTACCAAATTTAACAGCATTTATTATGCACTACTTTAATCATATAGTTCAGAACTAAAGAGTGCATGAGAGAGAATTCTAGATATAGGTTTCTGCAGTTGACAAGAGAGGATTAGAGTGCAATGAAATGCCTGATCTCTATCAAGCAAGAATCAGAGTGCAATAAAGTCTAATGATCATGAGCTTGGATGGGTTAAAAATATACAGCCAAAGTTAGCCAAATAAGGCTCCAATTGTAAACAAGGTTAATATAAGATTACTACATCAAAGTACATGGATGCAAAGATCCGCTACGAGCCAGACTCAATTAAATTGAAGAGATATGACATGGTTTCATCATGAGGAACTTAATCTGCAATCTCAGCAGAGCAAAAAACAATAACTTTCATCCAAAAGCATGTCAAAACATCTTTGAACAAGCAAAAGTTCAGTACAGAATGATTTTATCTCTTATTATAGACTACTCCAATAAACAACAGAAAGAAACACATTACAGCTTGAGTTGGAAATATTAGACATAAAAAGCACACAAACATGATACAAATACACATGAATATCTCAAAATTAATATAACAAATACTAAAATATTAAAAATCATATAAAGATAAGATACCACGATTATGATCTAACAAAGTACACAAACTTGACATGAATACACAACAATAAGGAATATAATAGAAGCACAAAAGGAACTTCTAAAAGATTTAACCAAAGCTACAATTTTACCTCAACTTCATTCTTAGACTTGATGGGACCTCTCAAAGCACCAGCATCTTCCTCCTCATCATCTACCTCATCAAGTTCAATATCTAACGCACTAAGGATTTCATCTGTTCCGTCCTCTTCATCATCATCATCATCATCATCCTCCTCCTCCTCGTCATCATCACTGTCAGTTCCATCAACAGCCACCTCTTCATTAATACCTATTATCTCACCTTCTTCAAGTTCATCTGCACCATCCACATTTTTTGCCTCCACCTTCACTTTTTCTTTATTCTCTTCCTCTTCCTCTTCCTCTTCGCCCTCCTCCTCCTCATCCTCGTCATTATCATCATCACTGCTACTACTAGAAGATGATGACGAAGAAGAACTTTCACTGTCAGACTCTGAACTACTACTCCCACTCTCTAATCCGTCAACCAAACTAACGTTTCCAATCACTTCTTCAATAGGTAAACTCAGATTCCCTTCTGGTTTTGACTCTTCTTCCACCTTCACCATACAGCCTGACTCACTTCCAACCGGCTCAGACCCACAAACAATTGGCTTGAGCCCATCAAAATCTTCTGCTTTTGATTCCTCAATAGATAAACTCAGATTGCTTTCTGGTTTTGACGTACTCAGATTGCTTTCTGGTTTTGACGTATCTTCTTCTACCTTCACTGTACGGCCTGGCTCACCTTCAACCAGCGCAGACCCATGAGCAATTGGTTTGAACCCATCAAAATCTGACTCAGACCCATTAAAGCCATGCTCGCTTACATGGGTTTTGTCAAATTTATCTTCTTTACCAATCTCCATACTGTTATCAATATCGGCAAATACACTCTCTTCTAACTCAATCCTATCTAAATCTGGGAAACCTTCAAACCACTCCTTTAAACTATCGCTGAACATTAAAATTAAATTAAACAAAGAACGCCCCAAATCCTTTATTTTTCTGCTATTCTAATGGAAATAGAGAAACGGAAGAATGATACTAGGAAAGAAAATGAGTGCCAGAGTTAGGGTTTTACATAAGGGTTTAGAAGACGCATAAACGTACACGTATATTCCACCAAAACGACGTTGTTTAATGCAGGAGACTTTAGAAAGAAAATGTTTAAATTTGTCAAAGCTCCCTGTACTCTTATGAAATTTAAAATTTAGTCCCTTGTATTTTTTTATTTAAAAATTTTAGTCCCTCCATCTAATTTTGTTCGTTAATAGCTGTTATAAAAAGATAAAATAATATTTTTATCCTTCAATATTTTTAGTTTTTTTTTTTCAATTTCATCGTTACCTTTTAAAGTAAATAAAAAATTTAAAAATTAATATTTTCCATATTTTAAATAAAAACATAAGAATTAAAAAAATTATACTTTAAAAAACTAAAATTATGAAAATATAAAAATATTTAAAATTCAAAAAATAAATAGTCATTTTAAATATATACAAAATGTAACACCCCTTACCCGAGACTGTTGCTGGAGTCGAGCACGAGGCATTACTAGACTTAACTACTAATTCAGCATAAAATTTAAAACTGTCCATCTGCGTCATAGTCACTAAATTATTTATATCTGGAGCTACTGAAATCCAAATTAAGATCCGTTAATTTTCCCTGAAACTAGACTCATATATATTTTTACTATAATTTTTTCAGAATTTTTCATGTGGCCAATTAGTACAGTTTATTCATTAAAGTTTCCCCTGTTTTACTATTCAACTGTTCTGACCTTTCTTCACTACGAATCAAATTACTCTTCATACAGAATTCATATGACCTTCTTATTTAGTTCTTTTGAAAATAGACTCATTCAGGATTCCATACATATAAACCATATCCCACAATTATTTTTGTACAATTTCTAATGATTTTTCAAAGACAGAATAGGGGATCACGTAATCATTCTGAACTAGTCTCACAAAATTCAAATATCTCAAAATATACTAATCATTTGTTTGTTATGTTTCTTTTATGTGAAAATAGACTCAATAAGCTTCAATTATATATCTTATTCACTTTCTAATTCCATTTCTTATATTTTTGGTGATTTTTCAAAATCATATCACTGTTGAAATTTAAAAACTGTTCATTGCAAAATATTGTTAACTAGTTTATAACATCTTTACTCCATCTCATTTAAACTCTATACATGCCATATAAATCTTTAAACATATAACAAAAGCTACCGGAATTGATCTGGATAGTGAGCTTTGCTGTGATGATCCGATCTATCACTTCTCTTTAATTCAATCTACTTAAAAATATCAAACACACACAAGTAAGCTTGATGAAGCTTAGTAAGTCCATAGGTTTAAAAGTAGCATATCACACATAATATTTCCACACAATAACAACGTATTTACTAAAGTTCCCTGCCATTCACAACCATTGTTAAAGTACTTCACATAGTTGAGCTCAACATTAACAATCATTCAATCTCTTTCATTTGATTCACACCTTTTGTATTACTTATTATCAAATTAGGAAACGTCTTACGAATTTGAGTACGTCGTTACTCAGTGCCACGTTTCACAACTCAGTATGGTTAATACCATACCTACATTTCACAACTCAGTATGGATGATACCATACCTACATTTCATATCTCAGTATGGATGATACCATACCTACATTTCATAACTCAGTATGGATGATACCATACCTACATTTCATAACTTAGTATGGATGATACCATACCTACATTTCATAACTCAGTATGGATGATACCATACCTACATTTCACATTTTCCATGGATTAACCATGGTATTATCCGTCAATTCATCACATGTCACGACACGAACGTACTCAATTCTGCGTTTTTCCTAATTTGAATTACCGCCATTTATTCTTTCATTTTATTATATTCTTCACAATCCCACAGCAAATTCATATTTAACAGCACATTATATCATTCAATCTTTCACAAATAAACATATAAATTCAACCATATGAACTTACCCGGCTGATTTGTAGAAGATATTGAAATTTAGGAACTACTCTGCAACTTTTTCTTTTCCTCTTTCTTCTTTGGTTTCTTGATCTATAATGTAAAATATTTTCACTCATTAGCATTTATTTCATTTCTATTTCACTTCATAATTTATGCTCTTCAATTTTTGAAATTGCACTTTTACTCCAAAATTTACAGTTTTTACAATTTAGTCCCTGCTCAATTCAGCCATCAATTGAACTAATTTTTCTCAATAAACACTTTATTCTATCATAACAAACTATTTTACAACATTTGATATTCTGAATTTCAACACCAACCTCTAATTCACAACTTTTTCACAATTAGGTCCTAAATACCATTTCCTATCAAAATCACTTAATAAAACCACCTTAATATGAAATTAAAATTTAAATTTCATAATAATTCATCATAAACTTCCATTTCTCAGCAATGGTAACTTTTAATTTTACCCACTAAATCAAAAACTAATGAATTCTATAAGTGGATCTAGTTGTAAAAGTCATAAAAATATAAAAATTATCAAGAAAAAGCAAGAATCAAACTCACATGATGTAAAGATATGAAAAACCAGCTTTCTCCAGAACTCCTATGGTGTTTTGGCTGAGATAATGTGAAGATTTATCTAGATTATTTTCAATCTTATCTTAATAAACATGTTAAAATTACAAAAATTCCCATTTTGCCCTTATTTCACTTATCCTCTGCTGATTTCCTTGCCTTTGCCGTCCAGCCTTTTCACCTTTAGGTTTAATTGCTCTTTAAATCCTTTTTATTTTAACACTTGAGCTATTTAGTTCTTCTAGCAATTTTGCATTTGTTACAATTTAGTCCTTTTTATTTAATTGACTATCCAAACATTTAAATTTCTCAACCAAACTTTAATACTAACTTAATAACACTCCATAAATATTTCTAAAAATATTTATGGTTCGTTTTCAAATTCGAGGTCTCGATACCTCGTTTTTGACCCATTTGACCTAATAAATTCTTTTAATTCACTAAATTCACCAATCCACAAATTCTTCTAAATTCTCACTTGACTCATAAATATTAAATTACTATCTTACTCAATCTTACCTGTCGGATTTAGTGAACTCATATCACCATTTCCGACACCACTGAAAATTAGGCCGTTACACAAAATTCCAAAATTCAATGTGACCTAAACCGGAATGGACCAGTTACATCAAGAATTGATTGGAGTATCGGTTTAGTAAGAGGTAAAACAATCGATTGACCTACGAATCAATATGGACTAGTTGAATCGACAATTGAACTGATTTTTATAAATTTTTAATATTTTTATTTTTAATATTTTATTTGCTTTGAACCGGTTGGACTGATGGTTTCAAAAACATTGCCAAGTTTAAAACAAAATTTACTTACTCAGTTTGGTTGGGTTACACGAACCATGAATACCTCTTATTACTATTCAAGTAGTAAATAACATTTTTTTTTTGAAAATTTGGCAATATTTTTGGAACCAGAAATAGTTTTTGAACTGGTCAAACCAATCGATTCTCAATTCAAACGGTTTGATTAGTTCAAAGTAAATAAATTATTAAAAAATTAAAAATTATAAAAAAATTGGTTTAACGACCGATTCAACTAGTTTTTTAATTCGATTCAACTAATTTGTGCCAGTTCATGGTTTTTATCTTTCACTAGATCGATATCTTAGTCAATTATGGGCCCAACTAGTTTGACCAAACGGTTTTGTCTGGTTTACACAACATTGAATTTTGAATTTTTTAAATATTTAAACTTATTTTTGAATTTTAGATAAATTTTATTTCTTTCATAATTTTAGATTTATTTTAATATTTATAGTTTTTTATGTTTTTATCTAAAATATGGAAAAGTTATTTTATAAAATCTTTAAATATTTGTTTCCATATTGACAAATTATGGAAAAATAATAATTTTAAAGGGTAAGGACCAAATTAACAAAAAAAATTGTAAATATTAAGGGATAAAAATGTTATTTAATCTTTTTATAACAACCACTAACGGAAAAATTAAACGAAGGGATCAAGATTTTCAAATAAAAAAAGCATAGAGATTCAATTTCTTGAAATTAAAATATAGAAATTAAATTTTAAATTTCAAAAATAGTATAGAGACTTTTGACATATTTAAACCAAAGATATATTCCTTCAAAACAAAGTTGTTTAGTATAGGAGATTAAAAAAAAAAAAAAGAATAGCGTAAACTATACAAATGATTTATATTTTGTCTTAAAAAGTTACAATATGATCACTCATGTTATTGGTTTATTACACTTTAATCACTGAGCAGTTAAATGCTATTAACAGTGAGAACTATAAGTCGTGGGTGGCATTATATATCATTATTTCAAATGAAATTTTTAGGTCAAATTGTACATATATATTTTTTGAGCAATTTAATTTCTTTTGATTTTATTTTTGGCTTAAATACACTTTTGATTCTTGAATTTGATATATTGATACTTATAACTTATAAATTTTTAAAAAGATATAATTTTTTTACAAAATTATAAAAATAATAAAATACTTTTTCTCAAATATGAAAAGACAATTCTTTTTGGCTAATTTAACAATATATGCTGAAAAAAATATTTGAGTTTTTATGTTTTTTTTTTAAAATTACCGATATATGTTGTTTTTGGGAAGAGAAAGGAAAACGCATCTTACAGGGCACGTTTTCACTAATGAGGTAGTGAAAATGTGCCCTGTAGGAGGCATGTAGGACGTGTTTTTAGGAGAGAGAAATGAAAACGCCTCTTATAGGGCGCGTTTTCACTGTCACATCATTGAAAACGTGCATTGTAGGACATGTTTTCCTTCCAATGGTAACTTTTTCAACAGCTAAAACACCACCAATAGCCATAATTTTTCCTATATAAACCCCTCCAAACTGCATTCTTTTCAACTCAATATTCTACGTGTAATCAAGCTCGGGCCACCTTCGTCAACATTGGCGAAGTGGGCATATAACTCTAGTACAATATTCTCAGTAGAGTAATGGGATTCGATCACCGTCTCCAGCTCGTTGTCCCTTGTGATCTCAAAAATTCTTTTTTGGATATCTACATTTAAAGCTCAAAATTCTTCTTTGGATCCCTATTTTGTGCCTAATATTTATCCGAAGCTCTTTTAACTTTATGCTCCAATTGAAAGCCAAATCTTCAGATTGGGCTGATACAAAAATGGGTCCAATTTCGGTCTCACAAATTTGACCGTTGTAATGGATAATAACTCTGACTCGTCTACTAATCTTGAACCAATTAGTCTATTCCATATGTTTAAAACCTAGAAAATAGTAAAAATATAATTCTCGTCACCCAAATTAAAATACTTACACGTAATTTAACGAATTACCTTTGCTTGGAAAACTACGTTGACATTCAAGTTTTTCACGACAACCCTACTCTCCTAATGCCATGTATCCTTATGGAAACAATCTGCTTGAAAGGTTGATATGGAAACTCAAGGGAATGTATTGAGTTTATTTATAGAGGATAATACCCCGAGGCACATCAAACGATTCCAGTAACAACACATGCTGCCTGAGCATCACAGGTTTTGAAGTACATAGTTAAAGTTGAAAATTATGGGGGAGAAAACGCTCCTCGTAGGGGGCGTTTTTAATAAGGCAAGAAAAACATGTTCTATAATATCATGTATCCTGGGATTCCCGGGTTGCAGTGTTAGAAGTTGAAAATGGTAGGGGAGAAAATACTTCTTCGTAATAACAATTTCAACAAGGCAGCAATAATATCATGATCCCAGGTTGCAGTGAGCTTAGAGGCAAAAGCAATTAAGTTGGGGTTATGGTTGAAATGCCCAGAAAGAAAACGCTCATTGTAAGGGCATTTTCAACTGACATGGTAGTGAAAACGCTTCCTATAGGGCGCATTTTCATGCCCTATGTCTAACATCTCAGTGGAAAATGTGTCCTGTATTAATAGTTTACAATGCCATGTCGGCTGAAAATGTCCCCTGCAAGGAGCGTTTTCTCTTTGGGCGTTTCAACCTTAACCCTAACTTGATTGCATTTGCCTTTGAGCCCACTGCAACCCAATATTCCCGGGATAAAATAAAAAATATTATTTTTTTACCCCGCCCCACCCCCTATATAAATGGTCGTTCCCACCTCCATCATATCTATGTCTCATTTAAATTATTTTCTTTTTCTTTTTCTTGCGTGTTAAAATTTCCAAGTTTAAAGATTTATTTCTTTTTGGCTTTGAGACAGAGGTGGATTTAGGGGGGCTGGCAAGTAGGGGTGTCCAATCGGTTAACCGACCAGAATTACCATTAACCGAATTAATTGACCCTTTTAAACCTTTAACTGTTAACCGAACAGAAATTTTTTTCAAAAAAAAATTAACCGAACTGAACTTTTTCGGTTAAATCAGACTGTTAACTGAATTAACCAAAATTTATATATATTTTTTAATTTTTAGTTAAAACAAATATAAAACATATAAAAAAATTAACCAAATTAACCGACCGATTAATTTATATTTCCAAAAAATTAACCGAACCAACCAAACACTTATATATTATAATATTATTTATTAAATTTGGTTAACCGACCGATTTCAAACCGAATTAATCGTTAACTGAACTTCCAAAAAATTATTAACCGACCCCTGACCGAATTAATTTCGTTAACCAACCGATTAACCGAATTCGGTCGATTAACCGAATTAATTCGGTTTTACCTGAAATTTGCACACCCGTACTGGCAGTGGCCCCGGCCCCCCTAAAATGTAAAATTTTTATTTAGGCCTTTAAATCCTTTTAAAAATTTTAAATTAGTAAAGGTAAAATTGCACTTTGCCCCCCCTAAAATTATAAAAATTTGATTTAATCCTTTAAAAATTATAAAGATATAGGCTATAAAAAATTAAAATTTCATTCGCCCCCTAGAAATTTCTCCTGGCTTCGCCCCTGCTTTGAGGGAGACATAGTCATAGTTTTAAGTTGTGCTCCGGTTTACGGTGATGTTTTGGAGCTCGGTAACCTAGAAATTTCACCTGCTTTGTGAGTATGGAGCCATCACTTGAGAATCCGAGATCGCATTGCAACTCGAGATCCAAGTTGATAGTGATTATACGATTTGTGGTTGAAGTGTTACTAATGCTTCAAGTTTACAAAGGTTATGCTGTCAAAGGATGGAGCATTACTGGGGCCCCAGTTGATGGTGGTTATGCAGGCACGACAACAAGTTTCTTCTCGTCAGAGAAGGATATAGAAGTCAAAGATGAAAAACACAGGGGCCTTTCAATATAATCAAGTAATTCATTTTGTTCATCTCCACCGAAGTTAGTGACCCTTTTACTAAAACATGTTACACCCCAATTCTGTCACAGGTTATAATAACGGGGTCACCACCTTCGGTGGTGATGGAAAAACGAATTACTTGATTATACTGAAATGTCACTTCATTTTTATTCTTTGACTTATATATGGGTTTTATAAAGCATACTCTAACGAGGAAAAACTCGTTGTTGTGCTCGCATAACCACTGTCCACTAGGGCCCCAGTTATACTCCATCCTTTGACAACATAACCTTTGTAAACTTGAAGCCCTACTTACACATGAACTCAAGACCGTATAATTACAGTCAACTGGGACCTTGAGTTGCAACGCGATCCGACTTCTCAGGTGATGGCTCTATACTCAAATGCTAGATGAAATTTGTAGGTCAACTAGCTCCACGGCACCATCGTAAATTCAAACATACCTTAAAACTATAACAATGTCTATCTCAAACACGGAAAAAAATAAATCTACAAATTTCTAATTTTCATCTGCAAGAAAAAAAAGGAAAAAAAATAAATTTTAACAAAGTGAAAACGCGTCCTACAAGGAGTGGTTTCATTGATGTGGTAGTGAAAATGCGCCCTGTAAGAGACATTTTCATTTCTCTCCTTAAAACGCGTTTTCCTTTTTCTCTCCCAAAACAACATATATCGGTAAATTTAAAAAAAAAAAACATAGATACTCAAATGTTTTTTTTCAGTATATATTGTTAAATTAGCCAGTTATTTTTTTCAAAAATCAAATAATGATTTAAATGTAGAATTTTTAATTCTAGTAATGACAATATATTGAGAAAAAGTAAGTACTTTATACCATTATGAGAAGTAAGTAAAAGCAAGATATAGAAGTAGAAATTTGAGAATACAAACACAAAGCTTTATTTACATTACAAGGTGTATAAGGTAATAAAATATGTTACTATTGAACTGAAACCAAATAAAAGAAACAGGGTGAAGTTTCCAGTTTCTTAGAAGCACATGTCAAGGCAACAGTAACAACACAGGCCGCTACAACTGCATAAAAACCCAAAAATCAAAAGTTAAAAATCCAATTTCATTATTTATAATCCTTTCTCTATCAGTTTATTTGGTAAGTTTGTCTTTAACGCATCCAAAAGATTGAGAGAGAGAGATTACAATCCACTCCAAAATCCATTGCCTTTGGACTCGGTTTTTCCCATAGGATTTGGAGGTTGATATGCCATCTGGGGAGCTACACAATTAGGATTAGGTGGCGTTGGGACGGTGGGAATATCTGCCATCCTCAACACCAAAAAATTGCTACTATAAGCTATAACCTTCAAACGTTTAGACTCAATTATTAATAAACATAGAGGAAGCTTACCTTTAGCATCGTATTGATCATATTCAACCATGTTACAACTTGGAATGGACTGATCTTGATATCAAGTCGAAAACAAGAATGTTGAGAAAGCTAGCTGGATAACTATAAGATGAGATTAAAGGAAGGGTCTCAAAGGGTTAATATAAAGACACAAGTAAGTGGAGTTGTTACAGCTTTACCATGGTATTTGGTAGATAAGCGAGCTATGACCATTATCTAAAGCTATCCCCCACCTTTGGAATGCTTCAACTCATTCTTTAGAGGACAATTAAGCAATGAGATTTTGATGTTGTTGAGGGTAATTCCATCATTTGCACATGATAAAAGAAACGAAACATGGAAGAATCTTCATATTTAAAAAAAAAATTAATTTGTATTGAAAATTATAGAATAAGTCATTTCTATGCATGCTAGATTATAACATGTTCACAGAAGGGCTCAAACATATAAATATCTATTAGAAATTCTATCACGAGACAACTCTCTATAGGAAACTCGGCAAAATAGTCCCGTAACTTCGGGAGAAGGGGTGCCTTCTCATAAAGGGGGTCGCAGGACTTGCGGAAACCACAAATATAGAACACAAATGTATATTTTAAAAAATAATGAAACGTATGACTTGAAATTAATTACTAATAATTACACACAAAAAATTATTTAAATAAAACAATTGAAAAATATTAATTGAGAATTAAACTAGAACCAACAAATTCATATAGAAAACCCTTTCCACTGAACTAATAATCATTTGTTAATATATTTTTGTTCACCTATGGCATGAGTGTGATAAAATGTAATACACATAAAATGAATTATTAGCATGTAAAAATTATATACCAATTTTTAATACACAAAAAATAATATAAAAACTAGTATAATTATTATTTTTATTATATTTTGATGTATTTAAGTTTTGTTAATGTATTTAAAATATTGTAAATTGATATATTTTTTACATACTAATAATTATTTTATGCATTGATTGATGTTTTAAGTATCTGAGTCATTTTTTGTCAAAAAAAAATGTATCTGAGTCATTTTCATGATATTTTAATTATTCCACTATATTTTTTTATCTTAATTAATTTTATATTTTTAAAAGTTTGCTTCTAACCCAATTATAATAATCTTTTGTAACTTTCATATATATATATATATATAAAAGATGACGAGATAGATGAAGTGAATTCTAACCCATGGATTTGTTTGGTTGGTTATTTGTTAAAAGTATTGGTTGTTCATAGTTTCATTTGGTAGATTATTTTATAAATATCATTCATAATAATTTTTTAGGGGTTTAGTTTATCGGTTTGACCGGCTTAATTGATTGAATTGATTTGATTAAAAATTTATTAAAAATTAAAAATTTGATTTAGTTGATTCAATCATCAGTTCAATTGATTTTTTAGTTAATTTAATTGGTCTATACTAATTTTTAATCTAACCGATCCAAAACTATTCTCTAAACCGATTTGTAATCCAACCGATTCAATCAATCGGTGTCATTTGATTTAGTTGTGGTCGTGGACTAAAATAATCTCCCACTAACTATTTTTTTTTAATTGTAAATTCCGAGAGTGATGCAAATTATAACCAAAATTTGTCCTTAAATGGTCAACTTCACTCACAATTGAGTTGTTTAGTGGGTCTATAAACTTGACTCAAAATGTTGACCAACATCGGATTTGTTCAAAAAAAGAAAGGGTATTTTGGAGGAAAAGCTCTTGATGACTTTCTTCTCTTTAAAATCAATTTAATCAAGAATGGAAGAGAGGTTGGGTTTAATGCTTTTGTTTGTTGATGATTCACCACCTACTTTTGTCATTTCATGGCTTCCATGCATGTTTGCTTTCTACTATTTCATGCCCCTCCATACCAAAATTTAATCTGTTTGAAATACTTAAACGAATTTTTTAAAATAAAGGAGTTGCCATTCATTCATCTACATTTTGTCATTTTAATAAATTTTCAAATTCAACAAAATAAAAATCTAAGTTTAGAAGTATGAGGAAAGTATTAATACCCATTTTTAAAGTCGAGTTTAATTTTAATATTTAAAAATAATTCCCCACAGCAAAATCATGAATTTTTATTACATTCAAAAAGTTGGTATCTCTTCAGACAAGTTGATGGAATATGCGAATGTAATTTTTATTTCATTTCAAGAATTATATTTATTTATATATATTTGTAATAAGTAAGTATCGAAGACTCTCTCGATACCAAAATGAAATTTTGATAGTTTATTATCATTTAGAAATACTGTCTTTATTATTACTTTTTTTAAATCTATAAAAATATATATGAAATATCACATTTACATGATAAAAACATAAAATGAGAAGTAATCTTCCATTTTTTTAACAATGACTTTTATTTATTATTCTAGAAATTGTAGAGCAAAACAATTAACACAAAAAAGAAATACTTGGCCAAATTTAATCCTCAAAGAAATTTATTAATGAATTAACCACCTTTTACCTAAGATTGATTTTAAAGCATTTTAACTAATCAATTTTATCTTGACGTTGGTTTTATAATAGATTGGGACAAATGTATTACTAATATTTTTTCTTTTTTGAAAAAAATAATAAATACTCGTCGTAAATGATAAATGATAAGCTTTATCAACACAATTACAAAGGTTTTAGTTTTAGCATCAATAGGATATCAAGACACGTTGACAATTGGCTTTCTCACAATTCAAGCACGACATATCTGGAGTGATTGCAAGTACTTAATATGATAAGGAAATCAACCTTGGATGGTCCAAAGCGGTGAGCAAAAATCAACAAAAGAATCGTGCATTCCCCAAACTAGAGAGGACGACAACAAAACCATCTCCAAAATCACTTGTAAAACTAAGGTTACATGATTAAGCAAGACTAAAAAAAGTGTTACAAGAGCAGGCAAAAACTTCTAAAATTGAAAACTTATTAAACAATGGAAAAACAAACAAAAAAATATAAAACTTAAGAAAACACGGGTCCAAATCAACTCGCAAAATCATTTATTATTCTGAAATACTCTCAAAATAGAAACATATTAGGAAGCTAATGAAGAGCCATTCGCTTTCCAAGAAAAATTACTAGTGGCTAATGGAGTTTTAGCAAACGACAGGCACCGTCATCTGTCCATCACAACTTGTGAAGGCAACAAAGATACCCACAAAGTAGATATGCAAATTGAAAAGAGAGAAGACTTGTGGAGTGAATGAGAAAAAGAAATAAAGAAAAGGTTGGTGGGAGGGAGAAAAAGACGGGCGATAGCCAGCTCGGAGGCTGGCACCGCCGCAGGGCAAAACAAAAGATAAGAAGCAAACGGCTTGAAGAAAAAAAAGAGAAAAGTTTTTAGGTTTTTTTTTTACTAATCATTTTTTATCTGCTCGTTATCCTAAAAAAATTGGATTTAATAGTTTCCAAGGTTACTAGGCATCTCGAAAAATCGAAAACATATCGCATTAAAAAATGGTTTGAGGCAATTAAATAATTTCATTTTTTTTCTTGTCGAAAAATATTTTGAACACATTTATTTTATTTTTAAGCATTTTTAGGTACATATTTATATGTTGTTTTGCAACGTCAGTGCTAGCCTCCAGGCTGGCTATCACCCGTCTTTTTCTCCCTCCCACCAACCCTGTCTTTCTTTTTGCTTCTCATTCACTCTACAAGTCTTCTATCTTTTCAGTTTGCAAATCTATTTTGTGGGTACCTTTGTTGTGTTCACAAGTTGTGATAGACAGATGACAACGTCTGTCGTTTACTAAAACTCCACCGGCCACTAGTAATTTTTCTTAGAAAGTGAGTGGCTTTTCATCAACTTCTTAATATGTTTATGTTTTGAGAGTATTTCAGAATAATAAATGATTTTATGAGTCGATTTGGACCTCTGTTGTCTTAAGTTTTATATGTTTTTTTTGTTTGTTTTTCCATTGTTTAATAAGTTTTCAGTTTTAGAAGTTTTTATCTACTCTTGCAGCACATTTTTTAGTCTTACTTATGTATGTAACATTAGTTTTACAAGTGATTTTGGGGATGGTTTTATTGTCGTCCTCTCTAGATTGGTGAATGCTTGATTCTTTTGTCGATTTTTGCTTGCTGCTTTGGACCACCGAGGTTGATTTTCTTATCGTATTAAGTACTTGCAATCACTCTAGATATGTCGTGCTTGAATTGTGACGAAGCCAAGTGTCAACGTGTCATGATGTTCTATTGATGCTAAGGCTAAAGCCTTTGTTATATTGATGGAGCTTGTCCTTCACCATCTACGACGAGTGTTTGTTATTTTTTTCCCTGAGTTGTATGGTTCCATTCATCATTCATTGAATAAATTAATGAATTTACTTTTAAAAAAAGGTACATATTTATATTTTTTAAATCAAGAAACTTTTTTTTTTCTAAAATATACCTTGTAGCACATTTTTTTATGTTTACAACTGGTTTCTTTTTAGATTCTTTTACGAGATTGATAAAGATCATGTTTTAGAAGAGGGACTGTGGACCTTCAATACCCTTTTTCTATTGGTTCATAAAATGGTTGAGGGGGAAATCTAATGTTAGTTTATTTGTTTTTCTGCAATTTCTGGGTACACGTGCATAATCTGTCGCATGGTTTGTTCTCGAAAGCAATGGCTCGACAATTCGGTAAATTTCTTGGCTTATTTATTGATTATGATGTAAATCCTATTGTTATGTGTTTTAGAAATTATATGAGGATTCGAATAAGGGTAGACGTTTGGGTTCCTCTCCAACAACGAAAAAAACTTGTGTTGGCACACACAAAATTAGATTTATGCCCAGTGTGACACTCCAAACCCGGCCGGGACTTTTCTACCCAAATTTTGAGTGACACATTAGCCATTGAGGTGACTCTCTGTTAAACATCTACAGTTCACACCAACCATCCATACTCACTATACATATACAGAGTATTTCATACAAGCATTTAGTCCTAAAAGCATGCTTTTCTAAATCAAACAATAAGTCATATAATCAGCGGAATAAGGTGTACCTGAATTTCACAAGCTCTACTAACTGCAGAATGTCTCGTTAGTTCATATAAGCAGTATCATATAATTCAAGCAGCAATTTCAACCAAACAAGCAAACACGGAGATTGATGTGTCTCACGTGACTAACTAAAAATATGACGAAGGCAAGTGCACCTATCGATAAATAGTATAGCTATGGTGAGTAGAGATATTGTATCCACGAGGACTAAAAGTATTAGTAATTACCCTTTTTCTATTATTTAGCCGACAATTTGGAGTGATAGATTTTAAACTAAAATTACTAAACTAATTTAACTAAGAACTCAACATAGAATGAATCAGGAAAATAATCGAATATTAACCAATGAGATAGACAATACCCAGGAAAGAATCCACCTAGACTTCATCTATTATTATGAATCTGAATTAAACGATTTATTCACTTGGTATCTTTATCCGTAGAAATCCCTAAATTATGCTAATATCTCTTTCGAAAGTAAGAGCAACTGACTCTAGGTTGATTAATTGAAATTTCTTTCTAATTAAAACCCCTATTATTTCATTAACTTGATCTATGGATTCTCCTATTAGATTTGACTCTAATCCAGTAGATCTATGTCATCCTATTTCTAGGATTACATGCAACTCCACTCAATTATGCTAGATCTACTATTAAATAGGGACTTTTCTCCACTGAACTAAACACATTAAACATGAATTAATATCCCGAAAATATTAACACAAGAGATAACCACACATAACTGAGAACAAGAAAAGTATTTATCGCGTAAAACAGAAATCAAATAATAAAATTTATTATAGGTTTCATCCTCCCTAGGTATCTAGGGAATTAGTTCATAATTTTGAATAAAAACATCTCAAAGTCAGAATAACCACAAGACATAAAGAAACTCATAAAACTTCAAAAGAAATTAAAAGGAGGTCTTCAATCTTGATGGAGATTTGCTTCAGAGTTGGCTCCAATGGTGTTCTTCGAGTTGTTTTCTTCAATATTCTCTTATGGCTCCCATATCTCTTCTTCTATTTGGTAGCCTAAAAATTACGTTTTTCTGTGTGTTTAGGAAGCAGGTTACGAAATCGACAAGGCCTGGCACATGGCCGTGTGTCCAGCCCGTGTGGCTCCTGAAATATGTTCTTTTTGATCGATTTTCACTCGTTTCTTGCTCTTTTTTCTCCTTAATGCTCACCTAAGTATAAAAACATGAATTCAAAGGATTAGGAGCATCAAATTCACCAATTTGCATAATTAATCATCCAAAAAGCATTAAGAATGGAATTATAATATGTTGCTTTTATCACTTATCAGAGATTAAAAAGTCCAAAAACTTAAACAATCTGAAGAGTCCATTCCCAACCCTTGAAAAATGATTTATAAATTATACAAAATTATCTAAGTCCCATTCTAAGTCTCTAACCCGGGAATGTCCCACATTGCCTTCTTGGGGTTTTATAAGCTCAGTGCACATACTGTAGAAATAAGTTTGTGCGATGGATCACTGAACTGCCACCCTCCTTGCTACCCCGCAAACTGTTTATCTGAAAGGGAAAAATAAATAGATGAGCTTGAGAAAGCTCAGTGAATACACATGCATACAACACAAGAAAACACGTCAATAATTCACATACTAAACAACTCACTTACAGACAGATCGCATATAATAGTTCATACATAAACGGTTTTATATGTAGGTGGTTCGCATACAATCAATACGTTTAGTTTAGTGATATATTGACAATTAGTGAAAAGGAAACATAATTAAATAATATACTCATTGGACAAATGAATCTCCCATAACACACCCTAAGACTCATAGAGTCACTTAAATCGCCATATAGTGTAGCACGAATGCTCACACTCTCCAAAAACCACACCTTTGCGATCCCCGGTGAATGGATTATTGCTCGACATTCTTTTATTTCTCCATCGAATCACTGAGCCACAATACCCTATCATATAATATAAGTGAGCACTCAATAATCCTATGGCATACCAACTATATCTAATGATTTCAAAAATTCACAATGCCAACATATCACATTAATACACTAATTTTTAGCAAAGCTCACAGTACCACAGCCAGTCATGATATAGTTCGCAAAGCATTAAGCTCGCATATACGGAGCGTCAAGCATAAAATAACAGGGTTCGCATATGACATATGTTCGCATATGGTGTGGGTTTTCATAATATTATAGGTACACACACAACAAAGTAGATTTAAAGTTCGCACACCATCTGTATACATTTATATATTAAACAATACAAGAACCCATTTAGTGCAAAGATATGTATATATTGTTTATAAAGAATCCTGCGCATGCATTCATTGCACAAAACCCCTTTTTACATCATGATTATCTATTATATAAGTATGCGTACCCATTTAGCCAAATAATATATATTATTTATAATAAAACCACCCGCTTGCATTTATAATATATGTCATAACCCTTTTTTCAACATGTATATATTTATTATATAAATTATAACCCACAACACTTATATATAATATATATAACAGTTCGCACCAATTATATCACAAAGCTTTAAATATTGAGCTCGCACTCACATATAGGCTCGCACAGTTTAAAAGTATGGTTCGCAAATCACAACTCAGAGCTCGCATCAAATTACCACAGGGTTCACATGAAAACATAACAGGGCTCGTATGTACATGCCAGCGTTCACACATTAAATAAAAAGGTTCGCAAGCCTTACTTGACTTCCTGTTGTGCGCGACTTCATTTTCAAGTGCAGTACACAGAGTACTCACCTTGGTTCACCACAATGTCATCTACGAGACCACCTGCTTGCCTTTGTCCCTACCCGTCGATGCTCCACCAATATTTTCAGCTTCGCTCAGAAACATACACATTACTTACTGTCCGAAATATTTTAACACTTATTCTACTCAATTACAGCTCACGACCTATGCAATCTCCACTAAACTCACACGATATATTTACTTAACCTATTTACTATCTCTTAACCTTCCCACCTCGTAGGTATTAACAAACCTAAGCTTATTTTCGATCCTCGCCAAATAATGATTGTTAAATTCATTAAGTTTTATTTTTAAAATCTGATGTGACAAACATATAATTATATGTTTAATGCTATGCCAGTTTGTTATTTTCACATATTATTCACTAAAATTTCAGTTAATTGATTAACACCATCATTTGTGTCAAGATCGAAATTTCATAATTCGAAAAATATAAGGATTTTGTATGTAACACTCCAAAATTTTAGAAGTTAATTATGAGAATCTACAATAATTAGATTTCTGTATCTCTAGTTCTGTGCTCTGATTTTATGTTTAGGGTCTGGAGTTTGAGTTGCATTGTTAAAAGTTTTTTTTTTTAAAACAACCCTTATCCATGTATTACGTAGTTAAGTGCAATTTTATGTAAATCTGTGTCAAGAATAAGCCTACTAGTTCACTGGTTAAGCATCTTTTTGTATTCCGTCTGGTTTCGAGGTCGAATCCCATTGTACGCGTTAGGAGAAATTTTTTCTTGTTGCCGAAAAACTGGATGGTGGTTAAGACAAAAACTTAAACATTTATTCTTTGGCTTTCCTGACATTCTCTTCTCCCTGTTCTTTCTTTTCTTTTCTTTTCTTTTCTTTTCTTTGTGCTCTTTCGATTCCTCTTCTTGATTGTGTTCGGTAAGTGAATAGCAGAATTAGTGAGAACCATAACTTATTGGAAGATTTCTATGTAAGTTATGTCTGAATCCTTCAATTTCTATGAAGTTTCGTTAGTTTCTGTTGCATTGCCAATTGAGAATTTCTGATTTGTTGTCGTAAACTCTCTAATAATTAGTCGTTTTGCTTCCTTAGGCGTGAGTACGGAGGGAAGTGGTCCTTCGCGAGTTGTGCCAATTTAGCATTGTTGAATTGTCGGTAAGTGTTAAAAGTTAACGTCGAGGTTTCGACATGTTTGTTTTAGTGTTAATGTACGTTGATTCATGTTTATAGTTATTAATTGGTTGTGGAATGGTTAAATTAGGTTTCGAGATTTCTCCGTGTTGTTTCTACTGCAAAATCTCTTCAGGTGCGTGTTGAAAACACCATTTTTTGCGAATTTCAATCGCTACAAAATATAGCTGTCGATGCCACACGGCCAAGCACACAGGCGTGTGTTCAGACCATGTGGGTGGCCGTGTAACTCACTGTTCATTGATTTGGGGCCACACGGGCGTGTGTTCAAGCCGTGTGTGGCCATATTAGTGCAGGGTTCACGCGAGCAACGGACACGAGCGTGTGTTCAGGCCATGTAACTCTCTGTTTTTGATTTAGGACCACACAGCCAGGGACATAGGCGTGTGCCTAGGCCTATAAGACATACAGGAAAGGAAACAGACATGTGTCCAGGCCGTGTAACTCACTGTTTATGTTTTGGAACCACATGGGCAGAGGACACGAATAGGTGTCCACGCCGTGTGAACCATACGGGCGTGTATCCAGGCCGTGTAACTCACTGTTTATATTTTGGTACTACACGGGCAGAGGACACAAACATGTGTCCAGGCCGTGTGAACCACACAGGCGTGTGTCCAGGCCATGTGGCATATGAATCAGGTTTGAATCTCGTTTTTCTGAGGCCGTGTGTGTGGCCGACACTGATCCTAACCTCCTCAATATATGAATGATTTGAATTCGATTGTATGAGGGCTTTCTAATGCTCTATGATTGACATATGTATAACATAATTGTATATATATTATGATAGCTATTTTTGTTATTGAACTGCAATTTGTAAATATGGATTTTTGTACACTGCATATGTATGGGCTGGGATATTATGAAGAATGAAGCACTCTACTCTGAACTAGTGGCTAAGCCACAATGTGGATAATTTTAAATTTGGCGCTTTGACACATTCTGATTTAGCAGCTAAGCTGCAACTTTGTAAATGTGTTAGACAGACACTATACGGTGTGTAGGGTTGGATGGGCATTGATGTAACAGCTTATTTTTTAGTGAAATTGGAATAGTGGTTTCGGAACTCCGACCCAAAAATAAAATTTATTTTTATTTTATTAGATGGTCCGTATTATGATAGACATGTTGTGTGAAAATTTTATCGATTAAATGTTTAATTATGAGGACTAAATCGCATAAAATATGAAAGTTGAATTCTAGTAGCTATAAGGATTAAATAGCTATGGAATTCAAAACTAGAGGTCCTTATATGGAATTAGACCATTAAAGAAAAGTATGTAGATTTTTGGTGACTCATCCATGGAAAAATTAGAAAATAGTAGGGACTCAATTGGAAATTAAAATAACTAATTTTAAAAGATGGTAAAAAGAAAACATCATCTTATTTTGTCATCTTCAACCCCAAAATTAAATGGAAACCCTAGGAGAGAGAGAGAAAACTTTCAAGGCTTAATTGGGTAAGTTTCCTTGTCCTGTTTTTAGTAATTTTGATAATTTTGAAACCGGGATAGTCTAATCTATCTATTTGGGGGATTAATTTGAAAAGTTATCAAAGTATGGAAAATGGGTCATGGATGAATATGCTGAAAATTAGAAATTTATGGTAGAAAATGAAAGGTTGTTGATAGATAAACAACTTTTACAAAATGATTTTTGATGAAAACATAATTTAGGGACTAAAATGTAAAGTTGTGAAATTTGATGAAAAATTCTGAATTTTTATGAATGCATGTGCTGTAAATTTATTTAATGGGGTTTTGGTTAGGCTTTGAATAGGGAGTAAATTGCACAAATTTCATTTTTCGAGCCTAGGGACAAAATTGAAATTTATGAAAAAGTTAGGGGCAAAATGGTAATTTTGCCTAGAACATAAATTGAGTCCAAATAAATATAAAATATGTGAATTTGATGATTAAAGCTTTTTATATAGATCCGAACAACACAAATTCGAAGTTAGACCGAGGAAAAGAAAAAGTTTCGGATTAGTAGATTTTATACGTGAACACGTGTCGAGGTAAGTTGGTGTAACTTAATCGAGCATGTAAATATGTTGAATTGAATGTTGTGTTTGTATGGAATGTGACTTATACTGATGTACATTATTTGAATGCTATAATGAAAAAGATAATACATGCTTGAAATGGTGAAAAAGGGTTAAGTCCCGATTGAATATTGGATTCCGATGATAATATGCGCTTTCTCGAAACAATAAGGTCCTGCATTTGTTGCGGATGAGATTTAGCTCGAGCGAGTAATCCTATTGACCTTGTTATAGAAAGGATTTAGCTCAGATAGGTAATCCTGATATAATACCTCTCAAGTATATGCTACGATTAGGGTTTAGCCTGGACGGGTAATCCTAATTGAGCTCTTCTGAGCATACGTTATTTAAAGGATTTAACCTAGACTGGTAATCCTGTTATACGATAGGTGGCTTGAGAGTGTATACCTTGAGTAAGTGCCCTAATGGGTACTCCTGAATAAAAATTGACGGATTTTGGAACTGTACACCTTGAGTGTACTACTTGAGCATCAATCGGAATTTCAATGATTCAACAAACATACAACTCTTGACATGGCATGAGAATTATGAGATGAAATGATAATGACTTGAAAGAATATTGCATGAAGAGCTCATCTATGTTTACTTGATTGTTATGAAGATTTTGGTGACTAACCAATTTGATTGAATGCATGTGTTTAGGCAATGTTGCTAATGGATGGTAAACATGATATTGTATGCTTAGATTTAATAACAAGACTGGTAAGTTTAATTTCCGTTATACGAACTTACTAAGCATGGAATGCTTACTCCGTTTTATTTTCCCTGTTTTATAGTGCTCGGAAGCTCGTGAAGGTTGGAAGATCATTGGAGCATCCTAACACTATCAACTAGTTATTTTAGGTATACATAGTAAAATCATTTTGGTATAATGGCATGTATAGGACAACTTGGCCATTAGTGGCATGTTAATGATGCTTGTAATCTAGCCATTGGAATGGCTAGTAATGGTTATTTTGGTATGATTAGATAGGTTATTATGATATAATCATATGTGATATGTTAATTATATGTGATCAAATGATGTTAATGCCTAAGTTAATCCAAGGTAAGTTTATAAACACATATGCATGTAATGGTATGCCATGTTGAATGATGGAATTGTTTAATTTGAATGATTGTAATGGTTGGTATTGGATGTGTGTTTCAAGTGCAGGTCTTGGGTGAAATTTTGGGTGAGAAATGAAGCTAGAAATGGCTTTATTTTGTCCACACGAGTAGACACACGGGCGTGTGTCTAGACCGTGTGTGACACACGGCTGAGTACATGGGAGTGTAGTTAGGCCGTGTGTCTCCTGCACTTAATTTTGAGAAACAGAATTCTTAGAATTGAGCACACAGGTAAAGACACGGGCGTGTGTCTTAGCCGTGTGTGCTACACGGCCTAGAACACGAGCGTGTGTCTTGGCCGTGTGTGCTATACGGCATAGAACATAGGCGTGTGTCTTGGCCGTGTGAAACCTGCACCTAATTTCGAAATGAATTAATTGACCACATGGCCTAGCACATAGGCAAGTGACATGGCCATGTGCACAAGTCAGAGAGTTACACAGGGTCGAACACGGTCTCTAGCACAGGTATGTCCCTTGGACCACACCAACGTGTGAAACCTGCACCTTGGAAAATTTTTAAAATATCGCGAAAAATTCTTAGAGTTCCCGATTAAGTCTCGACTCGACTCTAATCCTCGTATTGGGCCTCGAGGGTCCAATTAAGGGATGTTTTGAATGATCTTGGTTAATAAATAGTAATTTACATAAATTAATTATAAAATATTTTGAAAGTTCTAGTAATGCTCCGAAACCCTATCCTGACAATGGATACTGGTTAGGGGTGTTACATTTAGTGGTATCATGGTTTAGCCGATTCTCGAATTTGATGTAGCAAACACGAGTGGAGCTATACATGCCATTATATAAATTGTGATAGTGTGATTACTCCTAATCATTTTAAATGTGTTTTTCCTATAGTAATGCCGTCCAACTGAGGTAGAGCTGAATCCGAGGAAGCTGAGAGAAATGCTTCAGCTTCAGTTCAAAGTGTTGCGTCTGCGTCTGGTAGTGAAAGGCCCGTGTCTGAGGGCCGAAGTGAGGAGGCAAAACAATCATTCTTTCAAATGATGAATGAATGGTTTACCTAGTATTTGAAGACAAACCCTACTGTACAATAACCCCTCCACCTGCTCCTCAACCGATTCCTAAGGTACCACATGGTGCTGAACATGTTAGAATTGGTAAGCCTCCGATAGATAAAACCCGTAAACATGGGGCAGAAGAAGTTAGAGCTACCACAGATGATGATCCGAAAAATGCAGAGTTTTGGCTAGAAAATACTATCAGGTTTTTGATGAATTATCATGTACAACTGCCGAATGTCTGAAATGTGTAGTATCTCTACTGAAGGATACAACTTATCATTGGTGGAATACCATAATTTTTGTTGTACCGAGAGAGAACGTTACATGGGAATTCTTCCAAGCTGAATTCAGAAAGAAATATGTTAGTTAAAGATTCATGGATTAGAAAAAGAAAGAATTTTTAGAATTCAAACAAGGAAACATGACTGTATCCAAATATGAACGAGAATTTGTAAAAAAATGGATTCTAACCGAGGCTGAGATGCGTAAACACTTAGAAGAGGGTATAAATGAAGATATCAAGTTATTGATCGAAATTCTCGAAATAAGAGAATTTGCGATGTTAGCTGGAAGAGTACAAAAAGTTGAGGAATTGAGTAAGGAAAAGAAACAAGCTGAACAAGAAGCTCGGGTTTCTGGAAAAAGAACTATGATTAAGTCACAATCAATTGCTTCTAAGAAATTAAAGAAGTATTATGATCGGGTGACTACCTCTACAGGATATTCTGGAAGAGAACGAGGCTCTCAACATTCTAACCCGAGGTCTTCATCTCCATCTGTGACCAGTGTGGGTAGTGTTGGTAATCCCAAACTGAAATGTAAACATTGTAACAAATTTCATCATGGGGAATGCCGGTCTAGGAGTGGGGCTTGTTTTGGATGTGGTTCACTTGACCATTTTCTCAAAGATTGTCCAGAAAGAGTTGAAAAATATATAGAACCAGCTTCAAAGCCTAGTAATCCTGCCGACAATTTTGGTGGTAGTCGAGGTACTACCAAGGATACAATAGTTATATATGAGGCATAAGCACCTGCAAAGACATATGCTATTCGTATATATGCACAAACTTAGTGACTGTTAAAAATTTACTGATATTACTACTTTGATTGATCCTGGTTCCACACATTCATACATATGCACGAACTTAGTGACTATTAAAAATTTACCTGTTGAATTCACTGAATTTGTGGTTAAAGTTTCAAACCCCCTGAGCCAGTGTGTTATGGCGAATAAAGTTTGTAAAAACTGTCCGTTGATGGTAAAAGGTTATTGTTTTTCGTCTGACTAGATGTTATTGCCATTTGATGAATTTGATGTGATCTTGGGAATGGATTGGTTAACCCAATATGATGTAGTGGTGAATTGCAAACAGAAATATAATGTATTGAAATATGAGAGTGGTGAATTACTTAATGTTGAATATAATAAACTGGATGGATTACCTAATGTAATTTCAGCAATATCAGCACAGAAATATGTCAAAAAGGGTTATGATGCTTATCTTGCAAATGTGTTGGATACCAAAGTATTTGAGTCAAAGATTTAGTCAATGCCAGTTGTATGTGAATTTCCTGATGTATTCCCAGAAAAATTACCTAGTTTACCACCGGATAGAGAAATGGAATTCTCTATAGATCTTGTTCTGGGTACAACACCTATATCCATAGTACCTTACAAGATGGCTCCTATTGAATTGAAAGAACTGAAAACACAGTTGCAAGAATTAATTGACAGAGGTTTTGCTCGACCTAGTTTCTCACCTCGGGGTGCGTCAGTCCTGTTCGTAAAGAAGAAAGATAGATCTTTGAGATTGTGCATTGATTATAGACAGCTCAACAAAGTTACAATAAAGAACAAATATTCATTGCCTCGTATTGATGACCTGTTTAACCAGTTAAAATGTGCCACTGTATTTTCGAAGATTGATCTCCGTTCTGGTTACTATGAACTACAGGTAAAAGAATCGAATGTGCCAAAGATAGTTTTTAGAACCAGGTATGGACACTATGAGTTTCTTGTGATGTCGTTCGGCTTGACAAATGCACCTACAATATTTATGGACCTGATGAACAGAATTTTTAGCACGTATTTGGATAGGTTTGTAGTGGTATTTATAGATGATGTTTTGGTTTACTCCCGAAATGAAAATGAACATCCTGAACATTTGATAATAGTGTTGCAAACCCTGCAAGAGAAACAATTGTACGCCAAATTTAGTAAATGTGAATTTTGGCTACAGGAAGTTAGCTTTCTTGGGTATATTGTATCTACTGAAGGTGTAAGGGTGGACCCGAATAAAATTTCAGCCATTGTTAACTGGAAGCCACCGAAAAATGTGTCTGAAGTCTGAAGTTTTCTGGGACTAGCTGGTTATTATCGGAGGTTTGCAAAAAGTTTTTCAATGATAGCTTCTTCGATGACTCATTTACTATAGAAAAATGTAAAGTTCGAGTGGACTGATAAACGCCAGCAGAGTTTTGACAGATTAAAAGCTTTATTGACAGAAGCACCAGCGTTAGTTCAGCCAGAATCGGGTAATGAATTTATAGTTTATAGTGATGCGCCATTGAATGGTTTAGTCTGTGTTTTGATACAAGATGGTAAAGTAGTAGCTTATGATTCACGACAGCTAAAGCCACATGAAAAGAACTACCTGACACATGATCTTGAATTGGCAGCCATAGTGTTCGCATTGAAAATCTGACGGCATTACTTATTTGGTGAAAAATGTCACATATTCACTGATCATAAAAGTCTGAAATATTTGATGTCATAGAAAGATTTGAATTTGAGATAGCGCAGATGGCTTGAGTTATTGAAAGATTATAACCTTGTTATTGACTACCATCCGGGAAAAGCTAACGTAGTGGCAGATGCTTTGAGCAGAAAATCATTGTATACTTTGCGAGCAATGAACACCCGATTGTCGATGTCTGATGATGGTTCAATCATAGCTGAGTTAAAAGCTAGACCAATGTTTTTACAGCAAATCTCCGAAGCTCAGAAAAATGATAGTAAGTTGCAAGCAAAACAAATCAAAGTGAATCGAATCCTGACTCAAAATTTCAGATCGGGACTGATGGTTGTTTGTTATTCAGAAACAAAGTATGTGTACCGAAAAGTTCAGGACTAGTACAGAAGATTTTGAATGAAGCTCATATTGGTAACATGTATATACATCCTGGTAGTAATAAAATGTATAATGATCTGAAAAGATGTACTGGTGTGCAGGAATGAAACAGGATATTTCTGAGTTTGTATCTAAATGTTTGATATATCAACAAGTAGAAGCTGAACATCAGTTGCCTTCTGGACTATTACAACCGGTTATGATACCAGAATGGAAATGGGAAAGAATTACTATGGACTTTGTATAAGGGTTACCCTTGTCTCCAAAGAAGAAAGATGCCATTTGGGTAATTGTTGATCGGTTGACAAAGTTTGCACACTTTATTCCAGTACGTATGGATTTTCCTTGGATAGATTGGCTAAATTATATGTTTCTGAGATTGTCAGATTGTATGGAGTGTCTTTCTCCATTATTTCAGATAGAGACCCTCGGTTTACATCTTGATTCTAGAGCAAATTGTAAGAATCTCTAGGGACTGAGTTACATTTTAGCACTGCATTTCGTCCCCAGAAAAATGGTCAATCTGAAAGGGTAATACAGATCTTGGAAGATATGCTTCGATGATGTATACTTGAGTTTGAAGGTAACTGGGAAAGTATTTGCCCTTGGTTAAATTTGCTTATAATAACAGTTATTAGTCTAGCATTAAAATGACACATATGAACCTTTGTATGGTCGCAAATGTAGAACTCCATTGTATTGGATAGAACTCAGTGAGAAAAAGTTGCACAGAGTTGACTTGGTCCGAGAGACAGAGGAAAAAGTGAAAGTAATTCAAGACAGTTTGAAAGCAGCCTCTGATCGTCAAAAGTCCTATGCTAACCTGAAATGAAAAGAAATAGAATTTCAAGTCGGTGACAAAGTATTCTTGAGTATCACCTTGGAAGAAAGTTCTCTGGTTTTATCGTAAAGGAAAATTTAGTCCACGGTTCATTGGACCATATGAGATTACAGAAAGAATCGGACCAATTGCATATCGATTAGCTTTACCACCAGAGCTTGATCAGATTCATAATGTTTTTCATGTGTCTATGCTAGGGCGGTATCGATCCGATCCTTCACATGTTATTTCTCCGACAGGGGTAAAGATTCAGCCTGATATGACATATAGTGAAGAACCAATCAAAATCTTAGCACGGGAAAAAAAGTTAAGAAATAAAAAGGCAGCGTTAGTAAAAGTTCTTTGGCAATGAGATGGTATACATGAGGCTACTTGGGAACCGGAGGATACTAAGAAGAAGCAATTCCCGAACATTTTTACAGCTAATATTTTCGTGGAAGAAAATCCCTAAAAGGGGGAGAGTTGTAACAGCCTATTTTTCAGTAAAATCGGAACAGTGTTTCCGGACTACAAACTCGACCCAAAAATAAAATTTATTTTTATTTTATTAGATGGTCTGTATTATGATAGACATGTCGTGTGAAAATTTTGATACAAAAATTTTATCGATTAAGTGTTTAATTATGAGGACTAAATCGCATAAAATGCGAAAGTTAAATTCTAGTAGTTATAAGGATTAAATAGCTATGGAATTCAAAACTAGAGGTCCTTATATGGTAATTAGACCATTAAAGAAAAGTATGTAGATTTTTGTGATTCATCCATGGAAAAATTAGAAAAGAGTAGGGACTAAATTGAAAATTGAAATAATTAATTAATTAAAAGATGATAAAAAGAAATATCATCTTATTTTGTCATCTTCAACCCTAAAATTATATGGAAACCCTATGAGAGAGGGAAGACACTTTCAATGCTTAATTGGGTAAGTTTCCTTGTCCCGTTTTTAGTAATTTTGATATTTTTGAAATCGGGATAGTCTAGTCTATCTATTTGGGGGATTAATTTGAAAAGTTATCAAAGTATGGAAAATGGGTCATGGATGAATATGCTAAAAATTAAAAATTTATGGTAGAAAATGAAAGGTTGTTGATGGATAAACAACTTTTACAAAGTGATTTTTTATGTAAACATGATTTAGGGACTAAAATGAAAAGTTGTGAAATTTGACGAAAAATTCTAAATTTTATGAATGCATGTGTTGTAAATTTTATACTGGGGTTTTGTTTGGGCTTGGAATAGGGAGTAAATTGCACAAATTTCATTTTCCGAGCCTAGGGACGAAATTAGAATTTATGAAAAAGTTAGAGGCAAATGGTTATTTTGCCTAGAACATAAATTGAGTCCAAATAAATATAAATATGTGAAATTGATGATTAAAGCTAGTTATATAGATCCAGACAACACAAATTCGAGGTTAGATCGAGGAAAAGAAAAGATTTCGAATTAGTAGATTTTATACGCGAACAAGTGTTGAGGTAAGTTGGTGTAACTTAATCGAGCATGTAAATATGTTGAATTGAATGTTGTGTTTGTATGGAATGTGACTTATATTGATGTACATTATTTGAATGCTATAATGAAAAAGATAATACATACTTGAAATGGTGAAAAAGGGTTAAGTCTCGATTGAATATTGGATTCCGATGATTATATGCGCTTTTTCGAAATGAATAAGGTCATGTATTTGTTGCGGACGTGATTTAGCTCGGATGAGTAATCCTAGTGACCTTGTGATAGAAATGATTTAGCCCGGACAGGTAATCCTGATATAATATGCAACGCCCCAATTTTTCTCAATTCCAGCTTTTGTAAATTTGTTACAAAAATATCTATTGATGTTTTTGAAATTAATTGACACACAAATGTGTATTTGCTTCAGTGATTATGTGTTCTGGGTGTGTGTGTGAAGTCTCAAGTTCAAGCCTTACCTTAGGTGAATTTTGTTTATTTTTCTGATTAAAGCAAGGGTACAGTAGGCTTAAGTTTAATTATTTGTAAAACCATATCAGAATGGGCCTGCTAGTCTGGTGGTTAAATGGAGTATTAAATGGCTGGAGGTCTGAGGTTCGAATCTCTACGCGAAAGAGAATGTTAATCTTTTTACTAGGCTTCCTAGAAGAGTTGTGCAGAAGATGGATTCTGAGTAGTGGATTGTTAGTGGGTAGTCAATTGAGAGAATATAGGGGAGTAGGGATTATTTTTTCGGCTTTTAGAAGAAAGAAGAGAGTAATGGAGTTTTCGGCTTTTAGAAGAAAAAAGAGAATAATGGAGTTTTCGGGTTTTAGAAGAAAGAAGAGAATAATGGAGTTTTCGGCTTTTAGGAGAAAGAAGAGCAAAGAATAATGGAGTTTTTGGCTTTTAGAAAAAGAAGAGAAAAGAATAATAGAGTTTTCGGCTTTTAGAACAAAAAAGAGAAAGAAAAGGTGGAAACCCTAAATGTCGCAAAATAAAGAAGAGAACCCTCCCTATTTATAGAAATTTTGGCTAACTCCTAACCTTGTAGATAGCTCCTATCTTTTCTCCTTTTATCTTCCATATTATCAACTATAATATCTACATTATCTTATTCATATAAATCCTCTTATTTTTGAGCCTTGTTGCCATCCACTCCACCTAACCCAAATGCCGAAAATTAGCTAACTTAAACTAAAAGAATTGGGCTCCATGAAACTTAAATTTGGGCCCCTTATTCCCTTGTGTGGCATCACCTCATTGCTCCCTAAGTGGCGCCACTGACCACTGGGCCACAAGCCCATTTTGATGTTTTAAACACAGATACTACCTTCTAAACCCTATAATGCCCAAACAGATAATTTTAACCAAGGCCTCTGCCTAAGCCTGAGCCCAATTTGGACCCCTGACACTTAAATTAACTCATTACACATGTTCACCCATTAAACGCATAGGCCCAAAAATTCAGGATGTTACAGTTCTACCCCCTTAAAGAAATTTCGTCCTCGAAATTTCCAACTAACTATTAATCGTACTACCCAAGTCTCACCACTACACTTTCGCTGCGCACTCTAATTCTAAAGCCAAAAGAAACACTTAGTATACTATGGTAGAGTACGCACCGATATTCGCATCTAAAGCGTCCTCGTCCCCTTGTACACATTCTACCAATTCACGTTTATCTGATGAGAATTTTATGAATTATTAGTTCTCTTCCACTGATTAACCCCGAACAGTCTTATGAATAGTAGTTTTAAGGGTAGTTCTTTCGAATTCGCAGTTATATCTACAATTCAGTCTCAAGTTCACATCTTCTAGTTCTAAGAAGCACATACATTCAATCATCATACACCAACATACATATAACATCGGTGAACTCACATTCCTCACTTAAAGAGCATTTTCGTCATTTCACTACCCAGGGGATTTTCCGTAGTTTTGCCCTACAGGGTATTTTTTTTCCAAATAAAGTATCTTGGTAATTTTCTTTGAAGTAGAGGTACTTTGGTACACATTTTTTTTAAAGCATGGGTATTTTGGAAAACAAGTTTTTTTTTTTTGCAAACTGGGTTCTTTTGTAAATTTAGGGGTTTTCGAGTAAATTTGCAAAACATGGGTGTTTTATAAAATCATGGTTGTTTTGGAAATTTTCACAAACCAAGAGTATTTCAGAAATTTTGCCAACCGGAGTGTTTCGGTAATTTTCACAAATTTTGGTAATTTTACAATTCTGGGGTATTCTGGAAATTTTCACAAATCAACTGTGTTTTGGAAATTTTACAAAACTTGGGGGTATTTTGGTTACGAAATAGGGTGGCTGGTCCCTTTCGGGTTTTAATCACAAAGTTTGGCCCACCAACAAGTCCTCACGGCTAAGGTGAACAGTCACTATGCACCAGGTAGGATTCTAGCGAAGAGGAGGTGAGTCACTAGGACTGCTTAAGTACCAGGCTCTTCCGGATCCAATCCTAGACATGCGCATGCCTGTTGCCACACCCTAACCCTGCGACTTGTTCACGGGTTTGTTTGGATAGATTAAGTCTTATGAATTTAAAGAGTTGTTTAAACTAAGCCTAAAGTCCATCAATACTATCATACTAGTCTACATCCATAAAGCCCATCAAGCCCAACATACAAATCACATCCAAAAGTTTAGAATACTTACCTGCGTGGACCGGGTGCCGGTAGACTCGAAGGTCATATCTTCTTCTAGAAATTTTTTTTTTTCAAATTCACACTAACTTTACAAAAACATTACTAGACCCATTTCACAGGCCGAGTTTTGAACTGGGCTCTGATACCAAATTGTAACACCCCAAACCCGGCCCATGCGTTTCGACCGGATCTGACGTGCTACGGGTTGTACATTGAAAACTTTTGCTTCATTGGTTTCGGAAATCGTAAGTTAATTAGACAATATTTGAATAAATAGGTGACCTTTTGAAAAAAAACTTGTATTATTATTATTTTGAATAATTAAACCTTTTGACAAAATTTCATAAGTTGCAAATATTAAAAATTAAGCAGTGAAATATAAACTATGGGGTCTTACTACATAAATATTCCAAAAATTAAAACTTAAAGAAAAGCCGAAATAATCTATAAAAATAAAAACTTGATGGCCCCTCGAGTCCGTCTCGGCTCCCATGTCCACGATCTACTGCTCATCTAAAAAGTTAGGGAAAAATAATAGGGTGAGTCACCAAGACTCAGTGTGTAAATCCCGAAAACACATAAAAGGCTTGGGTCCACAAACACATTATGAGCCCTGGCCCATACACAATGGCAACAATCATAATCACATGATAGATAATAAATAATGCAAAGCCCAACCCATCCTAGAATTCCATCCTCTACACACCAACCCGTACCAACCATCACACCTTGGGGATTTCTACAATCAACCCTCCATCTGCTACACACCATATCGACAACTGTGCTGCCTGTCATAAAGATCGATCACTATGTGACCTATGTGGCGAAGCCACCGATCACTATGTGACCTTAAAAATATATCGACAGCTGTGCTGCCTGTCATAAAGACCGATCACTATGTGACCTATGTGGCAAAGCCACCGATCGCTATGCGACCTTCTTCCCCTTCATCATGTCAATCCCATCCCCATGCTTACATGCAAGAACATAAATATATTATCATCACAGATTATCACATACTTCGATACACATAGAGATTTCTATGATTACGTACCTGACATCCTTTGCCTAACCCTTTTAGGGTTTTATTCGACTGTCTACACAGCCCCTTTTCGGCTTTTAGCCCATAACATATATTTAGTACAGATTACTATACAGCCTTTTTCCGGCTTTTAGCCCATAACAGACATTTAGTACAGATTACTTAGTGTGTTAGAGATCTACACACGACTGTTCATACAGCCTCATTTTCCGGCTTTTCAGCCCCTAACAGGTATAATACAAAATAAAACTTATGTGATAAGGATCTACACACCTGATTACCGTTAAAACGAGACCCTCTAAGTCGACGCTATCCGTAGCCAACACCACCGCTATCTGCCTTGAAATTCTGAAAAGAGATATGAGATTCAGGGACTAGTGTTTCCGGCTTTTAGATCTAAGAGATCTACTTACTAGAGAAGATTCGGCTACTCCTAGAAAATTCCGGCTTTTTGCGAAAATCAGGAAGAGAAGATGATTCGAAGAAATCTATAGAGATTCGGCTTTTAGAAGAAAGAAGAGAAGAGAATAATGGAGTTTTTGGCTTTTTAGAAGAAAGAAGAGAATGATGGAGTTTTTGGCTTTTAGAAGAAAGAAGAGAATAATGGAGTTTTCGGCTTTTAGATGAAAGAAGAGAATAATGGAGTTCTCGGCTTTTAGAAGAAAGAAGAGAGTAATGGAGTTTTCGGCTTTTAGAAGAAAGAAGAGAGTAATGGAGTTTTCGGCTTTTAGAAGAAAGAAGAGAATAATGGAGTTTTTGGCTTTTAAAAGAAAGAAGAGAATAATGGAGTTTTCGGCTTTTAGAAGAAAGAAGAGAGTAATGGAGTTTTTGGCTTTTAGAAGAAAGAAGAGAATAATGGAGTTTTTGGCTTTTAGAAGAAAGAAGAAAATAATGGAGTTTTCGGCTTTTAGGAGAAAGAAGGGAAAAGAATAATGGAGTTTTCGGCTTTTAGAAGAAAGAAGAGAAAAGAATAATGGAGTTTTCGGCTTTTAGAAGAAAGAAGAGAAAGAAAAGGTGGAAACCCTAAATGTCGCAAAATAAAGAAGAGAATCCTCCCTATTTATAGAAATTTTGGCTAACTCCTAGCCTTGTAGATAGCTCCTATCTTTTCTCCTTTTATCTTCCATATTATCAACTATAATATCTACATTATCTTATTCATATAAATCCTCCTATTTTTGAGCCTTGTTGCCATCCACTCCACCTAACCCAAATGCCGAAAATTAGCTAACTTAAACTAAAAGAATTGGGCTCTATGAAACTTAAATTTGGGCCCCTTATTCCTTTGTGTGGCGTCACCTCCTTGCTCCCTAAGTGGCGCCACTGACCACTGGGCCACAAGCCCATTTTGGTGTTTTAAACACAGATACTACCTTTTAAACCCTATAATGCCCAAACAGATAATTTTAACCAAGGCCTCTGCCTAAGCCTGAGCCCAATTTGGACCCCTAACACTTAAATTAACTCATTACACATGTTCACCCATTAAACGCATAGGCCCAAAAATTTAGGATGTTACAGGAACAACGAATCACTTCAAATTAGGGAATCAGGTATTGTTGAATAAGGAAGACCCTCGAATCACCAATTCAGACCTCAAGACAAACGAAGAAATCACTTTTGAGGTACTTAATGTCTTCCTATACGGCACAGTCGAGGTAAACAATCCTAAATTCGACACTTTTGAGGTAAACATTACTCAACTTAAACTATATCCATAACCGAAGTGATCGCATGAGAAAGGATTTTCACCTCCTCAAACCACCATGACCATACGAATGAAAGGTAAAGTCTAGCTTAAGACTATAAACGAGCGCTTCTCGGGAGGCAACCCCAGCACTAACCCTATTTTTACATTTTTATTTTTTATTTTTTATTTTTTTCCTTTTATTTTTCCTTTTAAGCACCTAACCATAAACTAACCAAAGAGTAGATTTCTAGGACACACGGTCTTACACACAGGCGTGCCGTGGCCGTGTGGAAGCCAGAGGATGAACCATGGGCGTGCCAGTAGCCGTGCACAACCAGAAAAGAATTTCTTTTCCCAACACGGGTTGCGATACTAGGCCACGCCCGTGCTAACTACCCGTGCGAGGTTACTGACTTGTCGAGCACGGGGTCCACACGCCCGTGCCCCATGACCGTGTAAACTCACCGACTTGTATACCACAAGCTAAACACGTCCGTGCTACCTACCCGTGCAAAGTTACTGATTTGTCGAGCACGGGCGTGTCAGCTATAACATGGCCGTGGCTACCTCACCTGAACGCACCCAAAAATTTAAAATCCCAAAACACAGGCTACATCTCTATTTAAACCTCATTCTCCCTTTTTCTAGTTTTCTTTCATTTTCCATTATTTATTTTTATTTTAATTTTATTTTCATTTTATCATTTTTTCTTCTTCTTCTTATTCTTTATGATATTTAGATTTAGCTTAGGATTCAATAAAATTAGGACGGCTACTTCGAGGATTCAATTTCAAACGGTTCGATACGCTTCCCCACGCTCACCTCCAATCCTATCCGATTTCTTTAACTTCATCCAAAATTCAGGAAGTTTCACTTCTCTCCCCATCTTATGATTTTTATGATTATTTTGCTATTAGCCATCTTTGTACATTGAGGGTAATGTACATCTTAAGTGTGGGGTTAACTATAGTATTATTTGAAAATCCCTGAATTATGCCTTGTTCAAAAGTAAAGTCTCTCATATTATGATTAGAATGAAATTTCCTATGATTTATGATCTTTGTTGATATGTTTTGGAGTAAGTCATTGATAATTGTGCATTGATGATTAAATTTGAAGGATACTAGAGAATCAAGCATGATAAGTCTATTTTTCAGAATTAAAATTTTTAGGTTGTCTACCTGAACCTGAATATTACTTTGAAGTTTGAAATTTACGAGGTTGACATCAAAATACCCATAATTTTTGTGAGATTTTGAGCCTTTTAAAGCATACATTCTTTCATGCTCACTTTCTATTATGAGTGTGTCAACATTGATTTGTTATTCTAGAACTTGCCTCGATTATACATGTTGAAACCACACCTTTGATTTGATATACAGAGATGATAAAGGCACCTAGGTTTTAACCCACTCACTCCACTAAAAAGCCTACCTCCATAATTAACCCCTAGTGAACCCCGTTTAAGCCTAACAACCCTTTTCATTGACTTACCTACTAATATTAACCCAAAACCCTTTGTATTTGTTATCACCGTTCTTTTTAACTACCCTTTTTGTCGAGATTTGATTTTGAGCAGTTACCTAACTATGTTCTCTATTTCAATTGTTAAAGTTCGTTATTATTATTGAAAAAAAAAGAAAAAAAAGAAGAAGCTCGTATTATTAGTTTTCAATTGATGAAATTATTTAGGATTAGTTCATTTTTCTAGTTAGGTAATTTTTCAGGCCAGTCTCGATTCTAACCTTCTAATTCAGCCTTTATCCATACCCTTAACCTAAGCCCCGTTACAACCCTGCTAAAGACCTTTTGATTTGTGTATCATCTCATTTTTACAGTGGTGGAGATTTGATTTTCATGCAAGCCTATGGGATTAACTTTTCATGTTCGACTTATTGAGTGCTAAATTTTGAACCTTAAACACTTTGAGTGATTTGAGTGAATCTTTAGTGAGGATGTTAACTCTTGCCAATTTTGAATCAGAGGTAACTATTCAGGTAAAGGGAAAACGCCTATGTTTTCATGCTATAAATGTATGACTTTGATTGTTTGAATCTTTAGGACTCTTTGAGTTGAATTATCCATGTATGAATTATCTTTGAATTATGATAAAGCATGATTGATGAATTTTATGAATCAAGGAAGTTCGTTCTGATTGTAAGTTGAGAATTTTGCTTGAGGACAAGCAAAAGCTTAAGTGTGGGCCTAAAACGGGATAAAAAGCTTAAGGAAAGCACCCGAGGATAAAAAGAACATAAAACGGGCCTAAAACGGAGTAAATAGGCCTTAGCACGAAATCGACACGGCCTGACCCAAAGCCCACACGGCCGTGCCTCGAAGAACACCTAGAGCACGGCCTCAACCCCGTCACACACGGCCGTGCCTCAAGAGAAATCCGAACACGGTCAGGTCTCGATTCACACGGGCGTGTGACATAGTTGTGCCTCTGACGCTGGAAAGAACAATTTTAGTCGGAAAAGGATACTTAGGGAGAAAGAATCGCGTTCCAAGAGCCTATAAATAAGGCCCAAGTATCACCGGCCAAGAGGAGCGAAAGCGAGGCCAAGGAGCCAAGCCGAGAAGGTCAGAGTTAGGGAATAACGCGAAGGATAGCCAGTTGATCCATCCCAAGAAGCCGGAATTATACTCAAGACGGCGGAATTCTCCTTCGATTCCTTCAGAGGGTTTTAGGATTTTTCTTATGTTTTGTTTTATCTTTTCTCTTACAATGGTTTGTTATTTTGTTATGAACTAAACCCCTCAGATACCTGAAGGGGATGAAACCTAGATGGATTTTATTATTTGATTTTTAAGTTATATGATAAATTACATAGTTTGTTCTTAATTATGTTGCTTAATCCAAATCTAGTGTGCTTAGGTGGAGGAGGAATAGACCCTGTCTAAGAGAAGATCTAACATAATTAAACGGATTTGATCGAACACCTAGAGATAAGGTTACGAGATTTTGCCGGATTAGGGTGAAACCTAATATGGGAGTCTATTGATCGATTTACTGCTATCCTAGGGGGTTATTATAAGCGAACGAGAGTTCCACTAATTAACCTAGGGTTAGACGTTATTCGCCTCGAGAGAGGGTTTAATATAGGTTAGGGAGTCTCACGGATCAAGCTAAGTAAAAGAAATCATATAATTGAAGGTTAGTTAATAAGAGAAGTCTAGGTGGATTCTTCCCGAGGGTATCGTCAAAATCAACTGAGTTTTTCCTCAAAGTTATTTTCCAATTCGTCTTCTTATCTTTGTGTCCTTAGTTTAGCTGTCGTTAATTTAGTTTAAAAGTAATCTTCACTCTAACTTTAAGACTAAATAATAAAAAGAAATTGAGTATTAATACTTTTAGTTCCTTTGGGTTTGATACCGGTCTTGCCTAGCTATACTACTGTTCGATAGGTACACTTGCCTTAATATCATTGTCAGAGTTAGTCTCCTTTGTTCATTCTTTTATAAATATTTAAAACTCTGATTTTACAGTGATCAATATATATGTTAATGAATATCGGAACTATAAACTAAGGCATAAAATTATCTTGTATCCTAGTTGTAACCCACTGCTCACTCATCCCTGTGATACCCATCAATTTTCTCACAAAAGTCGGAACACTGGGAGCCCTAAAATAAACCTTGTCGGCCTGGAACCTCGAACAGCGAAGCAAAGTCATATATTCCTCCAATGTGGGCACTAAATCTATCTCCCCAAAAGTGAAACAACTATAAGCAGAGTTCCAAAACTGAGTTATAGCCCGAAATAGATGCTTATCTACCTTGATATCCAACAAGTAAGGTAGATCACCATAATCACGATAAAACAATTGTTTTACCTCATCACCCCATTGAGTCCATATATCCTTCAATTCTCTAAACTCATTTTGCATAATACTAACACGAGTAAAATCCCGAAGTTCAGATACATACCCGTCAATTAAGCTATCCCCCTTCTCTAATTGTGTTTGCTCCGACCAAGTACGAACAGCTGTATTGTCTCCCACTTTATCAAGGAACTCGTTCTCCATAACCAGCTTTCTAACTTAAAAACTGACCGTGAATCGATATCTCTAAAGAAATGAGATGATATGCACAAAAATGAAACACCACGAGTTAGTATCGCAAAATAAAATATAAAACAAGTGTATTTTGGGTAACTAATAAAATATAGTATCACTCTACCTAAGGTGAGTTCTTAGGGTTTACTATATGCGGTTTAGCTCTACAGTTGAGGTACCCGAACCAGCAGATTCCTCGATCTTCACACATTATAGGCTCATACAGACCGAGTTCGGTTCAGGGGAATACATTTCCCTATGGCCATGCGGAAGTGAAAACTTCACGAAGACATAGGTACAGATGTATCCCGAAAGTAATCCACTAGCCCATGGGGAGGTGAAAACCTCACGAAGGCATAGCTTATCGCTTCCACTTAAGGGTGTGACCACGACGGTCATGCAGTGCAATGCAGAAATATATATTAAAACCACATGCAATAAAAAGATCATATTTTTAAAACCAGAATTTTAAATTCGAACAAAAGGACATGAAATTATCGATTTTACGGCTTGACTCTCTTGTGTCCCCAGCAGAGTCGCCATGCTGTCAAAACCATTTTTAAAAAATCGTTTTTAGAAAAATGGGGATCGACTTTTTAAAACAAAAATGGAAGTCGCCACCAATCCCTTTTTACTTAGGTATGATTGGATCACCTTGTAAAACGTTTTATTTTTAAACATTTGATTTTGGTCCACGAAAAAAAACAAGAAAATGGGTTCGGGAGTCAGTTACGTATGAGGAAGGGTTAGCATCCTCATTACGCCCAAAAACTGGTACCTAATCGATAAAATCATGTCCAAATGTTTGAAATTTAAAAGTATTTAAAAATATGATTTCTTTAAAAACTTTAAGCACTTTAAGTTAAAATTTGAGATTTTCTTGTTCCAAAGGAATATAAACATCACATCCAACACGTTAGGACATGATATTTTAAAACCTTTGTAATCAAAATTATCTCACGATTTACAAAACTTTTTAAAAGGATATTTAGTTATTTAGCCAAACAGAAAATCGCACCCAACACATTAGGGCACTATTTCCCTAGTTTCTAAATACCAAAACATTGCCTTATTTTAAAAAAAAAATTAACAAAATACAATGGTTTTTGCAAAAAATGGATTTTCTTTTTAAATAATAACCATGTAACAACATTGCATTTGCATACTATCACCATACATATTAAAGGCAATTACAATACATTAACAATAATATATTACACAAAATACAACAAATAATAATTCTTATACTAAGGCAATTACGAATATAATAAAGTATAGACAAATATAATGAACAATAAAATTAACTATGAACATTTTTCATAAAAATTTAAATAGATAAAAAGAACAACAATATAAACAATGTGTTAAAAAAATAATGATTTTTAAAAATGGAAAAATATTTAAAAAATGAACACATTATAAATAATTATAACATTATATAATATGTAGCACTTAAAAAAATAATATAATATTTGATATATATATATAAATACTAAAATAATATGTAATAATAAGACAAAATAATAGATATTTACAATTTAATAAATTAATATAGATAATTATTATAAAATATTTAATATGATACATAAATTAATATCAATTTTAAAAAAACTTTAAAAGAGGAAAAAAAAAGATTAAATTGAAATATAAACAGATTTTCAGGGTTAATTTTAAAAAATTGAATTAGTTAATAGGATGTAATTAAATTAAATAAAATAGCGGAGGGATCAAAAAAGTAATTTTCCCATTTCAAAAAAAAACGCGGAGACCCTTGTTCGGGTCCAGGTCGACGCGCGGATCCTGCTTTGCCAGAACGGCGCCGTTTGCTTTCACCTATAAATATTAATTTCATAAAAAAAATCATTTACTTAAGTGTTTTTTTTAAAAAAAACTTTGAAAAACTCTATGGACCCTTCGTCCCTCTGCCTGAACTCCTGTTCGTCGGATTGCTGGGCCACGCGCCATACGCGCCTCCATGGCCGGTGGCAGGAGGCCTAGAACGTCCAATTTTCGTCGCCGAAAGGTAACCTCTTTTCCTTTTTCTCTTTTTAAAATAATGGTTATATATGCGATATGTAAAAAGAAAAAAATAAATAAATAATAGAAATAAATAGAAATAAAAAATCACCTCTGTGCAAATCTGTTTTTATTTCTCTGAGTTTTTTTTTTACAATGCTTTTAGTCTACTGACTTTGTGCAAATCTCTGTGTTCGTATGTTTGTGTGCTCTTTTTGTATACGTGTCCGCTTTTTTTTTCTCCAAAAAAATCCCCCCTTTACCAGTTTTTACAATGGGTTTTATAACCCCAAAAATAAAATAAAAAAGGAAAATATATTTTCCATATCTATTCTTTCCTTTTTTGCTGCGATTTGTTTCCTTTCTGCTTTGGTGTTTCCCTTTCTTTGCAGGTTTGAAGGGGGAGGACGGTGGCTAAGCGCGAATCGCAGCGTGACTGGTGACGTGATCGAGGAACTGCCGGCGAGACGATCAGTCTCCTACTGAAGCGGCGTGACTGTTGGCCTGGCACTGCGGCGTGGCGATTGGAATAGCCCTTGCTTGCAGCGCCTAGGGTTTCAGAAAACCCTAGGCCATTCTGACTCCTGTTTAGAGTCTTGGGCCTTTTGGGCCGTGTGTTTGTTTTGGGTTTGGGTAGCTAAGATATGGGGTCTGGTTTGTAATTGAGCTACCCAGGTAGTTTGTTTGGTTTTGGGCCAAGTTTGTTTTAGTACTTGTAACTGGACTGTTTAATGGACATTTGGGTTTTTTTTATTTCTATTTTTATTTTTAGACTGTGTAGGGGCCCGGGCAAAATGGGTTACTACAACTACCACTACCACATTCATAGATGTTGGATGCATCCATCTCATCCCCATCCCATTTCGCTTCAATCTAATTTTTGCTACTTATCTTTAACATTTTCAATTTTCAAAAGTCAAGTGAAATATTTAAGCATAATTATTTAAAAAATATAAAATATATTTCAACGTAAAATATATAATTTTTCCTATATTATATTATTACACTTTTACCTTTTTAATAATTTATATATATAAGGATATTATGAATATCTTAATAAGTGGATGTCTATCATGATCAAGATAAAGTTTTAATATACTTTAAATTCTAATAGTTATTAGAATTAAATCTCTACTTCTTTTATACTTCTTGTGCCTATAAATAGAGACTTTGATGAAGTATTGTAATCATTCTTTTTGACCAATAAAGAACATTCTCTATTGCTTTTATATTTTCTTTGTTCTTTATTCTCTCCAACTCTCTTTATTTTATAACACGTTATCAGCACAATCTTACTCAAAGTGATGTTTCTTTTATCGACGATCAAATGTATCCTCATGATTTCCAATATCTTTGACGGCAAGATACAAAGTTTTTACAGGAAGTTTCTTTTATTTAATGGTTCATACCTCATCATTATTTTTCATTCTTCTTTCATTATACGTTATCATTGTTTTGATTAACTTACTTTACTTTTTGTTCTTAAGGATGGTGAAAGATTTGATACTGTTATCTATATGAAATCGAGAAATAAGATCCACTCTCAAAGTCTGCTTTTTGATATTTGCTTGGGGATGATCTCTTTCTCTTCATTACAAAGGATGTTTATAATCACTACTTCTCATCCATGGTAACGTAAGTCAATCTAATCAACTTCTTTTGAATTTTGATTTGATTTCTATTAAAAAGTTCAATTTATATAATTCGCTATCCATATATCTATGAATTTATAAAACCCTTCGTGCATTTAGTTATTGAGATTTTTACATGGAGATAAATATTTTTTAATAGAATTGATTGGTTTAATTTTGATTTTCATTAAGATATATGATTATTACGGAATGTGAGTAAAAATACTTACTTATCATGAACTTTGAGATATTCACCCTGTTGGTGATAATTTCATATTAGTGTAAAATTTGATATGAAATTATGTCATAAGAGGTGGAGGTTAGAAAATGTTTACATTTAAACTTTAATAGCTATAAAGTTATTTTAATTTGACATTATTGTTGGAACGCCGGTACCCCATGGCGCAGCAAAATAAAATTAGATCCGGCGATCCAAACCATGAATCCATGTGTGAGGAACGAATCGGGGTAAAATAAAGGTTTCGAAATTACCAAAACTTCAATCTGAGTAGACAACGACGCCTTGGCAACAAGAGTTTTGATCTATTGTCGAATCAAGCCACAACCTTTTCCGATGTCTGCCTCTACGTAATCCACCCGGTTTGACTATGAACGGAAGAAATCTCCAAAACTGTTTTGGAGGTTTATTTGCTTGACGGCTGCTAGACCTAACAAGCAATCACTTAGGGTTTTTTTTTTCTGCAGCTTTGTC
Source organism: Gossypium australe (assembly GCA_005393395.2). Classification (NCBI taxonomy): domain Eukaryota; kingdom Viridiplantae; phylum Streptophyta; class Magnoliopsida; order Malvales; family Malvaceae; genus Gossypium; species Gossypium australe. Next base: position 137,018,473 of record CM016626.1, on the reverse strand, counting down.
TCCTTTTAATACCTTTTATAATGGGTGTCTTTTTCATTGGGCCTTTTATAATTGGTATCCTTTTAATTGGGCCTTTTAATTTGGCCTTTTATAATTGGTATCTCTTGAATGTATTATAAGATTAAATAAATACAATAAAGTTTTTAACCGAAAATTATAATTACATTAATTATATTCGAAAATTATAATTACATTAATTATAATAAGGATTTCGGTAAACTATATTTATTTAAATTTATATATGAATCAAATTCATATATTAATAAAATTATGTTATCATTATGTGTACAACATCATTGTACATATAATATGTTCAATATTTGATTGCCCAATTAAATTAATTCTTTAATTAATTTAATTCATGTGACAATCAAACACAATACCAAATATATTTTATTCTGTTCATTTCAACCATAGGGTGTGACCCTGTAGGTTCTTGCAACGTTAGCAGTAATACTAGAACGATTCTATTGTCACAAACAATGAGTGGCATCTAGCAATGCATCATTGCTACCTAAGTTACAAGAAGTCATGATTCGACATAACCTTTTGTGATTAACCTTTCATGCATTAATCCTTAAATCCTGTATCTCTGGAACGGATACAAGTCATGGGATAGTCACACTTGCATAGTCCATCCCATGTTTCTTGATATCTTGAGTAGATTATGATATACAAATTAGTATGACATCTCATATCAACTTATTTGAGCATGGCCATTGCATTTCTAGTCTCACTCAATCAAGTGGCCTAAGATATTACTCCTATTATGTAGGAGGGACTTATCCTTTATTGATCAACCATATCCCTCTACATAGTTTGTGGTATATCCAACATCAGCCTTTATAGAACAACCTGTTACGGTGTACGTTTGACTGTATCAAAATATACAACTCACGATGCTGGGATAATAATGATCTCAAGTCTGAGGATCATATACATATTAATCACTATGAGTAATGTTGTGACAATTACATAATAATCCAAGAAACATACTCATAGCGGGTCAATCCAATATGTTGTTCTCTAACACACATATTCATGCATTGATTTTGACACTCCATATCAATGACAACTCTTTATCATCAATCAACTACATGTTAGTCTTAATGCATTATTGTTGTCCTAGTCAACAATAATACTCGACTAAGGATCTTTTAAGAATAATCATATTATTCTCAGGACATTATTATAAAACAGTTTATCTATACACACAGAAAGAAAAACTGAAATAATAATGACAGCACTTTATATTAATAAACATGGTAAATTAAGTATGTTATTACAACCATCTCATGATTGATCTTTGGGCATACTCTTACAATTATAATATTTTGTATTTTGTTGTGTTATGATATATATATAAAAATATTATCAAACCAAAATGATTTATTAGTGACATGAATTTATTATTTGTTGTGTTTCATATATGTTTTATTTATACATATTCATTTTATTTTTATATGAATAAATAAAATTTTATTTAAAATATATTAATCATTTATTAAGGTTATATAATAAAATGATTATATACTCTTAAAGAGCTAATATTGCATCAAACTGTAAAAAGCTCTTTAAGAGCTAATATTTTACCTCCTTGTAATGCAAAATTTTGTAAAATATAATATTGTTTTTTAGATCAAGAAGATATAAGTTGAATAAAACCTTCATGTGTTTTACATTAAAAACATAAATAAAAATAACATGAGATACTCATGCATTTGTATTATATGTATTCCCTGAATGAATACATTACATTATATGATTGAAATATCTAATGTGCTCCTGCAGTAGCAATATTGTGAAAAAGACTTTAACAATATTTTCAAACGATCTCATACCTTCTAATGGCTAAGCAAAATAATAAGTTACTAACGAAAAACTAAGAAATTCTTCCCACTAGTTTTGCTTTATTCCCTGAAGTGAATGTAGCAATATACAAAAATTATGAAAAATGAAAATATAGAGTCATGATTGTTGTTGTAATTGAGGATGTGATTGGAGACTAATCATGACAACATGAATAAATAGATTTTGATTTGAAATCCACACATGTTTTGCGACGGTGATTATGAAATAAAGAAATAATAGAGGTGTTTAGAAGTCTATCCTACGTGTAACACCCCAAACCCGGCCCAAACACCACGACCGGATCTGGCATGTCACTAAGAAAATTTAGTAAAACATGTCGCATTTTTGGAAAACATTTGTCGAGTTTAAATATTTATACCGGAAAACTTAATGATTTGATAATTTGTAAAAGATATACATTTTATATGCGGCCTTTAAGAATTAAAAATCAAAATTTAGTACATGCCTTAGTTTATGTTTTTAGCCGAAATTAAGTGTCCAATAATAGTAAAAACCCAAAAGAAAGCCCAAAGTATAAGGCTAGTGGCCCATGGCCTTATTACAATAAAAGATAAAACCCAAACTAAACCAAAATATTAAATATAAATAAACAAAATAATGTTCATGCACGGCCACCTTGCGTCCCTCTCCAGCCCGGTCCGATGCTCTAAGCGTCTCCTGAAAAATGTTAAATAATAGGGTGAGCCACAGGACTCAGTGTGCAACCCTCGTGCACCATCAGATTGGGCCTTAGCCCCACAGAACAGATAACAAAATATAATATATCAGGAACTATGCAAAGCCCAACCCAATCCTAGGTTTCCATCCGCTACACACCACCCTTACCTGCCGATCACACCATTGGGGATTTCTACAATCAACCCACACCGCTACACACCATCGATGGCAGTCATGCTGCAGTTAGATGCTCATCGTCAGACATGGCAATAGCCACTACAACAGATCATGGCAAAAGCCACTACAACAGATCATGGCAAAAGCCACTACAACAGAACATTTCCCCTTTCATCAATCACCCAACCCCGTGAAATCACAGAAACCGGCATACACGTTTATCATATCAAATCAACAGAACCATTCACTTTAGAATGACATAGATCACTAACCTGGGGGTTCGCCTTTACCCTCCTCAGGTTTTCAATAGCCATGCCGGTATTTCGGCATTTAACAGAATATAACAGATTTATAAACATATTCTAACAGGCAATCCAAATGGTGTGAGAATGTTACACACCTGATAACACGTAGTACTACTCTCTATGTCGATACCCTCGCTAATCGGATCTACTGCCCTTTGTCTACAACTTTGCTCAAAAGCCGGAAGAACACGAAGATAAGGCCTCTCCTATATTCGGCCAAGGGTTAGTGTTTTACCCGAATTATACATTTAAATTAACAGATCTCCTTGAAATCCTGAAAGTAACACGATCCGAGTGCTACTGAACTCTGGCTTAGAAATCTAAACGATTGAATCCCCTTCAAATCCCGGAATGCCGCAAATGAGAGAAAATACCCGATTAGTTAACCATATAGCCATTCGACTAAGATCTCTAAAAGCCGAAAAAAGATTAAAATCTCGCGAATCGACACTTACCTTTAGTTTTCTTCAAGATTCGGCACCAACAGACACCACAGAAGGAATTCGGCAATCACAGGAGATGAGATCTAGGGATTTCGGCTTTTAAGAAAATCCTGAAAAAGATGAACAAGAGAAATACTGATGCGTTTTCGGCTTTTAGAAGAACAAAGAATTGAAAAGATGGGCAAGGAAGTGGATAGAGAGATTCAGCCAAAGAGTTTGAAAGAGAAGAGAAGGTAAATGGCAGGGGTTTCGATTTTTGACAGAAAAAGGAAAAAAAAAAAGAAAAGATGATTCTAGTTTGCCGAAAAAGAAAGAAAACTTGAGGCTATTTTCAGAGAACACAATGAAAAATTCGGCACACCCCATTGCCTATACTGAGTCGATTTTTCCCCCTCTCCTGTGTTTGATTTTTGGCCAACTCTGCAACCAAGAGATCACTCTTATCATTCTATCCCTTATCCCTATCAAAACACCCATCCAAAAGAGGCTTAATTATCTCCAACTCTTCCCTCATTTATCAGCTTTAATTATCCACATATTAAAACAATAAAACTCTTATAATTTAGCCTTGTTGCCGTCCCCCCTAGCTCTCCTTGGCCTACCAAAATTGGCCCAATTCCTTGGGCTCCAAGCGGCCATACTGAGGCCCCCTTCCTTTGCCTATTGGCGCCACTTATAGCTCCCTCCTACTGCTCCTTTTATTCCTGGGCCACAAGCCCATTATGCCTATTTTACTCTCAATACTTTATTTAAACCCAATAGTCTCTAAACAAAATATTTTAACCAAGGTCTCAGCCCATTCCTGAGCCCAATCTGAACCCCTAACTCTTAATTTAACATTTTAAACCATCAACACACCAAATGCACAGGCCCATTAAATCAGGATGTTACAGTTCTACCCCCCTTAAAATAAATTTCGGCCTCGAAATTTACCTGATCAGAAGAGATGGGGATACTGCTGTCGCATAACATCCTCTGGCTCCAATGTCGCTTCCTCCGCGCCGTGGTTCCTCCACAAAACCTTGACCAAAGGGACAGACTTCCTTCTTAACACCTTTACGTCTAAATCCAAGATTTGCACTGGCTCCTCCTCAAAGGACAAGTCTGGCCTTACTTCAATCTCTTCCACTAGCACAATGTGCGATGGATCAGAATGATAACGTTTGAGCATCAAGACATGAAACACGTCATGTATTTGCTCCAACTCTGGAGGCAGCTCCAGTCGATACGCTACTGGCCCCACATGTTCTAGTACCCGATAAGGTCCAATAAACAGGGGACTTAGCTTGCCCTTCCGACCAAACCTCATTACCTTCTTCCACGGTGACACATTCAAAAAGACTTGATCTCCCACTGCAAATTCCAACTCCTTCCGCTTAAGATCCGCATAAGATTTCTACCGATCAGACGCTTCCTTCAACCGAGCCCGAATCTATTTAACTTTCTCTTCCGTTTCTGAAACTATTTCTGGACCCAACACCTGACGCTCACCCAATTCTGTCCAACAAGTAGGAGTACGATATCTCCGTCCGTATAACGCTTCATAAGGCACCATCTGAATACTAGATTGATAGCTGTTATTGTACGCGAATTCTGCCAAAGGTAAATACTCCTTCCAACTACCCCTGAAATCAATGATGCAACCTCTTAACATATCCTCCAAAATCTGTATTACCCTCTCAGACTGACCATCAGTCTGCGGATGAAAAGCGGTACTAAAGTCTAACCTTGTTCCCATTGCCTGATGCAGAGCCTTCCAGAATCGTGACTGAATCTAGGGTCTCTATCTGATATGATCGACACAGGTACACCATGCAGTCTCACAACCTCAGCCACGTACAGCTTAGCCAACCTTTGCAGAAAATAATCCACACGAACCGGTATGAAGTGAGCAGGCTTCGTCAGTCGATCAACAATCACCCAAATCGAATCCTTCTTAGTGGGCGTAAGAGGTAACCCACTAACAAAATCCATCGTGATTCTTTCCCATTTCCACGGCGAAATCTTCACTGGCTACAACAACCCCGAAGGCAGCTGGTGTTCCGCTTTCACCTGCTGACACGTCAAACATCTACCCACAAATTCCGTTACCTCTCGCTTCAGACCTGGCCACCAGAATTGCTATCGCAAATCCAAATACATCTTAACCCCTCCAGGATGCATAGCGTATGGGCTACTATGCGCCTCCTGAAGAATCATCTGCCTTAACTCCACATCCCTTGGTATACAAACTTTATTACGAAAACACAGGACTCCATCACCATTCAAACTATAGTCCTCTCCTTCACCACTTTGCACTTGCCGGAGTCGAGCACTCAAAGCATCGTCTAGAAGTTGCTTCTCTTTTATCTGACTTGTCCACATAGGTCTCACTTGGAGCTTAGTTACCAAACTTCCATCCTCATACAGACTAAGATGAGCGAACATCGCCCTCAAATTCGCTATCGCCTTCCTACTCAGCGCATCTACCACCACGTTAGCCTTACCCGGATGATATTCAATCGAGCAGTCATAGTCTTTCAAGAGCTCAATCCGCCTACGTTGCCTCAGATTCAACTCCTTCTGGGTAAGGAGATACTTCAGGCTCTTATGGTCCGTGTAAATAACCGACTTCTCCCCATACAGGTAGTGCCTCCAAATCTTCACAGCAAACACTACCGCCATCAATTCTAAATCGTGCGTAGGGTAGTTCAACTCATGCAGTCTCAACTGTCGGGACGCATATGCAACAACTTTTCCATCCTGCATCAACACACATCCTAAACCCGCGTGTGACACATCACAGTAGACGGTAAATTTTTTCCCCACCTCTGGCTGAACTAACACTGGTTCTTCCGTCAAGATTCTCTTCAGCTTCTCAAAGTTCTCCTGCTGTTTGTCGGTCCATACAAACGATACTCTCTTCCTCAACAACTTAGTTAAAAGTGTCGCTATCAATGAGAACCCTTCAACAAACCTTCTGTAGTACCCGACCAATCCCAAGAAACTTTGAACTTCCGCCACAGACTTCGGCGGTTTCCAATCCAATACGGCTTCTATCTTCAGAGGGTCCACCCTAATTCCCTCTGCGGCAATTACATACCCTAAGAAAGTCAATTCCTTCAGCTAGAACTCACACTTACTGAACTTTGCGTACAACTGCTTCTCCCTCAAAATTTACAACACCACACGAAGATGTGCATCATGCTCCTCCTCGGACTTGGAGTAAACCAAGATATCGTCGATGAACACCACGACGAACCGATCAAGATACGGTTGAAATACCCGGTTCATCATATCCATAAATGCCGCTGGCGCATTTGTCAACCCGAACGGCATCACCAAAAATTCGTAATAACCGTACCGAGTCTGGAACGTCGTCTTATGAATGTCTCCTTCCTTTACCCTTAACTGATGATATCCCGACCGTAAGTCAATCTTAGAAAAGACTGAAGCTCCTTTGAGCTGATCGAACAGATCGTCGATTCTCGGCAGCGGGTACTTGTTCTTAATCGTTAACTTATTCAGTTGACAGTAGTCCACACACATACGCATGGATCTGTCCTTCTTCTTCAAGAATAGGACCGGTGCTCCCCATGGAGACACACTCGGTCGAATAAAACCTCCATCCAACAGTTCCTGGATCTGAGCTTTGAGCTCCATCAGCTCTTTCGGCGCCATTCGGTAAGGAGCAATGGACACCGGAGCCGTACCTGGTAGTAGCTCTATTCCAACCTCCACTTCGCAATCTGGAGGTCACCCTGGCAACTCCTCAGGAAAGACATCCGCAAAATTTTTTACTGTTCTTACCCCAGTCACCTCTTTAGCGTCCAAAGCACTAACAAAAGCTAGAAATGCATTGCATCCTTTCCGAATCATCTTAACAGCCTTCAGTGCAGATACCATGTTGGACAAATAATTCCTTCCTTCTCCTAACACAACCACCTCCCCGCCTTCTGGGGTACTCAACACCATGTGCTTAGTCTCACAATCCAACTTAGCACGGTGCTTAGTCAACCAATCCATTCCTAGGATGAGATCAAACTCTCCAAACGGTAATTCCATTAAGTCTGCCGGGAACACTACTCCTTGAGTCTCCAAAGGTACATCCTTAAATAGTTTGTCCACTACCCTAGATTGTCCTAAAGGACTAACCACAGTCATCTTCCTAGTAGTTGTTTCAGAGTCTATACTTAAGGTCTCAGATACCGAACATGCAACATAGGAGTGGGTTGACCCAATATCAATCAGGGCAAGAAAAGAGTTATCAGCAATAAGAAACGTACCGGTTATGACGTCCGGTGCGTCACCATCCTCACGTTGACGAGCTGCATAAACTAGACCCGGCTGCCTTGCGCCTACATTACCTGCACTCCTACCAGGTGCTCCACGACCCGACCAGCCCCATTTCCTCCTCTACCTGGGCCACGACCCCTCGGTACTGGCTGACCACCTCTCCCAGCCTGATCAGAACCTCGTCCCGCGGGCTGTGCCTGATTCACCTGTGGACAGTTCTTAGTCATATGCTCCGTGGATCCACACTTGAAGCATCCACCAGTTTTCCTTCTGCACTCCCCATAATGTACCTTCCCGCACAAGTTACATGATCAATTCTGACTCCCTGTAGCAGTTGTCGGAGCACGAGCTGGCCCATCAGACCTAGGCCTTTTCTGAAAATTTCCGGATGATCCGACGGCCCAAAGTTCCTCTTATTCTTATTCCTCTCCTTGTCCTTATTCTGTTTCTCGGTCCGCTTAACCTCCTCAGATATCTTAGCTTTCTCAACCAAAATCGCAAAGTCCCTTTCCCGCTACGGTGCTACTAATACCCTCAGCTCATCCCTTAGTCCATCCTCGAATCGTACGCAACGCTCATAATCAGTCGCCACAATCCCTCAAGCGTAACGGCTCAACCGCAGAAACTCTGCCTCGTACTCAGATACAGACTTACTTCCCTGTACCAAGTTCAGGAATGCCTTCCTCTGTGCATCCACATAGCTGGCCCTAACGTACTTTCTCTGGAATGACTCCTTAAAGAGATACCAGTCAATCCGGTCTGCGGCAGTACCCTCCTTTACCGTGAGCCACCACTGATAAGCCTCGTCTCGAAGAAGAGACACAACCCCCTTCAACTTCTCCTCTACAGTGAAGTCAAGGTCATCCATTATCCGCTCACTTGCCTCTAACCAATACTCAGCTGCATTAGGGGCTATGCCAGAAACACACCTAAACATCACCTGAGATACCCATCATCTCTGGCCGTCTGGTCCCGTAATTCTCCCTCCACAACTAGCAGATCCGGCATCTCGCTTCCTGACCCGTGGCCAAACCCTACTGGCTCTGGCAAGGTCATCCTACCCCTACCACGTCCATGCAGCGGACGTCCTCGACCCCTTGTACTCATTCTTCCAATCGGTGTTTATTTGATTAAAAATTTTATGAATTATTAACTCTTCCCACTGATTATCCACGAACAATCTTATGAAAAGTAGTTTTAAAAGTGGTTCTCTCGAATTCGAACCTATCTACAGTTTCAGTCTCGAGTTTACCTCCTAATTCTAGAAAACCACATACATTCACACCTCAACATACATATCGCATCCATGAAGTCACATTCACCACCTAATGGTATTTTCGTCATTTCACTACCCAGGGGTATTTCTGAAATTTTATCCTACCGGGTATGTTTCAAAATAAAGTCTCTTGGGGATTTTTGAAATAGAGGTATATATATATATATATATATTTCTTTTTTTTAAAACAGGGGTGGAATTTTTTTTTAAACAAGGGTATTCTGGAGAATTCAATTTCAAAAGAATAATAGTAGCGTTCAGGTGTCTGTTTGTTTTTGGTTGTTATTTTTTTTTCCGCTGACTTTGTAAATCAGGATATTTTCGGATAAGTTTGCAAAACATGAGTACTTTATAAAATTTCGGTTGTTTTGGGGATTTTCACAAAGCAAATGTACTTCGGAACTTTTACAAAACCTGGGGTATTTGGATAATCTTGCAAAATAGGATTCCTTGGAAATTTTTGTGAAATAAGGGTATTTTGGTGATTTCGTGAAGTAGGGTATTTTGAAAATTTTACAACCCAGGGTATTTTGGTAATTTTTTTCAAAACTAGGGTGGCTGGTCCCTTTCGGGTTTTAGTTAGAACTTTTAGCCCGTTAACAAGTCCTCACGGTTAAGGTGAACAGTCACTACGCACCAGGTAGGATTCCAGCGAAGAGGAGGTGAGTCACTAGGACTGCTTAAGTACCAGGCTCTTCCGGATCCAATCCTAGACATGCGCATGCCTGTTGCCACACCCCAACCCAGCGACTTGTTCACGGGTTTGTTTATTGAGATTAAGTCTTATGAGATTTAAGAAGTTGTTTAAGCTAAGCCTAGAGTCCATCAAGTTCTACTTAAGATAATCTACGTCCCTTAAAGCCCATCAAGCCCACATACATATATAACACACAGTGAGTTCAGAATACTTACCTGGCAGACTTGGGCCGGAGACGCAGATGCCATGTCGAGAAAACCATCCTGTGTTATTTATAAACATGCGTGTTTCCAAAACCCATCTTTAGAAAACGTTTTGAGCCCAAAAACCCCAAAGCCAAGTTTTGAACCGGGCTCTGATACCAATTTGTAACACCCCAAACCCGGCCCAAACACCACGACCGGATCTGGCATGTCACTAAGAAGATTTAGTAAAATATGTCGCATTTTTGGAAAACATTTGTCGAGTTTAAACATTTATACCGGAAAACTTAATGATTTGATAATTTATAAAAGATATACATTTTATATGCAGCCTTTAAGAATTAAAAACTGAAATTTAGTACATGCCTTAGTTTATGTTTTTCACCGAAATTAAGTGTCCAATAATAGTAAAAACCCAAAAGAAAGCCCAAAGTATAAGGCTAGTGGCCCATGGCCTTATTACAATAAAAGATAAAACCCAAACTAAACCAAAATATTAAATATAAATAAACAAAATAATGTCTTTTGCAGTATCCAAAATAATCTCATGCATGGCCACCTTGCGTCTCTCTCCAGCCCGGTCCGATGCTCTAAGTGTCTCCTGAAAAATGTTAAATAATAGGGTGAGTCACAGGACTCAGTGTGCAACCCTCGTGCACCATCAAATTGGGCCTTAGCCCTACAGAACAGATAAAAAAATATAATATATCAGGAATTATGCAAAGCCCAACCCAATCCTAGGTTTCCATCCGCTACACACCACCCTTACCTGCCGATCACACCATTGGGGATTTCTACAATCAACCCACACCGCTACACACCATCGATGGCAGTCATGCTGCAGTTAGCTACTCATCGTCAGATCATGGTTAGCCACTACAACAGATCATGGCAAAAGCCACTACAACAGAACACTTCCCCTTTTATCAATCACCCAACCCCGTGCAATCACAGAAACCGGCATACACGTTTATCATATCAACTCAACAGAACCATTCACTTTAGAATGACAGAGATCACTAACCTGGTGATTCGCCTTTACCCTCCTCGGGTTTTTAATAGCCATGCTGGAATTTCGGCATTTAACAGAATATAACAGAATTATAAACATATTCTAACAGGCAATCCAAATGGTGTGAGAATGTTACACATCTGATAACACATAGTACTACTCTCTATGTCGATACCCTCGCTAATAGGATCTACTGCCCTTTGTCTACAACTTTGCTCAAAAGCCGGAAGAACGCGAAGATAATGCCTCTCCTATATTCGGCCAAGGGTTAGTGTTTTACCCGAATTATACGTTTAAATTAACAGATCTCCTTACCTTGAAATCTCGAAAGTAATACGATCCGAGTGCTACTGAACTCTGGCTTAGAAATCTAAACGATTGAATCCCCTTCAAATCCCGGAATATCGCAAATGAGAGAAAATACCCGATTAGTTAACCATATAGCCATTCGGCTAAGATCTCTAAAAGCTGGAAAAAGATTGAAATCTCGTGAATCGACACTTACCTTTACTTTTCTTCAAGATTTGGCACCAGCAGACACCACAGAAGGAATTCGGCAATCACATGAGATGAGATCTAGAGATTTCGACTTTTAAAAAAATCCCAGAAAAGATGAATAAGAGAAATACTGATGCGTTTTCGGCTTTTAGAAGAACAAAGAATTGAAAGGATGGGCAAGGAAGTGGATAGAGAGATTCGGCCAAAGAGTTTGAAAGAGAAGCGAAGGTAAATGGCAGGGGTTTCGGTTTTTGACAGAAAAAGGAAAAAAAGAAAAGATGATTCTAGTTTGCCGAAAAAGAAAGAAAACTTGAGGCTATTTTCAGAGAACACAATGAAAAATTCGGCACACCCCCTTACCTATACTGAACCGATTTTTCCCCCTCTCTTGTGTTTGATTTTCGGCCAACTCTGCAACCAAGAGATCACTCTTATCATTCTATCCCTTATCCCTATCAAAACACCCATCCAAAAGAGGCTTAATTATCTCCAACTCTTCCCTCCTTTATCAGCTTTAATTATCCACATATTAAAACAATAAAACTCCTATAATTTAGCCTTGTTGCAGTCCCCCCTAGCTCACCTTGGCCTGCAGAAATTGGCCCAATTCCTTGGGCTCCAAGCGGCCACACTGAGGTCCCCTTCCTTTGCCTATTGGCGCCACTTATAGCTCCCTCCTACTGCGCCTCTTGTTCCTAGGCCACAAGCCCATTATGCCTATTTTACTCTCAATACTTTATTTAAACCCAATAATCTCTAAACAAAATATTTTAACCAAGGTCTCAGCCCATTCCTGAGCCCAATCTGAACCCCTAACTCTCAATTTAACATTTTAAACCATCAATACACCAAATGCACAGGCCCATTAAATCAAGATGTTACACTACGAGATTTATTGCATTCCCTAAAGTGAATGCAAATATAAAGAAAATAAAAGATATAATCATGGACTACTAAAAGTGGGAACATAGTAATAAATAAAAGAACAATGAGAGTTATCAAGATAGCTATTCAAAAATAAAGATAACTTATGTTATCTATGTGATATGAAAGATTATTGACCACATATGTGGCATATGCCTAAATATTTTGTTTGTTAATATTCTTTAAGGAATGATATGATAATGTAGTAATAAATTCTATCATTATAGATTGAAAGTATTTATCTTATTTGGTACTAAAATAAATAAATATTATTCTAATATTTGATAGTACAAAATTAGTAGCTCTAGAATAGCTAATTTATTAATATATTGTGATGGTTAATCCACTGATTTTAAATGATATTTATAATGGATCTTATATTGAGATTGTGAATGAGAAAAATATTACATTTCATATGAATCACTATTGTTATAAATATCTATTTTGAAAGGATGAAAAAGAGAGGATTTTGTTATTAATTTATATTTATTTTATAATCTTTGTGAGCTTCTTTTGTCATCATCCCCATTAAGAGGTTGGAAGCAAAATATTTGACCGTGAAAGTTTTATTTATGAGCAATAAAATATGATAATTCTATCTAAAGCTCGTTATGGGTGGATGAACCTGAAGTTGCAAATATTTTTTTTTTAGATATTTGAATATTTTGGCATATTCCCTAAAGCAAATATTGCATATAACTATTTGGAAATTATATTTATTTTGTTGACTTAGTGACATTATAATATTCACATTGATTTAGATATTTCCAGTAGTAAATGTCACAATAGCACTTATATGTGGATACAAAGTAAAAAGAATGATAGTAAAATTATTAATTTGTTACAATTTAGTACAATTGAAACACATGTTAAAGTAAACCAGAAGTTTGCTGATACAAATACATTTACTACTTGGCGTGACTAGTTAGACCATCCTGAATCATATATGATGCCAAAATTAATTAAGAATTCATAGGGACATTCATTAAAGAACTAGAAGATTCTTTAATTTAAAAGAATTCTCATGTATTGCTTGTTCTCAATGAAAACTGATTATTAGAAACTCACTAGCTAAAGTTGAGATTTACTGTCTTGCATTTCTGAAATGAATATGGGCTCATTCATCCACCATGTGGATGGTTTTAATATTATATGAATTTGGTAGATGCATCTACAAAATAATCACATATATGTTATCAATTTGCAACCCGTCGCTTGCAAGATTGCTTGTTTAAATAATTAATTTCAGATCATGCAATTAAGACAATTCATCTTTGCTAATACTGATGAGTTTATATCTCAATCTTTTATTGATTGAATTTGAAAAACTTTTGTAAAATTTTGCGTATAATAGTTTAGAGAAATTATTAATTGAACACATCTGATTAATGTCAAAACCATTACTTATGAGAACTAAACAGCTTCCAATTTCAACATGACATTATATTGATTTATATGTTGTACGCATCAAGCCAATAAGTTATAAATACTCTCCATTACAATTGATTTTTGATCAAGAGCTAAATATTTCTCATCTTTGAATTTTTGTATGTGTGTATATATTCTAATTGCTCCACCATAACGCACAAAGATGAGTGAATCCTCAAAGAAAGTTAGGAATATATATTAATTATAAGTTTTTTTATATTGTTAAATGTTTTGAATGTATTCAAGATTCAATTATGACATGATTTGTGATTACTATTTTGATTCGATAGTTTTCTCGACATTAGGAGTAGAGAAATAATAACTTGTAATGAGTTAGGGGAGAGTAATTTGAACTAGAAGTTCAATAAAGATAACTTATTACAAGTTAACTGTTAGTATTTAAAAACTTAATGAAAATAACCATATGTTATATACCATCTAATATTTTAATTTGAATCAAAGTCCTAGTAGGACAACCAGTTAAAATAAATAATAGATTGATCGATTCCAAAGATGAAAATTCTTTTAGATGGTCATATAGTGGAAGCAGGTGCTCTAGAAGAGACCCAATACATAACTAAAAAGTAAAACTTCAGAAGAGATTCAGTTACCTGAAACTGAATTTTAATGAAAATAAGATATTTCAATAAGTTATGTCAATTCAAGAAAATGTGAAACCGAATAATAAAAGTGGTCGACAATGATTTTGCATACAATATTATTATTGAAATAGTGAAATAAAAGGAGGATCTTCAATAAATCTATTGAGAAATATAGATGTGAAATTAATTGATCAAAATAGAAAGACACAACTCAGGTACAATTAAATTCGTGGAGTTTTTGGACCAGAAAATATCTAAAGGTATAAAGCCAGTGATGGTGCAAATGAAGTAGTTTTGCCAAAGTAGAATAAAAATAGGAAGTTTTTCACTAAGTCCTAGCATTTATTATGAAAAGATATAATATTCTTTTGTGGTGAATGCAATAACTTTTAGATATATTATTAAATTGATAATTAATAAAAGATTTAACTTGCGTTTAATGGTTATTGTTACAACCTTTTATGAATCACTGTATAATAAGGTTTATATTAAAATCCTTTAAGGATTGAGGATGCTAGAAGCATATTGAAATTCTCGAGAAATTGTTCATTTATATGAATTGAAATAATTTGAACATATGTGGTAAATTTGACTTAGTGAATAATAGTTGAAGGAGAATTATAAAATGATCCAAAATAACTATTTGTGTTTTTATAAAAAAATCATGATTAAAGTTTGTAATGATTATTGTTGAATCTCTTGAAGGGATCAAAATATATTTCTCCAATTTTCCCTCACTCATGACTTTTAAAAGAATGGTAATATAAATGCTTAACAAATATATTGAAATAGTCATTTGAAAAACTAGTATTCAAGATTGAATACGTAGAATATAAGAAAATATGTGATGTTTTCATAGGGTGAGTAAATACGCGTTGCACTCTTTTTCCCTTAATCGATGTTTTGTCCTATTGGCCTGGTAAGGTTTTTAATGAGGCAACATATTATGCGTATTATAGATTGTTTACTCTTTTTCCTTCATTATGGTTTTATCCTACATGATTTTTCCTAATAAGGTTTTAGCGAGACACATTATGTACCAATGGACATTTAAGGAGGAGTATTATGAATATCTTATTAAGTGGATGCCCATCATGATCAAGATAAAATTTTAATGTACTTTACATTCTAATAGTTATTAGGATTACGTCTCTATTATTTTATACTTCTTATGCCTATAAATAGAGACTCTGATGAAGTATTGTAATAATCTCTTTTGATCAATAAAATACATTTTCTATTGCTTTTATAATTCTAATTTTATATAATGAAACGGATTAAGACAATATAAGTATAAATTACCATAATCATTAAAAAAAATTTCACCAACCAAAACAATTCCACTTTAATTAGAGCAGATGAACTCAAAATTCATGGAAGATTTCAGATTTTATCATCCCTAGTGTGAATAGTGAAACAATAATATTTTTACTAGCAGCATCTGTCTCACCCAGCTTTACTAGGCTAATATGAATGGAATATGAGTTTTCTAAGCCATGTATTGGTGAGCCATTTCTGACAGATTTCGGCCCATTAAGACCCAAACCAACCTCCTCGTTCCCAATTCCCTCCAATCCAAATTTCTAAATTCTTTTTCACATTTCTCGAGGTTTTCACCTAATGGAAAAAAAAAAAAAAACCCTAATTAAACTCCCACTAGCTGTCTAAATTTCCCCGAATTCGCCACTCAACTCGGCCTCCTGTAAAGGTGAGTCACCCACTCTTCCTGCTCAAGATTTTCTTGCATCCATTTCGTTGTTTATTTTTTATTGGTTTTTATGAACCAAATTGAGTGTTCAAAGCTCTAATTTCGAAGTGGTTGTTTTCTTCTTCTTCTTCTTCTTTTTGTTGTTGTTGTTGTAGTAGTAGACTATAAGAAAAGAAATGGGTTTTTGTTGTTAGAGCTTCAATATTTTTTTAGTTTCTTTTTTGTAATTTCAAGTTTGTCAGAAAATAGAGAAATTTTGGACATAGTACTGGTAGATTCAGTTCTTGATGTTTTTTTTTTTTCAATAAAATCGTGGAAAGACCAAATGCCCATTAGTTTTTGAGTTAAGAAATTCATTGAGTTCTTTGGAATTGTAGGGACAAGGAAATGCCTTCATGTCAGATTTTGTATGAAATGAATGTTGGTTTTGATTGGACTGGTAACTTTCATTCATTTTGACGGATTTTGAGGAGTTGGTTTTGTTAAGAAAAAGTGACATGGAGACGCCAGTTTCAGAAGGGTTGGTTTCAAAGAGGTCGTTGAGGAAGAAATCCGCAGCGAAGAATTATGATGAGAATTTAATGGATGAGTTCATAGAGAAGCATATAGGTGGTTCGTTTAGGAAGATTAGAACAAAGGAGGAGTTGGAGAAAGAGACTGAAACTGAGGCAATGATAGCATTATCTTTGGGTTTCCCTATTGATGCACTGATTGAGGATGAAATTAAAGCAGGGGTGGTAAGAGATATAGGTGGAAAAGAGCAGAATGATTATATTGTTCTTAGGAATCATATCCTTTCTCGGTGGAGGAGTAATGTACGGATATGGTTATCTAAAGGACATATAAGAGAAACCGTGAGTAATGAATATGAACATCTGTTGTCTGCTGCTTATGATTTTCTTCTGTATAATGGGTATATTAATTTTGGAGTTTCACCGTCCTTTTCCTCTTACATCCCAGCGGAGGCAACTGAGGGTTCTGTGATAATAGTTGGAGCTGGACTTGCTGGCTTGGCAGCAGCAAGGCAACTTATATCTTTTGGTTTCAAGGTCATTGTTATAGAAGGGAGGAATCGACCTGGGGGAAGAGTTTATACTCAACTGATGGGTAAGAAGGATAAGCGTGGTGCTGTGGATCTTGGTGGTAGTGTAATCACCGGCATCCATGCCAATCCTCTTGGAGTTCTGGCCCGGCAACTTTCTATTCCACTTCATAAGGTCCGAGATAATTGCCCTTTATATAAACCTGATGGGGTGCCTGTCAATAAGGTAATCGATTCCAAGACTGAAATGATCTTTAACAAGTTGCTTGACAAAGTCAATGAACTGAGAAAAATAATGGGTGGATTTGCTAATTATATTTCTCTTGGATCAGTTCTGGAAAAGCTAAGACAGTTGTATGGTGTGGCTAGAAGCCCAGAGGAGAGACAACTTTTGGAATGGCATCTTGCTAATTTGGAATATGCAAATGCAGGATGTCTTTCTGACTTGTCAGCTGCCTACTGGGACCAGGATGATCCTTATGAGATGGGTGGAGACCATTGTTTTCTTGCTGGAGGGAACTGGAGATTGATAAAAGCATTATGTGATGGAGTTCCCATAATCTATGGGAAAACAGTTGATGCTATTAGATATGGTGTTGAAGGAGTTGAGGTTGTTACCGGTAAGCAAGCATTCCAAGCAGATATGGTTCTTTGTACTGTGCCTCTTGGAGTCTTGAAGAGAAGGACCATTAGATTTGAGCCAGAGTTACCTCAAAGAAAGCTAGCTGCAATTGACAGATTAGGTTTCGGGCTCCTGAATAAAGTTGCCATGATTTTCTCTCATGTTTTTTGGGGAGAAGAGTTGGACACATTTGGATGTCTCAATGATACCAGTGATAACCGTGGGGAGTTCTTTTTATTCTACAGCTACCACACTGTTTCCGGGGGTCCAGTGTTGATTGCGCTGGTGGCTGGTAAAGCTGCACAAACATTTGAGCGCACAGATCCTTCACTCTTGCTCCATCGCGTTCTAAGCAAACTTAGAGGTGCTATATATTATTTAGCCTCGTTTTTCATGATTATGCTCTGGTATTTTCTGTCTCTATTTTGGGAAAGCAGCCTTGTGATCTATTGATTTTCCTTGCAGGTATATATGGTCCAAAAGGTGTAGATGTACCCGACCCTATACAGACAATTTGTACAAGATGGGGAAATGATCCCTTTTCATATGGTTCATACTCTCATGTTAGGGTACAGTCATCCGGCAGGGATTATGATATACTTGCAGAAAGTATAGGCAATAGGTTGTTTTTTGCTGGTGAAGCCACAACTCGGCAATATCCAGCCACCATGCATGGTGCCTATTTGAGTGGGTTAAGGGAAGCTTCGCGTATTCTCCGTGCCACAAGAGGTCGCCAAAACTACTTTAGGAGGTCTGTGCAGCGGAATGTTGGACCAAGCAGTGATCAATTGGGTGATCTGTTCAAGAGGCCTGATCTAGTATTTGGGAAGTTCTCTTTTGTGTTCAATCCATTAACAGAGGACCCTAAATCATTGGGGCTTTTGAGAATTACTTTTGATAATTGCACAGATGATACGAGGAAGGTGCTGGAAAAAAGCTGTGACCCCCAATCGAATCAATCATTGCAGCTGTACGCAGCATTGTCCCGTGAACAGGCACATGAGCTACAGATGATAACTGGAGAAGATGAAAGTAAGTTGGTTTACTTGATAAATAATATTGGATTAAAGCTTATGGGAGCTAATGCTCTTGGAATCACATATAACTCCTTGGTTACTAGCATATCTAGTGCAAGAAAAGGTAGGAGCAGGTATCGTATATCTGCGCCACTGCTAAATACAGTTTAGATGAGCTACCAGTGTCATTGCATTAAAGTTTTGTGTTCTCTTTGTTAAAATGAAACCTATTGATGCATAGTACTGCTCCATGAGTGGAAAAAATAGAATGTCTTCTCTGGTGCATGTACATAAAACTAATTAGGTAGGTTGTTCTTCCATTGACGTCTAGAGTAATGGCTTTGTCAGAGTTACTAAATGTAGTAAATTCTTTCTTAGCCAAAGAACGTAGATCAGTTGGCCAAATTGGTTGCTAATTGAAGGATCCATTGGTCCATTATGTAGGTGTAGTAGTTTTAAGTTGTGATTGAATGTCATTGTATTTCCACAACCAGACTCCATATTAAAAACTTAGTACTGTTCTATTCTGTATATTGCATATAGTAAAATTTTCAATCGTTGGTGTATCCACATGATTCAAATCACTGAAGATATTGATTTTATGCACTTTTTCCGTGACAAGCTCCATTGAAATGGCTTATTGATGCATCGTATATATTCCAGGAGCCATATGTGTGCATGTATATGTCATATGATCGAAAAATACATCAAGTTTTCCTTTTATATATTGTATGTATTGAAGAGCATGAAGACCAAAAATATGCACCGAGTGCGAGGTCTATTCTTCTGTTAAGTACGGGCATAGAAAAGAGTGGAATATATAACAAATAAAGTTGAATTGAAACCGACTTATGGAAACATTGAAGCAATCAATCAATAACACAAATATTAAACAAGCACATGTAAATACAAGCTATGAACTGTATATAGGTCAAATTACAATGACAATCTTTGAATTTTGTCCCATTAAAGTGATTCATAAACATTTTAAAACTTGCTGGCAAATGAAAGCCCTTCCTTTTTAAGTTGATCTAAGTTCCCAACTGGAGGATTGAGTCTTGAAACTTTTGCGATAGCCTTGTTTTCTTCAGGTGTCCCACCTTCAAGGAAAGCTCCAACAACCTTTCCATCTTTGATCCAATAAGACCCAAATTTCGGCTTCGGTGATAATGGATTGTTGTCTCTGAAATACAAACTTTCGCCAACATTGTCTCCATAGAACTGCCATGAAAGTTCGAAGATTCGAGAGTAGAAGTATGGAAGATAGTCATATTCTTCAAGTTCTTCACCTGTTTCATTTGCTTTGATAGCCTTCACAGCATGCTCGGCTGATTTCCGGGCATGGTCAACATGTTCGACTCTCCTCGTTTCATTGTATAATTTAATAGGGAAAGTGGCCACGTCTCCTACTGCATATACGCCAGGCATGCTTGTTTTGAAGAATCCATCGGTTTTAATTCCACCTTTGTCTTCTTCAAGCTGTCCTTTGAATAATGCTGTCAGCGGTCTCGCCCCAACACCGACGACAACAATGTCAGCTTCGAGCACCCTGCCATCCTTGAGTTTCACTCCCTTAACTTCCCCATTTGCATTAGCATTGAAGCCAACTGACACTGTTCCTTTGATGATTTTGATCCCTTTATTTTCATAGTAACTTTCATAGAATGCAGCCATGGCTGGGGTGAAAAGCCTAGGCATGCACCAAGGGTCGGGGTAAACCATGGTGACATCGAAATCGTTGATTCTCATGGCTGCTGCAACTTCAAGACCGATGTATCCTCCTCCGATAATAACAGCTTTTCCATATTTCTTCATTTTAATAGATTCAACAAGCTTATCAGCATCTTCGAGTTCTCTCAGATAGAAGATGTTCTTGGCATCAGCTCCTTCTACCTTGAAATCTGTCAACCTTATTACAGTGGAACCTGTTGCAATTATCAATGTCTGAAACTTAAAGATTTCTCCAGCAGCACTTACGAGAGTCTTCAAAGCAAGATTTACTTTAACTATTTCGGTTCCAAGGATCAATTGGATTCCTTTTTCTTTGTACCAATCAGGAAGTAATCTGTCACCTCCACTTCCAACACAGACATGGAATTCAGGCAGTCTAGCAGCTGCCTTTGGATTCGGATTCAGATATCCCTTGCTCAAGGTAGGACGTTCATAAGGCGCCACTGACTCTTTTGAAATAATCGCCAACTGCTCTGGTTTAAGGCCTTGCCTATCGAACTCCCTAGCTGCATACCCTGCTGCAACTCCCCCACCAACAATCATGTACTTGAAGGACTTAACCATGCCAAGAAATGCTTTGCCTTTCCTTAGAAATGCCTTGAGTTCGACGACCTTTTCCTCAACAGTTCTTCCAAGAAACGCCCGTGAAAGGAACTTCTTTTCTTTGGCCTTATGTTCGATGATTTCGATTTCGGTTTTGATCCTCTGAACATCATCCAGCCAGTTCTTCACTTCTTCTGTTTGCATTGTCCCACCATGAAGCTCTGCACTTAGTCTTAGTTCAATAACTTCCTTAACGGTGTTCAGCTCTTTCAACAGTTTTTTCAGAATCTTCATATTTTCATCGAAATTTCTTTTACAGTTCAAACATCTTTCAATGGGGGCAAATATAAACTTTGCACTTACAATAACGAAATTGAACGAAGAAGCCATTGGCAAGTATCTGGTAAATACCTGAATCCAACAGAAAGTAAATCGTAGCTCAGAAAGTAGCTTTTCAAAACTAAAAAGATCGAAAATGTACTAAAATTAACCAAATCTATGCTAGGTTTTTCCTTAATATTCAAAGTTTATGAATATGGCTCTAGTTGAACATACATAGATAATTATATTTAAAAGATTTTGATAACGAACAGACGAGTACATTCATATCTGTCTGCACCAATGCATACATTCCTCTATACAGGTGTGAGTGTCAGATACGTGAATAGGTCTATGTTCATTTATTTCTAAATTATCTTTTCATGTATTTGGATGGTACTTGGAGGTTTATACTCATATCTTGACATGCATCGAAGATGAATGTCGGAGATTGGTACTTCAAGATAAATGAAAAACTGAAGCAACATAGTATATACAAACATGCATATATACATACACGTATAATATAAATTGCTAAAAAGAAAAGAATAGAAAAGAATTCCTTACTAATTGCTGTAGTAGTAGTAGTTAAATGCTGTGGCATTCTAATCGAATTTCATTCCAAGTCTAGCATATCATTGAATAAAGATATTGCAATTTCATTTTCATTTGATTGGAGAAAGAGGATAACCAAGTTATATTACCCAAACATTTCGTTTTCTTTAAAGTACCTGTATGGGAATTACGTTCAACAAATATTTGACATAGACATGATTCTTCAAATACATAAAAAAAAAAAAAAAAAAAACACTTGGAAAAAGAAGTTAAAACATAATCGCCTTCGAGTCCAGGTTCTCATGAAATAGACATCTTCACATATGCTACTAAAAGCAGTTGGAAATATACTGATAATTATGTTCATTTCTTTTCCTAGCGTAGATCTATAAGAAAAAAATTTAGAAGAATTGTAGGTACCTGTTACCTTTGGCTAATGCTCCAAATTGTTTGTAGAGGAAAACACCAGGAAACAAAAAGCAAGACGAAATGAGAGAAGTGCAAAGATATATGAAGATTCCTGCTAAAAGCTTTTCTTCTTTTGCAAGAAAAGCTAAGAATGTAGCATGTTAGAATTCATTGAGGCAAAGTATCAGATGCAAGATACATGAATTGCAACTAGAGAAACCAGAAGGATCAATTAGGTTTGGAAACTGTTGGTGGATAATCATCATGCTTCTTAACAAATGAAACCATACCTTCAGCAGTCAAAAGCATTTGGAACTTATGCTATTCGGGTGAGTGTTGGACACAGATGCGTTTACTTTTTCGAAGATTTCCATGTATTTAAAGGTCCTTGGAAGATCTATTACTTAAACATATGGGTCATTAAAAAGGAAGAGCCCAAGCATAGGTTGTAACATACTGGTTCATGCAATTTTACTCTATCTGTTCAAGCAAGAACCCACAAGAGCTGGCATTCAGCAAATTTTGCGCTACCTCGAAGAGGGAAACTAGTCATGAAAACATCACAGTAAAAACAAACATATTATGCTGCAAATTGCTAAAATTGCTAGCAGATAAATGCAGTCCAACAGTTCTTAGAAGGGAAATGCCTTTTGATATATGCACAATGGGGTGAATTTTATTAAATTTCATTGATCGAAACTGTCAATTTTCAAGTTTGGGAAATTAGTTGACTTGTGACGATTGTTTGGACTTTGCTAACGCGATCTAGAAAAGAAAGCTCAACTCAAACATTGAAGAATGTGATAGTATTTGGTAAAAAAGAACAGGAATATGTGAAAGTTGCTTTAATGTATCCTTTAAGATTAAACTCTGAACTTGAAATACTTTTTCTTTTTGTGCCTAAACTTGAACGATACATTCATAATCATTGTCATCCTTGACATAGTTCATACAGCATAAAACATATCTTGTAATTTGAACAAAACAAGAACATTTTCACACAAAATGATCAATGAAGTACAGATCATACTTGACATTCTTCCTTCATCCTCTAGAAATGGTCAAGGATGAACCAATGGAATTGCATCTCATCTTCTGGTTTCTCAGAAGCTTGAACTGTGTTTCGAGGCTTTGTCTTTACAGCTTGTCTCGCTGCTTGCTCGCGCAGAACATCGACTTCTTTCTCCAGTTTGCTTACTGTAGCTTGCAATGCCTTCAAAGCTTCTTCCTGTTTCTTGGACTTGCTCTCACTTTTGAACTTCTGATCATCAGCACTTATCGACTTTGATACAATTTTGAATATTGAATTTGCACCTGCAAACATAATTAAATGCTAAAATACCCTTAAACCATGGGCTAAGCTCTAGCAAATGCAAATTGATCAACAATCTATTAGCTGCAAACATTAGAAATAAACAACCCAATAATGAATACCAGGGATGGTTTTAAGGCCCTCAACGGTAGCATTCTTGGCAATATCGGTAGCTACCCTAGAGATCTTTGACCGGGTTTCAGGGTCAGAGAGGTGATGGTTCAACTTTTCCAGTGCAGTACACGACACCTCCTTGCCCTTGCTGATGGCTGCGGAACCATGATGGTTCACCTTTTGCAGTGCATCAACTGATACCTCCTTTCCCTTTGTGACCACTGTGGAACCATGATCGCAAGAGCTCTGCCAAAAGCCCTTCACTGAGTCGGTTGACCATGAAATCAAGTCCCATATCCCCATTTTCTTTTTCTTTTTTTTTTTTTTTTTGGTACTTTCACTTTCCTTTCTCTTGTGCTGCAGTAATAGACTCGAGAAGAATACGAAAAGGTGACTTGTCTTCCGTTATTTTTTATTCATTTGCTTGACTTGAGTACTAGCTCTAGGCCTAGCAGTGTATGTGTAGCGGTTAACCGCATCAGATGTCCTCAAATTTCAAAAATATTTTTTTGAGTTTCTTTTTTATTAACAATGTAAGCTTGAATATGATGAATAACATATTTACACCTATCAAATGGTCCTTGATATTATTTTTTAACAAGTCCTTTTAAAAGAAATGGGTCAATCATATTTTCCCACAATGGGGTGACCAAATATCAAACATATTACAATACAGTACAGTCTTTAAAAATGCCTGAGTGCGAAAAGAGAGCCCAAAGGCACACAACGATAATACCAACCGTCCCCAACATCAAAGTCTGGATTCGACATTAGTCGGATGGCTAAAAGCCTAGAATCAGAAAACATAAAAAGAAAAGGAGAGAGAGAAAAAAAAAAGAACTCCCTCTAAAGGGAGAGAAAACTACGAGCCAAAGGTTATTGGCGTAATCCCACCAGTAACTTATCGAGCTGTCACCACCAACACTCAGTTGCAAGAGACACCCCCGGTGGCTATTTTAACACCAAAGGCTTTCGTTCTTTGATTTAGGCGTAATTTTTGGAGCCATCATCTTAAAATAATTTAAAATGTCTTCTTTTAATTTTACAACTATTTTGTATATGTTTTAAATAAAATTTTAAAATAATTATAAATTTAGTAATTTTTTTATGGATTAAAGAAATAAATAAAATAAAATTTGACTCGTGCATGCACATATAAATAATTGATCGAAGTCGGAGGAAAAAAAATAGCCCCACCTTTTAATATGGGAGATGAGTGGAGTTACTTGCACTCAAACCCAACCTTACACGCTAAGGATGTTCAGAATCATGATTGTAATATTTGTAATATTAAAACCCTAAATGTTAGAACACAACATCAATGAACAATTGTTACACAATTGCATGCAGTGGTGTTAACAATTCTCCCATTAATTCACATTCAACCCCATATTTGAAGCACCTATTAGTAGTACCATATTCAGTATTCACTCATCCAAACTTATGTTACTAGGACTCACATGTGAGCGCCCAAGCATGTTCAATTCTTCTAACAGTTTTATGATCCTTGGACAAAGGACAATCATATCCTTGTATTCATATCCGAAAAAGTATCAGACTTGAGTACTTCAAGAAAAAGAAGTCAGCTCAATATAGATCCAAACCTTTGCCCAAAGGAACCCTTTGCATTCATCAGTGCTTCTAAAATTTCATTTCCCTGCTTTCTTTAAGTACATCAGTTCAAATCACCAAACAGCTCTACCATTGACTGCAGAAGTTGTAACTTATAAAGCATCAAATGGTTTAAATTGAAGTTGAAGAACTGCAACTGCTTATTTTTGTATCAGAAAGAAAATAATGGTAGGTGATCTTTGCGGAATTCACCGCCTAAGTAAAGCGTTAATATGACAGAAAAAATCCAAAGTCAATGCAGGGAGAAACCCTTTTCTTAACCTGAGCCCATGCCCAGCCTCAAAAAGAAAATCCAGTTATAAAGAACCTAAAAATCTACCTGACTCAACATTGGGTCTGAAGTAACTAAGATTTTTATATCTTTAGAATGTAACACATGCAAAAGGTTATTTGACAAAAACAAGGCGACAAAGCCTTTTCTCTTACCAAACATACCAAAAAGCATGTGATTGGAAGGTTTACAAGACATATCTGCAAAGCATCAGTGATTAGACATTAGACTAAGAGATATACTTTACACAGTATAAAACATTTGGGAAAAGTTGTCTGCAGAAAAAGATCCTTGGTTTAACGCTTTGCCATGATGTTAATCAACCTACAAAGGAAACATTTAACAGTTTCAGACAATTACTCCAGCAACAAAATGCATATAACAACAATTGGCATTAGTTAGTTATAACTCATTAATCTAGTGGCAGGCAGGATTAATGGTAGCTTAGAAAAGTTATGGTGCATTATAAGATGTAATGAGCATTCTTCTATGTGGATTAACCAGTAACTTACAAACAAGTCATGATCATTGTAAGAAATAATGAGCATTACCCTGTGCAGATTAATCGGTAACTTACAAGTTATGATGCAGTACAAGATGTAATTAGCATTACATCTTATCAAGCATCGTAACTTTTTATAAGCTACTGATTAGTCCACATTGGGTAATGGTCATTACATCTTATAATGCATCATAACTTGTCGTAAGCTACCGCTTAAGCAGATTAATCAGTGGCTTATTCGAGTTCCACCTCCAATTCCACATAAGCTAACACTAATCATCAAAGAACATAAAATACAAAAACCATCTTTATGGACGAAGTAGATATCGAGTTTAAAAGCTTACCATTGTGCCAGTTCATAAGGACAACCCAGCAAAGAGCAACTCCAACTCTTCTTCTTGTGAAGCAGTTCTCTGGTATAAACAAAAAGGCAATAAATCATCAAATCCCTCTCTTTCACAAAACTATCAAGCAACTTCCAAACTCAACTTTATAATTTTCAAGCATCGGCACAAAACCAATAAAGCCAACATATTTGATTACCTGAATAGACAACAGTTGAAGAATTTTATTAAGAACGCGCATGCGGTGAGTGACATAAGAACTAGTCGCAGGAAGCCGGTTCATCCTTTTCATTTCTTCGTGAACAGCCACGGTCTTCTCTTCGTACCCCATTTGCTTCCACAGAACTCTGGGATTAGTGGCCCCTGAGTCCTCCATAGTTTGATCAATAACACCACCATTTCCCTTTACTTGTTCGAAACTTTCCATGATGAACAAGAACTAAACAAACCAACCCACCAACAAGTATAAAAAATCATATTCGGGTTATAACAAATACTTCCAATTCTGAACTTGGATTTAACCAGTTGGTTAATGAAAAAGGTCCCAATACCAAAATCTACAATTTCTAACGCTATCCCTAGACTGCAGTCTTTGCAACTAAAAAAATTCCATTTTGCTTCAAAATTCAAGAAAATTATGGAAAAATAATTACTTAATGTGAACTAGAATTCTCAATATTCTTCTGGGTCATTCTTATAACAATGATAATTGAAAATATTTCCGAAAGAAAAGAGGAAAAACGGAACCAATAATTTTTTTTTTAAAAAGTACCCTATCACGTAAGTGTCTCCAAATACTTAGTAATTAGACCTAAATTGGATGCAGGATTTAATTATTTTTCATTTTATAATACAAACATAGTTGAAATTACAAAACAAGAAGGGGAAGAAAAAAGGGGAACTTACAGAGGTTCTCACACAAAGGCAAGGAGGCAACTTTGGGGAGGTGGGGAGAGTTATTCCGTGAAATAACGTACGCATACTGAATTAAACGCAGCGTTTCGTGGAATTATAACAAGGTTAAAAAAATTATCATTTAAATTTAGGGAATCTTTTCAAAAAGAATTCCCGAATTCTTTTTTTTTTTTTTTTTTTGGTAAGTGTTAATTTTTGTGGGAAAGATAAATAAATAAATAAAGTTATTTTTAAATATCTTAAAAATTGTTAAAAATTTAATAATTTATTAAGGTAATATTTAAAAAGTCACTTATTAATTGGATTGGGATGTAATTATACAATCGTAGTATATTTGAATGACTATTGTAATTGATAGATTCTACCGAATTCAGGATAATTGAAGCACTCTTTTCAATTCTCAATAAGAGGGTAAAAATAAGAATAATGTGCAAGTAATTACACTCAAATCTAATTTTAAAATTTTATTTTTATAAAAGTTATCCAAATTATATTATAAGCATGAACATGTATTAGTGTTGTAAGGCCCAATTTGAAACCCGGGGCCCAATACCCATTAACCAAGACCAGAAAAATAAAATTGGTCTATTTACAATGGCCCAAAACTCAACCCAATGTTTGTCAGGCCCAAATCTTTTTAGCAAACGGGAAACCCTAGCCTTCTAGGGTCTTCATGCGCCGTTAGCAGCCACAACGAGTCCTCGCGCCGCACGTCTAGCCAGCAAGGCCGTTTCCCACGCTGCACGGCTCCTCCCCGCAACGGGCGCCTCCACGTCTCCATGTGCACCTTCAAAAAAGGCGAAAACCCAACAACAGCAGAGGGGTTGTATTCGGGATTTTGGAGGGGATTTTAGGCTATAAAAGCCACTGTAGAAATATATAGAGGGGGACTTTTGTTTTTTTTACACGATTTACATAAGAAAGAAGGCAATAGAGCACACTTTTACGAGAAACGGAAACCAATAGCAAAGGAAGAAGGTCTTCTTTTATTATTTTTTCTTTTCTCCCTTCATTTTCGAATCACTGTCTTGTCATTATGCTTCAGTTTTTATTTTTTCTCCTCTTTCAAGCTATACGATATACATATGTATAATATACATAGATTAGATTTTTTTTAAAAAAGGAAAAGCTTACCTTTTTCCAGATTCCGGCCACCGTACGGTGGCCGGCGATGACGGCGCCGGCGATGGAACTTGGCCGGAATCCAGGCCGGACAAAGGGGCTGAGAGAGCTTCTAAAAGCTTTTCTTTTGTGTTTGAAAAGAATGAAGAGAAATGAAGATTTTCAAAAAATTTTCCAACTTTTATACCCTCATAATACGGCGCCGTTTTAATAAGTGGGTTCAGAGGTCAAAACGACGTCGTTTTGGGCCTCTAACCCACAACCCGACCCGCTCCACTAAAGATCCGCACATTTTTCTTTAAAATTGGGATATTTGCGGCCATCGTCCATCCGTATTTTAAAATTGCTTTGATTTAGTGCACTGGTTATCTTTCATTGTTTTAAAATTTGCCCAAAAATTCTTATATGGTTTTAATTTAATCCTCGTTGAACGCACCGTTTAAAAGTGGTGGGATTAATTTCTACTTTGGTCCCCCTACGTTGCGCGTGTTTTTCAATTTAGCCCAATTCTTCCATTTTCTTTAAAATTCGCACCGAGCTTTTATTTTTAGCTTAATTTAGTCCTTTTTTTTCTTATGTTCTTTTATTTTTTTTTCATTTTTATTATTGTTATCATTTTTAATATTATTGTTTTATTATTATTACCATTATATTATATATATACATATATTTATATGATTATTACGATATTTATATTTATTATTATATTTATGATTATTATTATATATGATTATTATATCTATTATTTTTATTATTATCGATATATTATATTTCTTTGCTACTATTTTGTTACTACTATTATTTTATTATTTCCTTATTTTTTTGCTTATTATTATTATTATTCTATTATCATTATTTTAGTATTATTACTACTATAGTTTTTTTATTTTTAGCTATTTTTCCTGTTATTATTATATTCTTGTATTATTATTATGTTTATTATTCCTTATTATTACCGTGTTTACATTTCAATGTTTTATTTTTGCTTTTTCAAAATTCATAAATAGGAGTTTCACAAAGGTAATATTTTGTGTCTGAAACTTCGGGAAATCGTGCCCAATCGTGCTGGGCTTCGATTTTTTGTTTGTCTAAGATCACTAAATATCCTTTAAATATTTTGATCGTGTTTTTTGAAAATAAGGCAATGTTTCGTGTTTGGACGTTCGAGAGATTCGTGCCCAATCATGCTAGGTCTTGATTTTCTATTCGTCCAAATGACCAAATATCCTTCAGAGATTTTGACTGGGTTTTCTAAAATAAAAGCAATATTTCATGTTTGGAAATTCAAGGAATCGTACCCAATCGTGCTGGGTTTCGGTTTTTAGTTTGGCCAAATAGTAGAATACCTTTTTAAAATTGCAATGCATGAATTTTGGAAATCATGAAATGATCTTGATATCGAAGGTTCGAAACATCGTATCCTATCGTGCTGGATGTGGTATTTCACCTTTTTGGAATAAGAGATTTTCGATATCCAATTCGAGTTATCCAAACATTTTTTAAAGATTCACATTTTAAAATCTTTTCTAATTTTTAACATTGAGGACATTAATCAATCAATACGGTACCAATTTTGGGCGTTGCGAGGGTGCTAATCCTTCCTCGTGCGTAACCGACTCCCAAGCCCGTTTTCTTAAAATTCGTAGACCAAAAATGTTTTCTAAAGTGGCCCAATCACACTTTAAAAAGGATTGGTGACTACTCTGTTTTTCTTTTTAAAGTCGGCCCGTTTTCCAACAAAAAAATGGTTCCAACAAGTGTTTTGGATGATTATGACAAAATAAATTTTATATTATAAATCCTAAAAAATTACATAATAAAAATAATTTGTATATTTTATAAAGTTATAATAAAAAATAATATTATTTAAATCCTAAAAACTTTTAAAATTATGACAAAAAATATTTGACATGTTATAAAAATATTATAATATATTTATTTATAAAAAGTTATGGCTAAATATGGATATAACTTATATATGCATTTATGTTATATATTATAAAAATAATATATTTATTCATAAAAAATATTATAATTTTTTTATCATATCATATTTATAAAAAAGATGTTTACTAAATTTATGGTAAAAATTATATTATTTATAAGTTATGTTATGAAAGTTTTGGATAATTTATAAAACTTTTTATAAAATTTATATATTATATATTAAATTTTTACTTAATTTATGTATTGTAAAAAGGATAGAGCTTATCATAAGTTTTTCTTCAAATTAAATATATATAAAAAAATTTATAATTAAAGCTATAAATTATTTGGACCGTGAACCCAAATATTAAAAGGTTGATGCTAGTTATGTAAATATTTTTTTTGCATCATATCACGAGGTATGATACCATTTGAGAAAATTTTTAATTTTTTTTAATCCGCTAATACAAGTAATAATTTAAATTATGGATAATAAATTTAGAAAAATCATTTAATATATTAGTGAAATTAAAAATAATAATATTCATTAATATATCAAATATTTTATTTAAGAAAAACAAAACTAGGATAACTATATTTAGACATGAAGCATGCTTAAAATAGTAAAATTATTGAATAAAAGCATATTAAATATGCGAAAATATCTCTAAGATAATAATACTAAAAACAAAAATCGAAATTAAAGAAGGGAAAGGCAGGCAACGTATTCACACGTACGAGGTAACCGCAAATGTAAAACTCCGCGGCGCCAACCAAAGCAACAACTCCTCGCACGCGCGTGAAAAACCAAAGAGAAAATATAGGGGCCCGAAAATTCGAAACCGAAAATTCCCCGGAAATTAATAAATAAGATAATATTATAAAAAATTAAAAAAAAGGTCAAAGGAGCGGAGACCAATTTTTTTTTTCATTTATTTTATTATTATTATTCTGCTTTCATTTTCTTTTGAATCGCATAAAAAGTCCGAGGAAGAAAACCGGAAGGGGAGAGAGAGGGAAAGAAAGAGAGAAAGAGAGGCCTGGAAAAAGACCGAATTGTCCTTATCTTTCTTTCGAAATTACCCTTTCTTCTTTATGTTCGACTCTTCGTAATCGCCATCGTCTCTCTCTCTCTCTCTCTCTCTCACGCACGCGCGCGCCATAGATTTTTTTTTTCCTTTTAATTTTCTTGAAACATGAACGAGAAGGCCCACGTTTCAAAGGAACTCAATGAGAAACACCGAAAGGTGATCCTAATTTTACCATTTTTGACCTTCTTGTATTGTTTCGATGTGTGTTTGTTGTATCATTTTCTGTTGTTGCTTTTTACCTGATTTTTCTTTTATTTCATCTGAATTTGTTGGTTATTTGATTTGAATTTATTTGTTTAATGGATTTGATCGAATCGAATGTCGAATGGCGAGTACGAGCTGATTTAAAAAATTGTTTTGTATCAATGAAATGGTGATCATATTCAAATTATTATAAGAATAAGATCGGTTTAGATAGATCAAGTTGGGTGGTAAATTCATTGTGATCAATGGAATTTCTTCACTAAAAAATTGCATTTTAAATAGCGTCATATATTATGCTTTGCTGTTTTCGCAGATCTGAACTTGGGTTTTCTTAAATCAGTTTTGCCTAATTATGCATTTCCTTTCTAATATCTTCGTCAAGTTTGCTGAATATGATTGATTTGTTCGTATTTTTAAAACTTTCCAAAGGTTGATCTTTGGACATCGGGAACAATTTTATGCAATATTCCTATGTGGCAAAGAGGCCTATAAATTAGCTCTTGGAGGGCGCTAAATTCCTCCGTATTCTTTGCATGTATATGCATATGCATATGTGTATGTGTATGTGTATGTATATGTATATATTATATATTATATTTACATATTGTCCTGCATTTTCAATTCTTTTGCATATATGTTAACCTATATGGTATTATAGACTCATTTAATGGATGGTTTTGGTTATTGCATATTTGATGATCAGTCAGCCTGTTATCTTATCTGGATTAAAGTTCTTATCTTTTGATCTCATATGTAGATTTTGGAAGGTCTTCTAAAAATTCCGGAGAATAAGGAATGTGCTGACTGCAAATCCAAGTATGTAACAAGAAAATCAAGAAAGATTATTGGGATATCATAATAGCAAATAAGGGAGTACCCAAAATAGACACTGTCTTAACAAAATGGATATTTTGTATAGGTCATCAGTCGGCGGTGATACCATTCATTTTTATCACAGGTTCTAATAATTGTCTCTTATTTCTCTGCAGAGGTCCGAGATGGGCTAGTGTGAATTTAGGTGTCTTTATATGCATGCAATGTTCTGGGATCCACAGAAGTCTCGGGGTGCACATATCAAAGGTGATTTTCTTATCTCCGGAGTCTGGAATGCATACTTCGGTTCTTCCTGACTCAGAAAAGCTCATTGAATTGCTGACACTGTCTCAGTTCTTACTTAATTCACATATTCATTTTGGTTTGTCACCAGTGATTGGATTGGTGTACTTACATTCTTAGAAACAAAACTTGGTACCTCAGATATGCACTTGACATAATTTTTATGATAATATCTTAGACTATAAAGGATTAGAGGGGTTAGGAATTAACTTTTTGAACTGACTGGCTGTTTCTGTAGCATCAGTGAACAGACTAAGCTTTATGTTTCCCCAGTGCATGTTTGCATCTTACTGTCTCTTGCTGCAGGTTCGATCTGCTACCCTGGACACATGGCTCCCTGAGCAGGTTGCTTTTATTCAATGTAAGCTTTCTTGTTAGGTCATGAAACTGTATAATTCTGATTGATATTGATGGAGTAGAGCATACTCGTATGACTATGGCTTGTCTTATTATACAGCGATGGGAAATGAGAAGGCAAACAGTTACTGGGAAGCTGAGCTGCCCCCTCATTATGATAGAGTTGGAATCGAGAACTTCATTCGTGCAAAGTAGCCATTGGTTCTTCTTCTCTTTTTTTGGGTAGTATTTAGTTTTAGTGAAGAGCATTTTTGTACTATTCCAATATTTGTTGTATATTTTTATAGGTACGAGGAAAAGAGATGGATTCCTAGAAATAGAAGATCCAAATCACCACCTAGAGGGTTAGATGAAAGAGCTACTTCGCATTGGCAGAGACCCACAGAAAAAAGTGGTCATGGGCATGTTAATAATTCTGATAATTCATTCGAGGAAAGGAGAACCATTCAAGCATCTAGCAGAAAAGAAAACCTTCCTGCAACAAGAATTAGTCTTCCTGTTCCTCCTAAGGGACCTAATCAGGTATTAAGTTCTTTTGCTGGTTATGTACTATCATTTCTAACTCGTCTAGAAAACCACAATCATTCATGTTTTTCTTGATGTATTTTATGTGAATAGCCTAAGAGCTAGTAGTGTTAAGAGTGAAAGTATGAGAAAATTGCCATGCTTAAAGAATGCAAACAAATAGTATGAATTAGAACTATGGTCTTGATATCGTTTTGCATATTGTTCAACTCGCTTTCTTTCTTCTCATTATATCATATTTCTTCTGGTAATTTACTCTCTTTAATGTTCTAACAAATATTTTACTTTCGTACTGTTGTGCTGATCTAATAGGTTACACCTGTTCGGGAGCCTGAAACGGTTGTTGCGGCACCAGTTGAGGCAACAACTCCTCCCCCTGTCACGCCTCCTAAATTTGGGTATGCTACGGACCTCTTCAACATGATGTCCATGGATGATGCTTCAAGTGAAAATGCTTCTGGTTCTGGGGCAGCTTCTACTGATGATAATGATTGGGCAGGTTTCCAGTGTATGTCCTGAAGTTCCCCATAGTTTTTGGTTATTGGAATTGCCTTACCTTTTATATTTATTATGTTAACATCTTTCTACCAAGTGCCAACCACCTTGGTATTGAAAGTTATGGTGGTATCATTTTATTATTGCTGCTGGTTTTGACAAATGATAAATTTTGTAGCTGCTGGAGACACTTCTGCAACTGGCCAAAATGATCCACCAAAAGCTGTTGAGAAGAATACTCTGTCTGCTACTGGAATTGAGAATTTATTTAATGATTCGCCTCCAATAACAACCAACCAAGTCACAGAGAAGCCACAAAAGGACATAAAAGATGATATAATGAGCCTTTTCGAAAAGGTATGTTTTCAACATTGTTTTCTCGCATCTTAGGAACAGTTAGTGCAAAACAGAAACCTATACTGCTTGGCCATTTGCTGGTTGGAGCTAATCAGATTATTCCTTAACATTCCCCCTTGTCATGCGTTTGAACTTTGAACATGATTTTTTGGTCTCTTTTTCTTTAGTGGGGTCTTATGTTGTTATCTCATGGTTCAATCAATTTCAGTCCAACATGCCGTCGCCTTTTGCAATGCATCAACAACAACTAGCTGCGCTAGCTCAGCAACAGTCCCTTCTCATGGCTGCTGCAGCTAAATCTGCTCCTGGAAATGCTCAACAGTCTCCATCCAATGGCACCATGATACCCACTCAACAACAACTAGCTATGTTAGCACAGCAACAGTCCCTTCTTATGGCTGCTGCAGCTAAAGCTGCTCCTGGAAACAGTCAACAGCCTCCATCAACCACCACAAGCTTACCCACTCAACAACAACTAGCTTTGCTAGCGCATCAACAGTCCCTCCTCATGGCTGCTGCTGCTGCTGCTGGAAATATGCAACAACCTCCATCCACCAGCACTAGTGTACCCACTCAAGCTTGGCCTAACATTGGTTATCAAATACCTGGAATGATGATGCCAGTTGGTGCACAGGCTGATCTGCAGAAACTCATGCAGGTAGATTTCCTACTATAGTTGCAATAGTTTCTTTGAAGAAATATATCTTGCTAGTTTCTCATTTTTTTTCCCCTTTTTTTTATACTCTGCTTTAGACAATGCAAATAGGACAGACTCAGCAAGCAGGAAACAATGTTGCATCATCCAGGTACATATTTAATCTCTTTATTCTTGGTTTTATTGATGAGTTTCTCCTGTAATACTGGTCTACATTGCCATGAATTCTGGGTTATGCATTACGCGTATTAAGTGTATAATTGTATTCCGAGAATCCCATGCCATGAACATGTTCTAATAAATAACTATTTCATGAATCATTAGTTTCACACGTAGGTTTTGCTCCATATTCCATGATCGTAACTTTTGCCATGTTTTTTTCTTGCAGCTTTTATGCATTGGGGCAAGGTACCCTAGCAAGCGGTGTTGCAACTAATGGAGCAAGCAAGCCTCAATCGGCTTCCCCAGTTTCATCAACGAATTCTTCACAAGCAGGAAAGGATTATGATTTTTCATCATTGACACAGGGGATGTTCACGAAACGCTGAGTTGGGACAGCCAGGTGATGATTTTGGCTTTTGTTTTTGCCATACTAAACCAAAAAACAAAAAGTTATTTTACAGGGAATTTACCTCTACCGGGGCACAATTGTAAACTATTTGTAGATGCAGCAATTTCAGTTTTTTTTCCCATTTTTTTATATTTTCTTTTTATTTCTCCATATCTGAGTGATGGCTTTATTTGTATGAATAGATGCTTGACAAGCATTTAATAAATATACTAGTATAGATTGAATTGTCTTAATTGTTCTCATTCAAACATGCTTCTTTGGACAACATTATTTTGCATTTCGATATTCACATTAATCATCTTTTTATTTTAAAAAAAAAAAAGAGTTACCAGCACGATATCAACACAATATGCTCTAACAATATATATAATTATTTTGTATGTGGATAAAATTTTAAATAAATATATAACAGATCTTTTGATACTTGAGACTGGTACTGCAAGAGACCAACCCCTCTAATTACCATCCTTTTGCGTACTTATTTAGAACATGCTATGGCTTTATAAGCAATTCAATGGCAATATCAATCCTTACAGCTTCTTAGCATAATCAAAACCACAATATATAAAATATCAAATGATGTCTAATTACCTATATTTGTAAAAGAGAGATTCATTATAAAATCAAATGATCTGTACAAGAGAAAGAACATCAAATACTGATAACGTTGATCCAACATTTATGTATAATTGTCTGTAGTTCAATTTTACCTTGTGTTTATTTTGATCACAGAGAATGACATTACTTTACATGGCCATCGTAGTAGCTGGGAAAAGCCTATCCAAGAAAGTATATACACCCCCACCGAGTAGAAGCGCACCACTGCAAAAGAAACCAAGTATCAACAGTCTGTCACACCGAACATACAGCAAATCTAAGAGCAATTATGAAGAAGAAATAAGACGCAGATGCTTCACCACGGCAGAGTAATATTACTTGACAAAAAATAGTGGTCAAGAACATTTTTGAGCATACCTCACCGGGTTGATCCATGCTGAGAATTTCCTGAACGACAACAGATTCTACCAGTACATATATAGTTAGTTGAATTTTCGAGTTAAAAACAATTGAAGGAAGTATTTAGAAGCAAAAGTCGGAGTAAGATAAGGTGGCTGCAATTATTTTTGACTTATGACTGATTTTTCCGTAGTACAAGCAACGGATGTATGCTAGCCTTTAACAAACAGCCAACAAGATTCAGCTCTGATTTCAAAATGAATGGCATCATGCCTACCTGCAATGCTCCAGCAAAAGAAGCGGCAAGAAGTAGAGGAGCAACATAGCCGGTTGTATATGTCAAGAGTAAGCTGCCTCCTATTACTGGATCCTATTGTACAGGTGTAACACATTACATATTGGATTTATGCCAAATAAAAAGAGATTTCGTTCTTCTATAGACTCAACAACAGCTACGTAGTCTCTTTATTGTCGAGTTTACCTTGGATGTGGCTACGTATCCCAGCAAAGTGGCCAGCACTGGTGTGCTGCAAGGTGAGGCAGCTAATGCAAATGTAAGCCCAGCTAAATACGCTTGCACACCTAAAATATAAAACAAGTTCGAAATTAACACTTTGAAACCTTTTACAGGTTCATGCATATAATTAATTTTCTTTTAGTAGGGTAAAATAATTGAGTCGTTTACCTGATGGCAAGTTGGCAGCTGCAGTGCGAGGGTCAAAATTGCTAAAGAAAGAGGGAAGTTGTAACTCGATGACCTGTAAGGTTTGTTTGGAGCAGAAGAACAGGAATTAGATTGGGAACGTCTGAGTGGAAGAAACTCAGGTACAACCGTACAAGGTTGAATAAGACATTGCTAATCTGGTTAGCCGTTCTGCATAGTATTAGAAGCTATCTAAAGTTGTAGATTTCTAATCCAGACAGAAAATTTAAGGCATCAAGTAACTTGTAAGAGCTGATTCCGACCTCCCGAAGAACTAGATGGAATGGGAAAACATCTAAAAGACACAGACACACAAATGACAATATGAGGAACAGGAATATAGGAGTTTCATACACACTGATACAAAATATGAACTTCAAAGGCCAAGTGTAATAATTCTAATCATATCAACAAGAGAAACTATATGATTGATGACAAATTACTTACCATCAACAAAACATTTAACCCGGGAAAAACTGCATAAACCAAATAACAACATTAGTAGTTTGATTCAATACCTCAAGTAGATTAAGACCCATGATAACAGCCAAACCAGAAGCAGCCAGTGGCAACCCTTGCCCTATCTGTCCATATGCCTTCCCAGCAAAGGAGGCTCCTATACCCAGGAGTGCTAATGTAGTCGCTAATCCTAGTGAGAAAGCCATTGAATTTACAATTACCTGACAGAAAAAGAACCCAGAGTCATTTGAGAATAAACACTTATTACTTCCATGATTGTGTTTGTGATTGTGTATCTCATGTACAAGAAAGGGAGGACCCGTGTATGCTTCAATCAGATTTAGCCTATATTGGTAAAACTTAGAGGTGAGTGTTGGATACGGGTATTTGTCTTCCATATTCTTTAAAATTTTCTATGTGTTTGGATAATGTATTGGACATGGGAGTTTCAAGAGAAATGAAGGGTCGAAGCAACATAAGACTTAGCTGCATAGACATGGTATATCCCCGACACGGGTATTTTTAAAATTTTTCTAAGCTCTTTTGGAGGGTTATATCACCATACCATGTCTGGATATATTCCAAACATGAATGTCTGATATGAACACTTCAAAAAAAAAAAAAAATGAAGAGTTGGAGCAACATAGAAAAGAAATGTAAAGAAAATATGGAACAGGCTGCATCAGTACTGCTGAAAACTCAACTTTGATCAAGATGTGTAACTTTTGGTTTTAAAGTTTTAGGTGATCTGCAAGCTAAAATTTTATTGACAGCTTTACTTGTTTTCTAATGATAGGAGCTTGCAATTACAATTGACTTACAAAAATATTCATTGCAACTGCCAATGCTTCAATGAAAAACAAAAGGTTCTATCTAGAAATCTAGTAGATGCATGCAGCAAAGAAGATGAATCACATAGCAAGTATTACCTCAGTTCTGCCCTTGCCTGAACCAAATGCACCTGGAAGGTTTGAACCAGACTCAGAAGAGCATAAAATCGAGAGGGATATACAAGAAAGTAACCGCATCAATTCATTTTAAACCATGCATTGAGATTAAGGCAAAGTATGCATATTACTTACCAATGTATCCAAGTGTTAATGGCAGAACACTTAGTGTACATGGTGAAAGGCTTGTTACAAGACCAGCCCCAAAAATTACAGCCAAACTGCAAAAGCCAGGGAAAAAGAAAATGACACGTTACCGAACATCAACCACAAAAGAGCTACAGATTCAAAGGGAAAAACAGGGAGAAGAACCTAGTAAAACTGAGAGCTGATAATTGGCCCTGAACGGCTTCATTAGCTTGTTGGCCAGCTGAATATAGTAGACCTCCAAACCAATCTCCAGAACTTCCATCAGCCAAAGTGTAAAGTGAAGCAGCTCCTTCCTACTTCCAAGGCAAATAACTCAAGTTCCTTACATTATCCGGACATATAACTTTGAGATACATGCTCAAAATCAAAGGATACATATTAATTCAATTCCTCATTTTTTAAAAATAATGTCCTGCGGATAAATACGAGGATATGACTCTCTAAGGTCTCTTTGGAAAATACATTTAAAAAATTGAACATATTTGTGATGGCACATACCAGAAACCAAAATAAACAAAGTTTCAAGACACTAGATTGAAGAAAATTGAACTTGACAAGATAACAAATAGACGTAATCATTGAACTCACCAAAATATTATCTTCACTTAAAGCCTTTGCAGAGTCAATTGCAACCAAATTTGCCACTAAAGAACAAAGAAATGAAAACTCAAGATGAAAAAAAAAAAAAAACAGGCACTCATAAAGTAACTTATAGCTTAATAAAATATTACAAAAAATCATAATATAGGATTAGCATTTCTTCTAATGGAAGAAGACAATGATTTACCTGCTATAGTATTTACAAGAGCAGTAAATTTCAAAGACTCAAAATCATTGCAAAGATCCTTACTTCCTGTTGGTTTATTAATTGCCATAGTATATTTACCTGAAAAACAAAACTAAATAAGCTATAGAGCTTAAAATTCGATAATTTCAACAAATTAAACTAGTAATTAATCTGTAACTTACCATAGCAGGTTCGTGGGTGATTTTTAAGGCTTGAGATTTTGAAGAAATTAGAGAAGGAAGAGGTGACGCTATGGTTTAGAACTAAAGTCATCTTAAAGAGAACAGACTGTGTTTGGCGGCAGAGAGAACTTTGGGGGGTGATTTTGAATTTGCTGAGGTTTTTATTTTCTCGGGAACCAAACAGAGAGAAGGAGATATTTAAGATGGTGTTTCGTGTTTTAAACGGTTTTTTGGAGTTGTAAGTTAAACTGATTGATGTTAACGGCTTAATTGGATTGATGGGCATTCACCAGCACGATTGACTGAATTTAATTGGATTTTTTTTTTTTTGGCATAGTATTAAGAAGGGTAAATTCTACTGCAAGCCACTCAACCATGCTTAAGTGTTTTTTTAGTCAACCAACTTTTAAAACTTTCAATGTGGTCACCAACCAAACGAAACAAATTTGTCAATTCCATGTCCTATAGGAATGTTTAACGTTATCTCTCTTTAATACTCATCAATTTATTTCGTACTCTTTTTTTTTTTA
Organism: Gossypium australe; assembly: GCA_005393395.2. NCBI lineage: Eukaryota > Viridiplantae > Streptophyta > Magnoliopsida > Malvales > Malvaceae > Gossypium > Gossypium australe. The sequence continues at coordinate 136,977,937 of CM016626.1, read as the reverse complement.
ACCATTTGATACATTTCAAAAAATTTCAATACATATGTTTTTTATTTTTTATAATTTATTTATAATTTTAGATTTTTAAACAATTTTTATATTTTTTATCATAAAATGATTTTTTAAATATTTTTTTCTTTTTAAAATTTTTAGAATTAAAACTAAATTAATAAATTTTATAAACATTAAAGGGCCAAATTGGTTATTAAGCAAAAAAGGCCCATATCAGCTTTTTGTCACTCATCTAACGATAACTAATGGGAGAGTGATTAAAATATTTGATTTTGAAAAGTTGAGTGACTAAATTGAAAAATTAATAGCTGGGTGACCAAAATAGAACTAAAGACATAATTGAGTGACTACTTTTATAATTTACCCTAAAAGTTAATTTTACTACAAGTAAAGTGTTAGCTTTAATGTCCCAAGCTTTTGATATAACAGCATTTAAGATAAATTTTATATGTATTATATTTCCTAAGTCATTTGGTAAAAATATGGTTGAAAATTTTATCAAACATTTTCAAAGCATCTTCAAAGACTTGCAATCTACACAAAAACATCTTTTAGATGTATTTTAATTTATTTTAATGTTTTTGGGTTAATATAAGTGTTTAAAATGTTTTTAAGGGACTTTGGCATGCAAGTCTCAAGACATACGACTATATGTCTCGATACATGAAACTTTGAAGCAAAATTCTAATTTAGGGGTTGCATGTCTAAAGACATTGGCTAGTATGTTTAAAGATACTTGACTATATGTCTCGAGACATAACTTGTCAACAGTTATATAATGACTATTTTTCAACCATGTCCCGAGACATTTTGCCAAGTCTTGAGGCCCGGACTGCAGTGGCACTTTTTTAGCCCAAAATTAATGCTTCCAACGGCTAGTTTTCATCCTCAATGACCATAAACATCTACAAACTTGTTCTTTGGTATAAATACTATTCAAGAACACTTTAAGACTCGAGAGAGAGATACCCAAGCTTCAAACACAATGGAAAAGTCTATTGGGTCTGGTGCCCTAAGTGTAGTATATTCGTTTGTACACTTGTAGTTTTTTCAAACAAATTGGTTAATAAAATTATTCATGAATTACATTAATATCCTTTTTATAATGTCTCATGTAGTTTTAGCACGTAAAGCAAAATAGAAGCAAATATTAGCTCATTGGTTGTATAATATTTAACTAATACTAAACGATATTACATGGTTGGATCGTAATACGGAAAGAAAATTTATATTTGTAGACGAACCTAAACATGTCCATAGTCTAATTAAAAATGAGCAAACTAATTAAAATACTAATATATCGTCTATCAAGTTCGTCGAATGACTTCCAAAAGATAGAGACATAGACGTGACTAACTAGATTGATAGTACATCGGATTGGACCCAAGCAGAATAAATCCTGAACCTGTTTTTAAATTTTTTCACTTGTAATGTTCATAGTGTGACATAACTTAATCCTAAGTGGATGATGGACTATGTATATGTGACTCGTATACTTTGATGTAAGTAAAAGTCTGAGTTTGAATAGATAAGTAACCGAAAGTTGGTACGTTGGGTATACGGTTTCTGCAATATGTAGCATCATTCACAACAATGAAATTTCTAGTCCAAGACATGGGTAAATGATATCCTCTCATTAACATTACATGATAGATGAAAAGAAAACATGACCACGGGTTGTTTGTGTAACACCCGGGTTTAGGGGGCTGTGCGTATTGGGTTTAAATCAGGTGTTAGTAGGTTTTTGGGAGTGCTTGGATGAGTTTTAGGGGTTTTAGAAATGCTTGGATGAAAGGGGAAGGGTTTGGAAAATTTTGGATTTTGGGGTGAAAAGGGGATCGGGCCAAAGGAGGTTTTAAGGATTATTTTTGGGTAATTTGTGGCACATGAGAGGCCTTGGCATAGTGGCTGTGTGCGCAGCTTAAGGGGCTGGAGTGCCTGTGAGGGTCTTGGGTTCGAGACCAAGCGGCAGCAAAGGGTTTTAATTTTTGGGGTTGGAGGCCTTAAAAGAACTGGGGCGCGAATGTGGCACAAGAAGCAGCTTGTCCAGGTGGTTCTCGTGCGGCGCATAGGAGTTGGAGGGGAGCGGAGACGCAGGTTCGAGCGCCTGGAGCTGCATTTTTGGGAGTGATTTTATGCGGGGCTGGGCTAGGAAGGGTTAAGATTAATTGGTGTGGGTTTTTGTCACAAAAAAAAAGGCGTCTAGTCGAGTGGCTAAGGCGCTTGCAGCATGGGGGCCTCTCGAGGTCGAGTGTTCGAGTCCCAGGGATCGCGCGTGGTGCCCTTTATTTTCATTTTAGCGTTCAGACCTGGGAAACTGGCAAGGTAAGGGTTAAAAGGATTTTTGAAGCAATGTTGGCATGAAACGCGCAAGGGTCGAGTGGCAGAAGGCTTGAAGATGCTTCCTCAGGTCTCGGGTTCGAGACCTGGAAGCAGCAAATCCTGGTTTTCATTTTTTTGACCCGCGTGGGAAAGGGTGCATGACCCATGCACGCATGCACCGCATAGGGAGCTGCTGTAGCTTTATTTTATTTTGGAAACATGGGGCTTCAATCTCTATTTTTATTGTTTTTGCTGCAGGAGCATGGGTGTAAACCGTGTATTTGTATTATATTGCTTAGAATAACGAGATGATATATATATATAATAATATATTATTATTATTATTATTATTATTATTATTATTATTATTATTATTTTGAATATGAGAAAGGATGGATAATATATATTATATTTTATGGAAACATGGTTTTATTTTATTATTATTATTAATATGCAAGGATGAATTTTAGTTTTGGGAAGGGGCTGCACGCGTGAACAAGCTTCATGGGGTGCTGCTTATTACTATTCCTATTATTATTATATTTTATTTAGTTTTATTTTATGGTTAATAAGGTGATAGGCTACATTCCTTATGTAGTATAGTTTATTATTTGAGAATATGGCTAAGGTGATGGAATAAGATAATAATAATGTTTTCAAATGGATGGTCATGGCGTGGGGAGAAGAGCATGCGGCATTGGTATTAAAAATGTTTGGTCGGCCTTGGTCTCGTGATGCAGAAAGCATGGCCATATTCCATGCTTAGAATTTGGTTTTCCATTTTTGTTAGTGGGCCGAAGGACAAAGGAAAGAGAAGGAAGGAGTAAACTTGGTAATGGTGGGAAGTAAGGTGGAAATTATCAAAAGAAAGAGAGCATGCTTAGGAGATTCCATGGCCGACCTTGTCATAGCAAGCAAGGCCAAATTTCTTGATCTTTGGTTTTGGTTCTCTTTGCAATTGTGTTTGGCCGAAAATGGTGAAACCTTTAGGGGACTTTCATTCGGATTTGAGAGTAAGGAAGGAGTGCCGTATTTCTTTGGCTATTTTCTTCTTTTTCATATTTTTGTGATGCATGACCGTTGATGGATGCTTTGGATAGTTAGTTGGCTTTGAGATAGCTTAACATGGCCGAGCTTCGATTTTTGGTTTCTCCTTTCTTGGCATTTGGTGCTTGGCCGACTGGTAAACTCTCTAAGGACCTTCATTCTGGCTTTGTGTTTGGGGAAAGCTAGGCCGAAACCCCTTGTTCTATTATCGTACCAGTTTGCTTTGATCGAATTTGGGGGCCTCCAAAGGCTGGTATTTTTGGTTCAAGAATGGAGTTAGTGTGTGCTAAATGTCCTCTTTCAAAACCCTTCTTTTTCATCGTTGTGTTTTGCCGAAATTTAGACCCCCTTTTGGCATTATTTTCTTTTCTACCACATCCTCTCCTTTCTTTTACCTTGAGTAAATCAAAGCTCTCTTAAGGTGTCCATTGCCGTATATTAACTCCACCTTAAGGAGCCAGGGCCGAATCCTTCTTTTGAAGATGCTATCGGCTACGTGTTTCTTTTGCATGTGTCATCCTTAAGATATATTAAGGGAACTCCCGAGATTTTGAACATTAAGGACTATCGATACCTTGGGAGCTAATCGACAGGAACAAATGGTGTTTCGGGATCAATAAGCAAGATAGTGTTGGAGCATCAAATGAATCTTTCGGAAATTGAAGTACTTAAGGGGCTAGTTGAGCAAGGCATAAGGGCAAGTTCGGGATTTTAGACTTTGTTAGAATCTATAAATCAGAATCTCGTTATAGTCAGGTGCGTAGTTATCGCACTGTTCTCTTGCTGGTTTATGTATGTTATTGTAAATATACATGTTGTGCATGTTAGCCGAAATAAGGGCTAAGAAGTTGGATACCCAAGGTGGGTGATCGTTCGATCAGGTGTGTAAGTTCTTACACACTTTATTAGTATAAATTGTTGTTATAATGATATTTTATTACTTATCACGTAGTATCTTTGCCTTGTGGGCATAAGCTTGGTTTTCGGGTAAGTCCCCTAATACTCGATCTATGATATATGTTGTGTATGCCATCATATGCTGTTAAATGTTATGCTATATACAAATGCATGATATATGGGATCATGATACTTGTTATGTGAGCATGATGATGTGGGATAAATGAGTGGAGGGGCAGTGATATTCGTGTCGACGGACACCAGTGTTTTGGTAACACATTGTGACTACGGTCACCAGAGGTTTGGTACCTCCAGAGGTTTGGCACCTCATAGCGTCTCGTCCCTGTGGCTTAGTACCACCGTGGGTTGGCCCCACATTTGAGATACGGGATCGACGCCAGTGATTTGGTATCACACGATGGGTTGGCCCCATCATTTGATTGTGACTTCAGGTCACCAGTGGTTTGGCACCACCAGTGGTTTGGCACCACACATATTGACGGATATCGTGACTTTAAGTCACCAGTGGTTTGGCACCACCAGTGGTTTGGTACCACACGGGGTAGAAAAAGGAGCATGGATGGCTAGGTTGGGCTTCATAATCGCATATTCATGTATATGTTTGTTCTGTGGATATGGGCTAAGCCCGTATGTGGGAACATGTGTATTAATTACGTACTGAGTCTTGGTGACTCACCCTTTTCCCTATCTTTTCAGGTGAGTCGATCGCGGAGACGGAGCTGGAGAGGACTCGGGGTGGCCATGCTTGTTCCTCGGTTTAGAAGTCTTATTTCGTACCCTTAAAGTTTACTATTTGCTAAAATTCGATTGGGTTGTAACATGGCCGCTTATTATTTTATTACTATTTGTATGATTAAGTAGTTTTTACCTTATTTCTAACGAACTTATGAACTGTTAAGCGAATCGGTAAAAGCAACGTTTTCAAAATTAATACTCGTACGCGTTTTCAAAGACGTTACTATCGGGTGGCAAAATTTTACCAAGTTATCAATAACCCCGATACTTCTAAAAATCTAAATGATCAAATGGTTTCAAAGGAAAAGAAAAAGTTTTCAACCCCATCGTGGTTATCAAACCAAACCATCTTAGTTTTAGCAAACGTTGTTTTACAAATTCAGCAATATTTTCAGATTTCCACTGTGAACACGAAATTTTCAAAACGTTTCAAACAGTTTTTACTCCGTGACATACCAGATCCGGTCAAGGCTCGTGGGCCGGGTTTGGGGTGTTACAGTTTGTCTTTGTGATGAATGACTTAATTACTATTTGATAGCAGTTAACTTTTCATGAAGGAAGATGTAATGGTTACCATGAGATAAAATAAGATCATATTGGGAGAACGAATTTATCCCAAAGAGATTAAGGATATCCTATAAGGATAACACACTTATGACAAGTTCATTGGACGAACACTAATCGAGTAGCTTTCGTAATGATATGTCATTTGGGAAAGCTTAGCCACGGTACTATAGTAGAATGACTTTGTGACTAAATGTGTTTATAATTAATAGGCGAAAAGTTGTAACTTAATTATAAATCATTTGAGCCCTAATCACACATGTTCAATCGATCCTTCCGCTAGCTCGTTGAAACTAGAAATGAATTGCATGTTGAATTAAATGAACAAAAATGGATAGAAACGATAAAGTTAAAGAAATGAATAACATTTGGAAATGAAGTTTGAAAATGGAATTAAATTAATTGGCCATTGTGAATCTGTTGAATGTAGAAAACTTATATATATATATATATATAATCTCATAGATTCTTTAACGTTAAAGTTATCATGATTTTAACGAAATCAGAATTAAGTTGAGAAAATTTTTTAATTGGAAAATTAATTAATTTAAATTAATTTATAATGTTTATTTTAAAAAATAGAAAAACATGTACTGGGTTGGATTTAATTATAAAGTGGTGGATTAAAAGTTCAGAAAGCACTTATAATTGGACCCGATATAGGAAAGGCCCTAAGTCCCTCATATTGAATATAATGGTACAACAAACCCTAGTATTTTAAACTAGGGTTGCTGCATTTCTCTCTCTTAAGTCAACTAGGGGATTGTTTTTCTATCAACTAGATATTAAATGCATTCTACTAATTAAATTAGGGTTTCACTACCTCTCCCTATAAATAGATGGCATCAGCAGGACTAAAAATACAACAAGTTATCTACAACTTTGAGATGTTTCTATTTTGCTTGAAAATAGTAAGAATTTATTTCAAAGTATAAATTTTATTTTCTGATAATACCAATTCTACCGATTTCTATAAGAGAGAAAGTTTTACTTTCCCACTAAAAGTAAAGAAAATATTTTTAGGTTTTGTGTTTGATTCGAAAGTGTTCGAGCCCACGCTCAAAGTAGTTCGTGGTATGAAAATAGCTAAAAAGGTCGTTTAATTGAAAGTCAGCAACAACAAGGATCCATCTAGCCCAAAACACAAATGTGATTTTAGGAAAAAGTATATGAATATCATAAATTGGCTCGATTTTTATAATTTTATTTTTCCGTTGTGCAAGAAAACCATTTTCAAACTGAATTTTTTCCAACAATTGATATCAAAGCAAGGTTTAGGTTGTGCTATGTTTATAGTATAAACCGATACTGGAATCTTCTCTCTTTTTCATGTGTGATTATTTTTTTATAAAATGTAGCATTCTTGTAACTATTAGCATGTTTAGGGATATGTATGTGAATGAATGTACATTATTATTTTGTTATTTATACGATAAAGTAATTTTGCCAAAGTTGTGATTCCTAGAAATTTGAATGTAATTATTATTATTTTTTAGATATGTGATTAGATCGTGGACTATCATCCTTACACAAGATTTAATTGATATTATTATTTTAGAATAATTTATGCGAGCCGAAAACGAACATAAGTATTATGTAATCAATATTTTTGGCAAAACCTGGAGAATCGAAACGCATCCAAGCTGATCAAAACGTCGCAAACCTGAACCAACCAACCGGTGAAAGACTGACTGTGGTTCGGCAGAGAAGGCTATCGGTCGTTCGACAATAATGGCCGATGGTAGTGGCCGGTGATAGAGGCTGACGATTGTGGTCGGTGGCAGACGATGGTGGTTGGCAACGGTCCAGTGATGAGCGAAGGTAGTCCGATGATTACTGGCGGCGATGATCTATGGAAGAGGATTGACGATGGTGATGGTTAACGGTAGTGGCCGACGATAGAGGCCAAAAATAGTCCGTCGATGTCCAAAGACGATCCGGCGATGGTCAGTGGCGGCCTAACAACGACGACATGATGATAGTGGTGGTAAAACGATAGCGACGTGAACTGGTCCTACAGCAGAAATCCATAGTGGCAAACTAGAAGGCCTAAAATATCCTTTGGGGTGACTTTTTTAATTTTATTATTCTTCTAGGATAGAATAATGGAAATTTTGGCTGGTCAGGGTCTTTTAAATTTTATACTTTTATTTATGATAGCATGATGATATTTATTTGAATGCAAATGTATGTCCATGCATATGTATGATAAGCATGCCTTATAGTTCAGGGAAAAAATGTTGCATATACTTGTCATACATTTATTAAACGAATACCTATAAAATAGATCTACATTCTATATGTTTAAAATAAATTTATATGTTATCCCCACATATATGAATGGTTCCATATGTAAGAAAAAAGTTACCCGATTCCATTTTACAGAGTTGCAATTATACATTCCAAGGAATTTTATTTTTACAGGTAAATGCTCAAGACCCAAGTAGCCGTACAAAGTTGATCGTGATCAAGTGCTTTATGGGTCGTCTTAAGCATTACGATTCACCTTTATCCCAAAAATATATCGAGATTTTTTACATACAAAGGATTTACTTGTTACTAATATAGTTTAGCCTTTACTCTTCTTTAGATCCCTTGTTTCACTCCGATAGTATAATTAAATCAGGTCGATAAAGAAGAAATGAATGCATTTTCATACTATTAAGATAAGAAAGTAAAAAAAAAAAAATCTGATTTTGGATTATGCCAAATCACTTATTCTACTAGATCTTACGGAGCCCTATTTATACACAACATTGTCAGGTCTGATCATAGAAAAGATTCTCTTCGCATGATTAAAATCTGACATTAAAAACTTTGCATGTTTTTTAAAGATTAAGTGGGAGAAAGTCTCTAAGCAAGACCTACGACCTCCATCAATGGTATCTTATGATGACACGACTATTTAACTATCCCACGGTTGGATTGTCATGTGGATTTCATTGAGGAGATTTCCAGAAAGTAAAAAGAATTATCTTGTAATTGTTATGTTAGTTGGGCGGCCATGTTGTAGGTATTATCATGCGATATAAAAAGAAGTTTTTCTTCAAAGAAGACAACTATCTTGTGTTGGAAAAAATGCGGTTCAAAAACAATTTTATTGCACAACGAAAATTAAAAATTTTGAAAACCAATCGATTTGTGATATTTATTGCAATAAACCCTAAACCGAAATCATACTTGTGTTTTTGGATAGACGAATCCTTGTCATTCCTGACTTTCAACCGAACGATCTTTTTCGTTATTCTCTTACCATGAATTATTTTGAGTGTGGGCTCAAAAAAATCGAATCAAAACACAAAACTAGAAATATTTTTCTTTTCTTTTAGGTGAAAACAAAAATTCTCTTCTCAAATAGAAACCGAAAATATTGTTATTCCGGAAAAATATATTTAATAGTTGAGAATAAATTCTCTCTATTTTCAGTAGAGTAACAATCTAAACAACAACCTCCTTAAACTTAGCCTAAATATGAATATATATAATAATGTCTCATTCCCTAGCTAGGTCAAATACAAGCCATAAGGCTGGATAAAATGTGTTACGCATATGAAAACACCCTTGACTTATTTGTGCATTTCGTCGCTCTAGTGTTGCGACATTAAACTTTGTAAGTGACTTCTTTGGCTTCTAAGTGCAATGTTACGACACCACATGCTGGTGTCGTGACGCTGGCGTCGTCCTTTATTTCTTAGCTTTGAAATAGTGTTTTGCACACTAAATTGACTTGTTAGTCATTCTCTAGGCTCGTATTGGCCAATAGGTCATTACATTGCCAAAATATGCGAAAAAATGCTTATTTTGTTAAAATTAAACATAAGCTAATAGAATTGGAAAACGTAACAAAATAATCTAAAACGGCTAGAAAATAAGATCGTTAAATGTCGAAAAGACTTTAATTTGCCACACTGAATTGTAGCAATCATTAGCTGGGTCGCATGATCTTTCACATGCTATCAATAATCAATTATCGCATATATGTAACTTATAATACCTCTAACCTGTATCTGTCACCGGAATAGGGTTACGAAGCATTACTATAAAATCATAACATAAAAACATACATTTCCAATCATTTCATTAAACATAGCAAAGTTCATTCATACACATGCATAACGTCCCTTAATCGAGCCTTCGAGGCCCTAGAAACACTTTAGAAACAATTTGGGACAAAATCAGAAACATTTGAAATATGGCATATAAAGTTGTACCAATGCCACAAGATTTATCAAACTATATAACTATCAACTCCCAAATGAGTAGGTCAATTAACATCCCAAATACTTTCCATTCATAACAAAATAAGGTTTTATAAGTTGTATTACATAATCATCAACCTATTCTTAAAACAATGAACCATTCCATTTAATTAGCATTAGCTTAGGCTCTGTTTGTTTGCTTGTATTTTGTTTTCTGGAAAATGTTTTCATCCTTTTCCACCGTTTGTTTGGTGGAAAACAAATTCCCACCGTAAAAGCTTTTCCAAAACACGGGAAAATGACGCTTTCTTCTGGGAAAATGTCTTACACTTTTTTTTCGGTAAGACATTTTCCAAAACACGAGAAAATGACGTCTTCTTCTCTCTTTTCCTCTTCTTCTTCCCCTTCCCCTTCCCCTTCCCATTGGGTTGCAAATCAGTGCCATTGCCAGGTACCCTCCTTTATATTCTCTCTAGTCTACCCATTTTTATCTCTTCGATCATTCTGATTTTTGTTATCTATCTATCTATCTTCTTGAGGTTGTATGTACAATTTTCGGCTCCAGTGAAGCAAGGATTGAAGCCTAGCAAAGAGGAAGAGGAGAAGCAGGATCATTACATGAATATGGGTTACGCTATTCGGACCTCGATAGAAGAGTTCCCAGACATCTTCTACAGAGAGCTCAGTTTTGATATTTACAGGTTCGGATTCAATTTTCCCGCATTTGATTTCTTTGAAATGGAGTAAATTATTGATAATTCTGTAAAATAAATTTGATTTTTCAAACTTTTCCTTGTTCATATGCTGATTTTGGGTTCTCATCATTAAATTAAAAAAAAAGAGAGAGAAAGGGTAAAATGAAAATGGCGTCGGCTCAGGCCTTGCCTTCTTCACGGAAACAAGAGCATCTAGAAGCTGGGAAGCGTCGGGTACATCTTTTTGTTCTTAATTTTTCCCTTTATCGGTTGATTTGATGGTTTCTTTCTGTTTTGAAATACGATTTTCGATCTGGTAAATGGTTTGGTTACTATATAGTCAGCTATTTTGGATATCGATTTCGGAATAGGACTAGAACTGGCGGTCTATTTTGGTATTTTCATATATGATCTGTAGTATATTTGCATTGTCTTGCAATTCTTTGGTAGATCATGTCTGGAATTGATGGTATATGGAATCAATTATTTTGTTAGATTACACCTTTTGGGAATTTAAATGCTTTTATGCCTTAAATCTTTGCAACTGCCTAAGGTGATGCTATTCGAGCTAAAAATATGACCAATGTTTTTTGGTTTTTCTTCTTAAATTGGATTTGAGAGTTCACTTTTATCATTACATGCTTTTGTTTGTATTCAAGATGGAAAAGATGAAGAAGCTTCACTGCATTTGACACTCTAATAACAGTGATTTCAGATGAAGAGTATATTTAAGTTGCATAATGATAGCATTGCGGTTTAAGGTTGCCTATATGCGTTTGTGCCTGAGTGAAGTGTCTTATTTCTACTTCTATTTTGTGATATGTTGAATCTGTTCTGGTTGTTTAGAACTCTTCTTCTGATTTTTTTCAGTAGTCATTCATGTTCTACTAACTAGGGCTGGTAAACAAAAAGAACTCTGATTCTAGATTTCTATGTTTTGTCTTTGAATGTTGTGCCTTTTACATAGTTTGAAAAGTTAATATCCTCCTAAACCATCCATTTGGTTGATTGGATTTTGTATAATTTTTACTCTGGATTTATGCTTATGATAAAAGTTTTCAGTTAGATTTTATTATATAAATGGGTTTTTGCAAATGAACAAATAGTTATTTAGAGTAGTTTACCAAGTACTATTACAATTGATTCCTCCTTTCTTGCAGTTGGAGGAATTCTATAAGAAAAAAGTAGTCGAGAAAGCCAAGAAGACAACATCTACCTCCCAAACAAATGTTTCTGATTTTAGCTTAAATGAAAAACAACAATTAGAAATAACAACTTCTAAAGTGCACTGCTTGTAATAACAATTTATAAACATTTTTTGAAGTGTACTTTTTGATGTCTTGTAATAACAATCTACCTCCCTTGGGCAAGTTATATTGCTTGTAATAACAATTTCCTTACTAACACAAATAAACATTTTTTAAAGTGTACTTTTTGATGTCTTAAAAATATGCCATTATAAGTATCCATGGTTATATTTAACTCATCTGATGCAATTTGACATTCCATAATATATGCAATTTATTACTAGTCTATGTTGTTCTATCCATAAGAACCATGATATAATGGATGAGTATATTTGTATCCTTAGATCTGTGTCTTTTGTTTACCATCTTGTCTTTTGGTGTGCATGAGCTGGATCCATGCTTTCTTTGGTTTGTATATAAAAGGCAATGATAAGGAGACTCTTGAACATTTTAGTGATAATGCACTGTTCTGTATTTCAAGCCTAATGTCATGTTGGTTTCTTATGATAAGCTAATACTAATGGTTGGTCAAAGGACTCGAAGAAGCTGTTGAAATGAAAACATTGTTGTATTATTATATGACGTCAATTTATGACGTTAATATTCTAGCTTAATAATTGAGTATTATTATATATTTAATTTGATTTATTTATTTATAAATAAATCATTGTAATATATGTAAAAACAATTTAAAATATAAATATTTATTAATATGTATATAAATTTATTAATATATGTAAAAACAACTTTTCCAGAAAATATTTTCAGGAAATCTGCCAAACAACAGAAAATATTTTACACAAATTCATCCAAACACCAGAAAATATTTTCAGTAAATCATTTTCCGGAAAAGTAAATCATTTTCCAGAAATAATTTTCCGGAAAACATTTTACTGCAACAAACGGACCCTTAGTTACATTATCAATTCACGAATTAGTGTGTTTATTCATGACATAAGTAAATTCCTTCCATATAAGTAAGTCATTTAACTCATCAATCATTTTATTTCATCATATTACATCTCAACTATGAACTTACCATTTCATTACCTTTTCTCACCCATTTCATTTGCATAACACACAAGACATAAGCATAAACATCAACTATAACACCCCTATACTCGGTTCGATCCAATGAACCTGATATAGGAATATTACATCTGGTGCCAAAGTGATTTTGGCTAATCACTCATATATTTGAACATTTAAAAAAATTTAAGTTTTCATAACTTATATTTTTGTCCCTACTACTTGGAACAATATTTTTGTTCCTACTACTTGGAACACACTTGATCTTCCTAAGTACATGTCATTCTATTCAAAATTTTGAAACATACCCTCTTGGCACTTGGAGATGTGATGAGATGGATGCTCACAACCTCAATTACAACTCTTCAAAATCACTGTACCTAATCTACGTACGGAAAACAAAAAAGTACGCTGAGTAAAAACTCAGTGGTATTTCTATAATTCGAATAATTAAAGATAAGATATTACAAATATACAATTGAAATATAAACACATTGGTAAACCGTAAAAGTAACATAATTTAATCCCACATTTAGCATACTTTTGGATGATTTATACTTTGATTTATGTAAAAAGGTGCTCTTAATCCTTTCTTTTCATGTTTTATACTCAGGAGAGCACCCAAGGACGGAAAGAACGGAAAATGGGCCCAAAACGGAGTAAATGGGCCATATCACGAAATCCACACAGCCTAGCCCAAATCCACACGGCCGTGTCTCATTCAACAGGCTCGAACATGACCTGGCCACGACTTACACGGGCATATACCATGGTCGTGTCCCTGTCGCTGGAAAGAAGAGTTTCACTCGGAAAAGGATACTTAGGGGCAAAGAAACCTATTTCAAAAGCCTATATAAACCCCCTAAGTATCACCTAAAAGAGGGCGGTTAGCTAGGCCAAGGAGCCGAGCCGAAAAGGTCAAATTTGTGGGAAACACTCGAAGATAGCCAGTTGACCCATCTCAAGAAGTCAGAATTATACTCAAGACGGCGGATCTCTCCTTCAATTCCTTCAGGGGGTTTTAGGGATTTCTTATGTTTTGTTTTATCTTTTCTTTTGAGATGTTTTCTTTTATTGTTATGAACTAAACTCTTCAGATACCTGAAGGGGATGAAACCTAAGACGGATCTTGTTATTGTTTTCTGAACTATATGATAAATACTTGATTTGTTCTTAATTATGTGTGCTTAATTCTTGTGTTAATATTTCTGGGATATTGATTCAAGTTGGATGTGCTTAAGTGGAGGAGCAAAAGTCCCTGCCTAAGAGTAGATCTAGCATAATTAAGCGAAGTTGATCGCACGCCTAGAGATAGGGTGACGAGATTTTACCGAATTAAGGTGAAACCTAATATGGGAGTCCATAGATCGAGTTAATGCGATTCTAGGGGTTTTAATTAGAAAGAGATTTCAATTAATCAACCTAGGGTTAGACATTATTTGCCTCGAGAGAGGGTTTAATATAACTTAGGTAATCTTACGGATCAAGTCAAGTGAATACATCGTCTGGTTCAGTGTTAGATAACAAGTGAAGTCTAGGTGGATTCTTCCTAAGGGTATCATCTTAATCAACTGAGTTTTCCCCAATTCATTCTTTTTTTGTCTTTGCGTCTTTAGCTTAGTAGTTAGTTAAATTTAGATTAAACAACAACTTCAATTATTTTAGGCTAGATAATAAAAAGAAAGTTAGTATTAGTACTTTTAGTTCTTTTGGGTTCGACATTCCGGTCTTGCCTTAACTATACTACTGTTCGATAGGTGCGCTTGCCTCAAAATCATTGTCAGAGTTAGTTTCTAGGTTCGATCATTTTCATTATAAATTTAAAACTCTGAATTCGACGATCAAGTTTTTGGCACCGTTGCCGGGGAACTAAAATATTAAGAAAGCTCTATTTTTATTACTTTAGCCATTTTTTTTATTTTCCACAATTTACTTTTATTTTAGGTTAAATTCTAATTTTGCTAAATGTTCCTTCTTTCTTTTCCCTAGCAGGTACCTCTAGTTTATGACTAGAAGGAACCCGAAAGGACCATTAATATAAAACAGTGATATTAAAGCTACCGTTCGCAAGAATCGCAGAGAAATTAGGCGAGCCCTAAATTACACAGAAGAAGAGCGAGAAGGCAGATCCAATCCTACTGAAGGGATGGACGAGAATAATCCACCACCACAAGATGTGGCAGAAAATAATGCTCCGCGTACTATGTATGATTATGCTAAACCTCATTTAACAGTAGCAAAATCGAGTATTGTTAGGCCTGCTATAGCTGCTAATAATTTTGAATTAAATACTAACACTATACAAATGATTCAACAATTTGTTCAATTTGATGGTTTACAGGACAAAGACCCAAATACTCATATAGCTAATTTTTTAGAGTTCTGTGATACCTTCAAAATAAATGGCGTTTCTGATGATGCCACACGTATTCGGTTATTTCCCTTTTCATTAAGGAATAAAGCCAAACAGTGGTTAAACTCGTTACCACGAGGGTCAATCACTACATGGGATCAAATGACCGAAAAATTTCTATTAAAATATCTCCCACCGGCCAAAACGGCCAAATTATGGAATGATATCTCTTCTTTTGTGCAGATGGATTTAGAGACATTATAC
This sequence comes from Gossypium australe, assembly GCA_005393395.2. Taxonomy (NCBI): domain Eukaryota; kingdom Viridiplantae; phylum Streptophyta; class Magnoliopsida; order Malvales; family Malvaceae; genus Gossypium; species Gossypium australe. The sequence goes on along the minus strand of CM016626.1, from coordinate 136,962,561 downwards.
GACGCATGGGAGAGATACAAGGATCTCTTGAGAAGGTGTCCGCACCATGGTTTACCCTTGTGGCTCCAAGTCCAAACTTTCCATAACAGTGTGAACCCCTCAACGAGGCAGCTAATTGATTCAGCCGCCGGTGGAACCCTGAACAACAGAACTCCTGAAGCAGCCTACGAGTTTATTGAAGAGATGTCACTGATTAACTATCAGTGGCAGGTTACAAGGACAAAACCAACAAAATCAGCTGGAGTTTTCAACCTCGACACAGTAACCATGCTATCAACATAAGTAAAGATGATGAACAAAAAGCTTGATAGTTTTTGTTCTTCGCAGGTACATCCAGTAATACAGTGCGATGCAAGTGGAACTGTGGCGAATCCTGAGTACCCACCCTACCAACCGGGCACAGAAAGTGAACAGATGAACTATATAGGTAATAATTTCAGATCTAATAATAATCTTTATAGTAATACTTATAATCCAGGTTGAAGGAACCACCCAAATTATTCATGGAGAGGTCAAGGAAATCAAGGAAATCAAAGATAACAACCTCCTCAAAATTTCCAAAATCAGCCCTATCCACAGGAAAAGAGGCCGAACCTTGAAGAGATGCTGACAAAATTCATGGCAGCCACAGATACCTGTCTCCAACAAACTGAGATGACACTCGATAATCAACAGGCATCAATAAAAGGGATCGAAAGCCAAGTTGGGAAACTTACTAAGTCAGTTGGACAATTTACTAAGATAGTTTCTGAAATTCGATCAGAGATTTTTTCTAAAGGAACCGAACAGGTAAAGGTAGTTACACTGAGAAGTGGAAAGGAGTTAGTCGAACCAAAGAAAAAAATACCACACGAAGATAACAAAGCAAAGGATGAGGGAGTTGAGGATGTAACTCCAGTACGCAACGAAAATAAACCACAAATCCCATATCCGGCAAAGTTGAAGAAAGACCGATTAGATGCCTAATACGGTAAATTTCTTGAACTTTTCAAACAAATACATATTAACTTACCCTTTGTTGAAGCCATTTCGCAGATGCCAACGTACACAAAATTCTTAAAAGAACTCTTGACGAATAAAAGGAAGCTTGAAGAAATATCGACAGTGGAGCTTAATGAAGAATGTTCAGCCATCCTCCAAAACAAGTTACCAACCAAATTGAAAGACCCAGGAAGTTTTACTATTCCCTGTTTAATTGGTAGTTTAAATATTAAGAAAGCATTAGCTGATCTAGGTGCCAGTATTAATTTAATGCCTTATAAAATGTTTAAACAACTAGATCTTGGGGAACCAAAACCCACTAGGATGAGCATTTAATTAGCTGATAGATCTATTAAGTATCCTAGAGGAGTTATCGAAGATGTCTTCGTAAAAATTGATAAATTTATTTTCCCTGTTGATTTTGTTGTGCTTGACATGGATGAGGACATTGAGGTTCCCTTAATTTTAGGGCACCCTTTTTTAGCTACTGCTAGGGCTGTTATTGATGTAGGTGACGGTAAACTTGCACTAAGGATAGGCAATGAGGAAATTATTTTTCAAATTTATGATGCCATGCGATATTCTAGAGAATAAGATGATTCTTGTTATTTTGTTGATACCACTGATCATATCATTCAAAACTCATTACAGGAAATTATAAATGATGACATGATGGAATTGTGCCTGACTCAAGAAGAGGGGGAAGAAGATGAAGTCGACGAGCTGAATTTGAATACATCTTTATCTAGATATACGAAAGAAGAAAGCATTAAAGTCAATGAAGAACTAAAACAAAAACCCTCCATTGATGAGCTGCCCAAATTGGAATTGAAACAGTTGCCGAAACACTTAGAATATGCATTCCTCGGGGAAAATTCGACGCTACCAGTAATTATCTCTTCAGAGCTAGAACGCAAGTAAAAAGAGGAGTTGATACAGGTACTAAGAGAACATAAAAGAGCCATAGCTTGGAAAATCTCTAACATTAAGGGATAAAGCCCATCATTTTGCACCCACAAAATTTTAATGGAAGAGGAATACAAGCCGTGTGTGCAACCTCGGAGACGGTTAAACCCCAATATGAAAGAAGTGGTCAAAGCCAAGGTAATTAAACTTCTAGATGCAAGAATAATCTATCCTATTTCTGACAGTACTTGGGTAAGTCCTGTGCAGGTAGTTCCAAAGAAAGGAGGTATGACTGTGGTGCCCAACGAAAGGAATGAGTTGATTCCTACAAGAACAGTTATAGGTTGGAGAGTCTGTATATACTATAGAAAACTAAACGACGCTACTAGAAAAGATCACTTTCCTTTGCCCTTCATTGATCAAATGTTAGAAAGGTTATCTGGGCATATGTACTATTGCTTCCTAGATGGACTCTCTGGCTATTTCCAAATCCCAATAGCAACTGAAGATCAAGAGAAGACAACATTCACATGCCCTTACGGTACATTTGCTTATCGTAGAATACCTTTTGGATTATGTAATGCTCCTGCTACTTTTCAGCGTTGCATGTTGGCAATCTTCGACGAACTCGTGGAAGACATTATGGAGGTATTTATGGATGATTTCTCAGTATTCGGTAATTCTTTCCATCTTTGCCTTAAAATTTTAAAACGAGTTCTAATGAGATGTGAGGAAACAAACCTTGTTTTAAATTGGGAAAAATGCCACTTTATGGTTAGAGAAGAGATTGTGTTAGGACATAAGATTTTTAGTAAAGGGATTAAGGTAGATAAAGCAAAGATTGAAACCATAGAAAAATTACCTCCCCCTAGTTTAGTTAAGGCTATTAGAAGCTTTTTAGGACATGCATGATCCTATAGAAGATTCATTAAAGATTTTTCTAAAATAACTAAGCCTTCAACAAAATTACTAGAAAAAGATGTTCCTTTCAATTTCGATCTGGAATGTTTAGATGCATTCAATGTCCTTAAGGATAAACTAATAAATGCTCCGATTATAATTGCACCTGATTGGAATTTACCCTTTGAACTAATGTGTGATGCAAGTGATTTTGCAGTAGGTGCAGTTCTGGGACAACGAAGAGACAAGCATTTTCAGCCAATTTATTATGCTAGCAGAACATTGACACCCGCACAAGAAAACTACACCACCACAGAGAAAGAATTACTAGCTGTAGTTTTTGCTTTTGAAAAATTTAGGCAGTGTTTAATACTACCTAAAGTTGTCGTTTACACTGACCATTCAGCTCTTCGTTATCTTTTAACTAAATCTGATGCAAAACCTCATACGATGGATTTTACTCTTACAAGAATTTGATTTGGAAATACAAGATAAGAAAGGAGCTGAGAATCTTGCAGCAGATCACCTCTCTAGGCTTGAGAACCCACATATCGAAGAGCTCGATGAAAGTGAGATAAACGACTCGTTTCCTGAAGAACAACTCTTTTCTATAACCCACTCTGAGGTACCATGGTTTGTAAATATTGCGAATTATTTAGCTGCTAACATCTTGCCAAAAAGACTAACACAGCACCAAAAGAAGCGATTCTTTGCTGATGCGAAAAACTATTTTTGGGAAGATCCCTTTCTTTTCCACATATGTGCAGATCATGTAATTCAAAGATGCGTTACAAAGTTGGAAGCAAGTAAAATCCTGGAACATTGCCATTCAGGACCTTCAGGAGGACACTACAGTGGCATTAAGACAGCACATAAAATACTCGAATCAGGTTTTTATTGGCCTACTCTATTCAAAGATGCCAACAGGTACGTCGCTTCGTGTGATAAATGCCAAAGAACAGGTAATGTTTCTAAACGTGATGAAATGCCTTAAACATATATGTTATCATGTGAAATATTTGATGTATGGGGTATTGATTTTATGGGTCCATTCCCTATTCATTTGGAAATAAATACATCCTAGTGGCAGTTGATTACATGTCAAAATGGGTGGAAGTCGAAGCTTTACCTACCAATGATGCTAGAGTAGTAGTTAAGTTTCTCAAGAAACTGTTCTCTCGATTTGGAACACCTAGAGTTATCATTAGTGATATGGGCACTCATTTCTGTAATACTCAATTTGACAAAGTCTTAAAAAAATATGGAGTACACCACAGGATAGCTACCCCATATCACCCTCAAACCAGTGGGCAAGTTGAAGTAGCAAACCGAGAACTTAAACGCATCCTAGAAAAAATGTTTGAATCAAACAGAAGAGAGTGGGCATTAAAAGTAGATGATGCCCTATGGGCCTATAGAACAGCGTTTAAAACCCCCTAGGAACATCCCCATACAAACTTGTATACGAGAAAAGTTGTCATCTACCATTCTAGTTAGAACACAAAGCTTTTTGGGCTATAAAATTTTTAAATTACGATCTTAAAGCTGCAGGAAAAAAAGAATGATGCAGATGAATGAGCTAGACGAATGGAGAGCTGATGCCTACGAGAACTCGAAGCTATACAAGGAGGCAACAAAGCGACGCCATAATGCTCGTCTAAAGAAATTGAAACAATTCGAAGTAGGGGACTTGGTTCTGCTATACAACTCAAGGCTTAAATTGTTTCTTGGGAAACTGAAATCAAGATGGTCAGGTCCATTCATGATTAAAACAATCTTTCCCTATGGCACAATCGAGGTAACTCATCCTACTCAAGGCACTTTCAAGGTAAATGGTCACCTGCTCAAAATCTATAATGGTGAAGATTTTATGGATATGAGAGAGGAGCTTCAGCTCCATGAACCTTCTTTTAGAAATGAAAACAGGGTAAGTCTAGCTTAAGACTTTAAACGAGTGCTTCTCAGGAGGCAACCCGAGCACTGACCTCACTAACATTAGATTCTTAATTTTTAGCATTTAATTCCATACTAATTAATTCGATAAAGCGCAGGTTTTAGACTACACGGTCTTGCACACGGGCGTGCCTGTGGCCGTGTGAAGCCAGGGGACGAACCACAGGCGCGCTAGTAGCCGTGCACGATAAAGAAGAAATTTTTTCCCAACACGGGCTGCGATAAAAACCCATGCCCGTGCCGACTTTCCGTGGACTATACTGACTTACCAAACACGAGCAAGACACGGTCGTGCCTTACAACCGTGTGAAGATACTGACTTGTCGAGCACGGGCTAAACACGCCCATTCTAAACAACTGTGGGAAGAAAAACACGGGCGTGGCACCTTGACCACGGCCGTGGCCAAATACCCTTAACGTGCCCAAAATTCAAAATCACGAAAAACACAGGCTGATTAAAATCGAACACGGGCGTGGCCCCTGGCCGTGCTCTCACCCCTATTTAAAGAACTTAAATTCTCATCTTCCCCAAATCACAACCCTAACCGATTCTCTCAACCCCTCCTTCCTTAATCTGGCCACCATCCTAAAATCACCCCCAACTTGACTCCCATAACACCTTTCCTCTTTTAAAAAACCCACACAAAACGCCGCCACACCCGTATTAACAGGGCCTACGCCCTCGCCATAGCCGTGCTACCCAGAATTTTACAGCGCACGACCGTGTACCACCGTACACGCCCGTGCTCCGCCGTTCACGTCACCACACACCCCAAAACACTGCTGGTCACTCTTCACTATTTCATTTTCATCTATTTTAACTATTGTTTGATTAAAATTTCATGTTATTTAGTTTCATTTTACTTTCAGTATTATTTAGATTTATTTAGTTTTAAGTATAATCTCTTGATATTTAGAACTAATTTGATTGCTACATTTTTGCTTAAATTTTGTCAATATAATTTCTCTTGCCTGAAATGCTCTTATTTAGACTTTGAATATTTTGGGTATCGATCAAAATAAATGCTTTATTATCATTTGAATACCAACTGTTTTCAGATACAATGTCGTCATCTCGAGGAAAGAGAACAGCAGCCTCGAGCTCGAAAAAGCAAAAGGTACCCGGATCATCATCCGCAAAAGCATCCACCGAAGTGCGCTATCCATTCCTTCAATTTCCTCCAGGGGTTCAAGAGGACCGTTATAAATTACTCCGCACGCGACCCCTCGGCACGGGCAGATGTATCGACTAGGCCGCTTTAGAGCGGGTGCATCTTGATAGTGACATCTGGGCTCTCCTAACCACTGATCTGTGGGAGCAATGCTTCAACATTGACGAGCCCACATACCTAGAGCCCACTTTGGAGCTCTGCTCAACATTTCAACTTTAAACAGTGATGAGTAAGTACGATGATCTGGGCACGATACAATTCTGTCTCAACGACACTATACGACAGTTGAACGTGTCGCAGTTCGGAACTGCTTTAGGACTTTATACAGACGACTTCGTAGCAGAGAATGACCTTTCGGAGTTGCATTGCCATATACATTTCAGCCCCACCCAATGTTGGCATATGATAGCTACCCACTCATTCGATTATGACTCTAGTCGCTCAAAAGCGATGGCCCTGGCTCTGTCTTTGAGGTACGTACACGCTATTTTGGCTCATACTTTGACAGGTAGACGAGAGAGCACCAGCGTCGTCAATACTCATGACGCCTACTATCTATGGTGCATATCGGACGGACATGTTGTCGACCTAGCATATTTTATAGCCCGAGCTATTCAACATCAGACAGAGCAGCATCGGTGAGAGATCATATCTAGGGGTCCCTACATCACACGCTTGGCTCGGTACTTTGGGCTCCTCGACACTGACGCACAAACCTCATCACTCACACTAATAGGGCAGATGGTACCCTAGGGTATCCAGACGATGCTGCACATGAGGATGATCAAATATCAACGTGGGACCGATCCTCCTCAATACCGACTAGCCCCCTCCACTGACGAGGAGGAGCATGAGGACATTCTTGATGACGTCCCACCACCACAGGAGGAACCATTCCTGAGCCAGCGGCCCTCCTATGCACCAGCTTCACTTTCGGACATCTCTGCACGCCTCACCCAGTTCGAGCAATACTGTACTCAGCAGTTCAATGACACCACTCGACGTTTTGACGGGATTAAGGCCACCCTTCAGCAGATTTGTCATCACTTCCACATTTCTTCACCGACACCACCGCAGGACCCAACAGACGATGGGAACCTTTGTGTCCTTTTATTATCTTTATTTTTAGTTTTCGTTTCTTTATTTTAGTTCATAGCTTCAGTTTTTATTTAAACTTGTTGCCTTTTATATTTCAAACTTTTATTTCATCCATGATATCATTGGCTATCTAACCTTCGAGTATTGCTAACAAACACTTGTTTAATCATGCCATCGAGATATCTAGCTGATGACTTCGCAGTTTCAAGCGCACACTCAAAATAACGAACAAATCACTAAGGAGTAATTCAATACTACATAAGTCATCATCTTTTTACCTCCGACTTAAGGAAACCATCCAGAATTCAGGAAGTGTCACTTTTTCCCCTCTCTTTTGATTATCTCCTAATTGCTATTATATATCCTTGTACATTGAGGGTAATGTACATCTTAAGTGTGGGGGGTAAAAGTGCCTAACTTTTTTCATTGTTCTCAAATCCCTGAATTATATTTTGTTCTTAAGTAATTTCCTCATATTACTAATTAGGATGAAATTTCTGATGATTTATGATTTTTATTGATATGTTTTTTAAGTAAGCCATAGTTAATTGTGCATTGATGATTTAAATTTTAAGATACTAGAGAATCAAGCATGATAAGTCTATTTTTCAGAATCAAAATTTTTGTTAGGTTGTTAACCTAAATTTGAATATTACTTTGAAATTTGAAATTTACAAGGTTGATATCAAACACCCATAATTTTATGTGAGAATTTGAACCTTATAGAGCATATATTCTTTCTCTTGCTCACTTTATTGATTATGAGCGTGTCAATATTGAACTGTTATTCTAGAACTTGCTTTGATTATACATGTCAAGACCACACCTTTGATTTGATATACAGAGATGATAAAGGCACCTAGGTTTTAACCCATTCACTCCACTAAAAAGCCTACCTTCATAATTAACCCCTAGTGAACCCCATTGATCCTAACAACCCTTTTTATTGACTCAACCATTAATATTAACCCAAAACCCTTTGTATTTGTTATCACCATTCCTTTTTGACTACCCTTATATCGAGATTTGATTTGATTAGTTACTTAATTATATTATTTCAGTAGCTGAATTTATCCTTTATTATTTGATTTGTTCTTAAAAAAAATCGAAGTATATTCAGTATTAGTATTATGAAAAGCGAGTTTATACAGTTAAAGTCTATTTATCAAAAGAAAAGCTCGTATTATTAGGGTTATTACTTTTTAGTTGATATTATCGTCTCAGTATTTCTATATAGGTAACTTGTCAATTCAATCTCGATTCTAACCTTCTTTTTCAGCCTTTATCCACACCTTTAACCCTAGCCCTGTTACAACCCTGTTAAAGACCTTTTGATCTGTTTATCATCTCATTTTACAGTGGTGGAGATTTGATTTTCAGGCAAGTCTATGGGATTAACTTTTCATGTTCGACTTATGAGTGCTCTTTTCCCTGAACCTTAAACACTTTTTGAGTGATTTGAGTGAATCTTTTGTCAAAATGTCAATCCTTGTCGGTTTTGAATTAAAGGTAATTATTTAGATAAGGGGAGACATCTACGTTTTCTTGATACAAATGTATGACTTATATTGTTTGAATCTTTAGGACTCTTTGAGTTAAATTATCCATGTATAAATTATCTATGAATTATGATGAGACATTGCTAATAGGAATATTGAATCATGGAAAGTTCGTTTTAATTGTAAATTGAGAATTTTGCTTGAGGACAAGCAAAAGCTTAAGTGTGGGGGTATGTGATAAACCATAAAACTAACATAATTTAATCCCACATTTAGCATACTTTTGGATGATTTATCCCTTGATTTATGTAAAAAGGTGCTCTTATCCTTTCTTTTCATGTTTTATACTCAAGAGAGCACCCAAGGACGGAAAGAACGAAAAATGGGCCCAAAACAGAGTAAATGGGCCATATCACAAAATACACACGGCCTGGCCCAAATCCACACGGTCGTGCCTCATTCAACAGGCTCGAATACGGCCTGGGCACGATTTACACGGGCGTGTGCCATGGTCGTGTCCCTGTCGCTGGAAAGAAGAGTTTCACTTGGAAATGGATACCTAGGGGCAAAGAAACCTATTTCAAAAGCCTATATAAACCCCCTAAGTATTACCTAAAAGAGGTCGGTTAGCTAGGCCAAGGAGCCGATCCGAAAAGGTCAGATTTGTAGGAAACACTCGAAGATAGCTAGTTGACCCATCTCAAGAAGTCGGAATTATATTCAAGACAGCGGATCTCTCCTTCAATTCCTTCAGGGGGTTTTAGGGATTTCTTATGTTTTGTTTTATCATTTCTTTTGAGATGTTTTCTTTTATTGTTATGAACTAAACCCTTCAGATACCTGAAGGGGATGAAACCTAAAACGGATCTTGTTATTGTTTTCTGAACTATATGATAAATACTTGATTTATTCTTAATTATGTGTGCTTAATTCTTGTGTTAATATTTCCGGGATATTGATTCAAGTTGGATGTGCTTAGGTGGAGGAGCAAAAGTCCCTGCCTAAGAGTAGATCTAGCATAATTAAGCGGAGTTGATCGCACGCCTAGAGATAGGGTGACGAGATTTTGCCGGATTAGGGTGAAACCTAATATGGGAGTCCATAGATCGAGTTAATGCGATTCTAGGGGTTTTAATTAGAAAGAGATTTCAATTAATCAACCTAGGGTTAGACGTTATTCGCCTCGAGAGAGGGTTTAATATAACTTAGGGAATCTTACGGATCAAGTCAAGTGAATACATCGTCTGGTTCAGTGTTAGATAACAAGTGAAGTCTAGGTGGATTCTTCCTAAGGGTATCATCTTAATCAACTGAGTTTTCCCAACAGTATTTTCCCAATTCATTCTTTTTTTGTCTTTACATCTTTAGCTTAGTAGTTAGTTAAATTTAGATTAAACAACAACTTCAATTATTTTTGGCTAGATAGTATTAGTACTTTTAGTTCCTTTGGGTTCGACATTCTGGTCTTGCCTTAACTATACTACTGTTCGATAGGTGCGCTTGCCTCAAAATCGTTGTCAGGGTTAGTTTCTAGGTTCGATCACACATATTAATATTTAATTTTCACAAAAACTATATCATATTTCATTTATTTCAAAAATATCTCAATTCTCATACTTGCTTTATGAATAGCTTTTCACAATTCATTTCACATTTCATTATACAATTGCATTATCCATTCCGTAATCATTTCTTGAGTATATAACTCATATACTCCATATATTGGCAACATATTTCACATTCTATTTTCAATTCATTATTTCACTTCCATTTCTCATACCATACCATTTCAATATCAATCATAAAACTTTATTATTCATTTACCCCTATTAACATAACTCAAACTCGGACGGATACACGGATCCAACCAAAACAAACCAGTTTGACACTCAGTGCATCATCTGATAATTCGAAGTAATAAATTGACACCTAGTGTCTCATCGGCTAAACCGAAGTAATTTGGCACCTAGTGCCTTGGAAACACGAAAATTTATATACTTTTTCATGCCCTTTTTGACCCAAATTCATGTGGTTTCGAGTAAATTCTTGTCGAAAAATAATTAAATATTATAAAATAATTAATTTGTGCTAAAAATATGAACATGCTGAATTGTAATTAATTCTATAGTTAATTTTGTTTAATTTTGACTATTTTCGACAGAGTCGCAAAAAGGGAAAAAATTGGCTCGGCAGACACTGCTCGAAGGATAAAATCGGGAAGCGATTTGAAGTGTCAAGGCGACTCTATTTCTAGCCCAAGACGGTCCAATTATAAATATTTAATCATAATATAATTAATTTTAATTTATTCCCAATTTAGTTTGGGCTAAATAAATTATTTTTAATTAATTATGAAAAAAGGTCTAGTAAAACCGCACTGGTTGAACTGAACCAATTGAACCGGACCAGCCACCAATTGGGCAGCCCAAACCGTCCACAATGAAGGCCCAAATCAGCTTATTTGCTGATTAATTGGGTTGCAAAGAAGCCCTTGAAGACTTCTCAAAATCCCATTCAAACCCCTCCAAAATTCATGGGTTTAAAGATTTGTCCAAGCTAATTTTAGCAAAGTTGAATCCATCAACTTTGCCACATAGGATGGCCGGCCAAGAGGGACTCTTTTGATGTTGATTTTTTTCTATTTTTAACAGCCCCTAACACCTATAAATACAACCCCTAGCTGCTCATTCAAATCATCCCTCAATTCTCCAACATTCTCTCATTCTCTCTTCTTTTCTCTCAACTTTTCTCCCTTCATTTTCATTCCATTTTCCCCTTGTTCTTGTGCCAATTTCCCCTCTTGGAAAAGAGGTGTTTTCCAGCCATTTGAAGCAGCACTTGAAGTGTTCATAAGCCCCCTTGATAGCCGAGGACAACGAAGAACGAAGGAGGAATCAAGCAGACAAGTCACGGAGAGCCACCGGATTTGTTTCTCGTTTCCTATCTCTTTAAATTATTTGTTATTGTTTTGACGAACATGTTTATGGATATTCATGCTTTTGAAATGTTTAATTTAATCGATTTAGCTTCAATTTAATTCGTGTTGGTTTGATTTCATTTCGCCCTCTTAGATTATTAAAATTATGTTTATGCTGTTAAAGGCCTCGGTGAAATGTTTGATTAAGTAAAATTATGCTAAGTTATCTGGCATTATAATTGTTTAGATAGCTAATGAATTAATTATTTAAACGCATTGAAATTGTAATTAATGGACACAATACTTAATCTGTGCATGTTTAATTCTTCTAAGGTAGCTGAAGATTAAATTAGCATTGTATTTGACAATATGTATGCCTTGCATAACTTGCAGGATTTTTGTGATTAAATTGTTTCACGGTAAAAATACCTTGTTACTTCACATGATCTTTTACATGCTTGTTAGGTTGAATTAATCGTTTGCATCGACATAGGAATATGCGAGAGATTGTTTAATTTAATGAGTATGTATGTGCAATAACATGTTTACTTTTTGCAGTCTGTTTAATCGGTCGAATTGGCATAGAAATATGTACAAGAGATAGATGGATTTTTGATTTGTAAATATGTTCAATAGTTAGCAAATTACCGAGTTGCCATGTTTTAACAAGTATAAACACAAGTTTAATAATTCTAAGGTAAGAAATGTGATTAAACCAACACAATTATGTCATCTTGATTAAAATCAGTTTTTGAAATCGCACACTTGAACTTTGTTTTATTTTAATTTACTTTGTTTTTCTTTTAGTTTTCAAATAGTTTTCAAAAATCAAATATTTTTCCCTAACCAAAGTGTTTGAAATTATTTCATAAATAATTCTTTTACAGTCCCTGTGGGTACGATAACTCGACATTTACTTGTCACTTTTATTACTTGTTATGATTGTGTACACTTGCACATTTCCACCGTTCCAAGTTTTTGGCGCCGTTGCCGGGGACTATTTTTCAAAGTCATTATTTGTGAATCTGTTTTACATTTTGGTTTTTTTATTTCCCTGTTTAAATTTTAACTTAATTAATTTTTCTGTGAATATTTCAGATGTTTATGAGTATTGACCAGATTATTGACTTACTCCCTGTGGACCCTGAAATAGAATGAACCTTTCACAAACGAAGAAGACAAGCAAACCAGAGAAGGACCGAAGGAATGAATCTCGAGAATATAAACCAAGGGAACGGAGCAAATCCTGCTCAGAATCCTATCCTTATTGCTGATGATAGGGATAGAGCCTTAAGACAATATGCTGTGCCAGTATTCAACGATCTAAATCTGGGTATTAGGAGACCTGAAATCGAGGCACAACAATTCGAGCTGAAGCCAGTCATGTTCCAGATGTTTCAGACAGTGGGCCAATTCGGCGGGATGCCTACTGAAGATCCTTATCTTCACTTAAGACTATTCATGGAAGTGAGCGATTCTTTCAAGTTAGCCGGAGTACCCGAAGATGCCTTAAGATTGAAATTGTTCCCATATTCGTTAAGGGACAAAGCTCGTCCTGGTTAAATTCATTGCCATCGAACTCCATTTCTACATGGCAAGAGTTAGCCGAGAGATTCCTCATGAAGTATTTTCCGCTAAGCAAAAATGCTAAACTGAGGAACGAGATCACTGCTTTCCATCAAATGGATGACGAGTCCTTGTATGAGGCATGGGAAAGATTTAAGGAGCTATTACAAAAATGCCCTCAGCATGGGATTCCTCATTGCATTCAACTTGAGACATTCTATAATGGTCTCAACGCTCACACAAGGATGGTAGTGGATGCCTCTGCTAATGGTGCTCTCCTTTCTAAGTCTTATAACGAGGCTTATGAAAGGATTGCCAGCAATAATTATCAGTTGCCAACCAACCGAGCAGCGTCAGGAAGACGAGTCGCTAAAATTCATGAAGTAGACGCCCTTACTTCACTCGCATCTCAGGTATCATCGATATCCTCAATGCTTAAAAATCTTACTGCTAATGGGTCTAATAGTTTTGCAGCACAGCTGACTAATCAATTTGAGAATATAGCGTGTGTTTATTGTGGGGAGGGACATTTGTTTGAAGAATGTCCGTCGAACCCAGAATCTGTGTACTACATGGGCAATCAGAACCAAAATCGAGGAAGGCAAGGGCTGCAATCCAACTTTTATAACCCATCATGGAGAAACCACCCGAATTTTTCCTGGAGTAACCAAGGGGCTGGAACCAGTTACACCCAACCAAGACCGACCCAGCCGCCAAAATTTCCACAGCAAGTCCAGAAATCAGTTCAAGCTGAAGCATCCAATAGCCTATAAAGTTTGCTAAAGGCATACCTAGCAAAGAATGATGCTTTAATCCAGAGCCAAACAGCTACGTTGAAGAATTTGGAGAATCAAGTGGACCAGCTTGCAACTGAGCTTCGGAACCGACCACAAGGTGCTTTACCTAGTGACACGAAAAATTCGAGAAATCAGGGGAAAGAACACTGCAAAGTACTGCAATTGAGGAGCGGAAAGATAGTAGAGCCCAACACTGTCGAAGTTGAAAAGGAGCAAGCTGATGCTCAAGAAGAAGTTCAACCAAGTGTTGACACACCAGTTTCGCCAGAACCAAAATCTGCAAGACCCATCAAAGTAACCGTAGGACCAGTTAATTCTAATCTCCCAACAACGTCGTTAGATGCAGAATTACCGCTAAAGGCGAATCAACCAAAACCAGTTCCAGTACTGAAACCATTGCCACCCTACCCTCAAAGACTTCAGAAGCCGAAGCAAGAAATTCAATTCAAGAAGTTCCTAGACGTACTCAAGCAACTTCACATCAACATTCCGTTGGTCGAAGCACTTGAGCAAATGCCGAACTACGTGAAGTTCATGAAAGATATCTTGTCTAAGAAACGAAGGCTTGGAGAATTTGAGACGGTAGCTCTGACAAAGGAATGTAGTGCATATCTTCAGAACAAATTACCCCCAAAATTGAAGGATCCTGGATGTTTCACCATACCATGCAATATTGGATCAACATATTGTGGTAAAGCATTATGTGACTTAGGTGCAAGTATTAACTTGATGGCTATGTCAATATTTAGGAAATTGGGGATAGGAGAAGTTAGACCAACTACGGTTACACTTCAACTAGCAGATCGATCCTTAGCACATCCAGAAGGAAAAATCGAGGACGTATTGGTACGCGTAGATAAGTTTATCTTTCCTGCTGACTTTGTAATTCTGGATTTTGAAGTAGACAAAGAAGTGCCAATTATACTAGGAAGACCATTCCTAGCAACTGGAAGGACTCTTATTGATGTGTAGAAGGGCGAGCTGACTATGCGTGTTCAGGATGATCAGGTAACATTTAATGTTTTTGAGTCAATGCGATTTCCTGACACTATGGATGATTTTTCTGCAGTGATCGATTTAGAGGAATTAATAGTAGAGAAGGAACTTAACGGTGTTGATGACCCATTGGAAAGAATTTTGACATCGAATCCCCCAAATGAGGAAGAGGAGGACGAATACTTAGCTTCGCTCGAAGCTAATCGAAAGGGATTTGATTCTTAATCTCATTTCAAATCTTTGAAATTAGAGAAAAGAGATTACATGCAGCCAAAAGCATCAATCGAGGAGCCACCTAAGTTAGAACTCAAGGTATTACCTTCACACTTGAAATATGTTTATTTAGGTAACGCCTCTACTCTGCCTGTGATTGTTTCAGCCGAATTAACTACTGAACAAGAAGAGAAACTTATCATAGTCTTGAAACAAATCAAGAAGGCTATCGGATGGACTATAGCTGACATTCGCGGTATTAGCCCATCTGTATGCATGCACAAGATCATATTAGAAGATGGCGAGAGAGGAACGATTGATGGACAACGGAGACTGAACCCAATCATGAAAGATGTCGTGAAAAAGGAAATCATCAAATGGTTGGATGCGGGTATAATTTACCCCATCTCAGATAGTTCTTGGGTGAGTCCAGTCCAATGCGTGCTAAAGAAAGGAGGTATCACGGTCGTGGAGAACGAGAACAACGAGTTGATACCAACGAGGACAGTTACGGGATGGAGAATCTGTATCGATTACCGGAAGCTAAACAAGGCAACTAGGAAAGATCACTTTCCTTTACCGTTCTTGGACCAGATGCTGGATAGACTCGCAGGACGAGATTACTACTGTTTTCTCGACGGATACTCAGGGTATAATTAGATTACTATAGCATCGGAAGATCAACACAAAACAACATTCACCTGTCCGTACGGTACATTTGCATTTAGACGCATGCCATTTGGTTTATGTAATGCACCTGCTACATTTCAAAGATGTATGATGTCCATCTTTACTGACATGGTTGAGAAATACTTGGAAGTTTTCATGGACGATTTCTCGGTATTTGGAGATACTTACGAGGATTGTTTAGCCAATCTAGCGAAGGTAAAGGCGATGCGAAGAGAGAATCTCGTACTCAATTGGGAAAAATGCCATTTCATGGTACGAGAAGGAATTGTTCTAGGCCATCGGATAACGAGACATGGGATCGAGGTGGACAAGGCAAAAGTAGACGTTATTGAGAAACTCCCACCTCCAACATCTGTAAAAGGTGTTAGGAGCTTTTTGGGCCACGCCGGTTTCTATAGAAGGTTTATCAAGGACTTCTCCAAAGTGGCTAAGCCCTTATGCAAGTTGTTGGAGAAGGACTCGATATTCAAATTTGACGAGGACTGCTTAAAAGCCTTCAACGATCTGAAGAGTCGATTAGTCACGGCACCTATAATCGTCACACCAGAATGGGGTTCGCCATTCATATTGATGTGTGACGCAAGTGACTTCGCCATTGGAGCTGTCATGGGCCAGCGAAGGAACAAAGTTTTTCATCCTATCTACTACGCAAGTAGAACTCTAACTGGAGCCCAACTGAACTATACGGCAACAGAAAAAGAATTACTTGCTATTGTTTTTGCTTTTGACAAGTTTCGATCTTATCTTGTAGGTACCAAAGTGATTGTCTATACGGACCACTCTACGATTAAGTACTTATTAGCCAAGACAGATGCTAAGCCGAGATTGATCCGGTGGGTGCTTCTACTCCAAGAGTTCGATCTAGAAATTCAAGATCGAAAAGGAGTAGAGAACCAGGTAGCAGATCACCTATCCAGATTGGAGCCGCAAGAGGAAAATTCTTCACTTTTACCGATCCATGAGATATTTCCAGATGAACACATACTGAAGGTAACTCATGTCCATAATACTCCTTGGTTTACTGATTTTGCTAACTATTTAGCTTGTGGTTTGATGCCAATTGATAAAACATATCAGCAAAGAAAAAAGTTTCTTCACTATGTAAAGTATTATTTTTGGGAAGAGCCGTATTTGTTCAAAAAGTGTGCAGATCAGATGATTAGAAGATGTGTGACAGAGGATGAAATACCGAAAATTTTATACCACTGTCATTCAGCTCCAAGTGGAGGACACTTTGGAGGTACTCGTACAGCGGCCAAAGTATTGCAAGCTGGATTCTTTTGGCCAACACTATTCAAGGATGCATACGCTTACGTAAAGAATTGTGATCGATGTCAGAGGGTTGGAAACGTATCCAATAGAGATGAGATGACTCGAACAAATATCATTGAGGTAGAATTGTTTGATGTATGGGGTATTGATTTCCTTGGCCCTTTTCCTCCGTCTTTTGGTCACAAGTATATATTGGTAGCAGTAGATTATGTGTCCAAATGGGTCGAGGCTGAAGCTTATCCGACGAACGATGCTAAAGTTGTGATGAAGTTTTTGCAGAACATGTGTTCACAAGGTTCGGAACCCCAAGAGCTATTATCAGCGATGACGGGACCCACTTTGTGAACAAGTGGTTAAAATGGTTGCGAGATAAGCATGGAGTGAAACACAAGGTTGCCACAGCTTACCATCCACAGGCAAATGGGCAAGCTGAACTGGCAAATAAGGAGATCAAAGGCATACTCGAGAAGGTAGTTTGCCCGAACCGACGAGATTGGTCCAAGAGACTAGATGATGCTTTATGGGCTTACAGAACGGCATACAAGACACCCTTAGGAATGTCACCCTATCGGTTGGTCTTTGGGAAAGCATGCCACCTACCTCTGGAGTTAGAGCACAGAGCTTATTGGGCTCTTCGACAACTCAATTTGGATATCAAGCTTGCTAAAGAGAAACGAATGCTCCAACTCAATGAGCTAGAGGAATTTCGAATGTTCTCATACGAAAATGCCAAGTTACTCAAAGAAAGACTCAAAAAATGGCATGACAAGCATATCCGAGTTCGAGAGTTTGAAGCAGGTCAGCAAGTCTTGTTATTTAATTCCAGACTGAAGTTCTTTCCAGGTAAGTTAAAGTCACGTTGGTCCAGTCCATTTATGATCCATCGCGTATATCCATATGGAGTTATTGAACTCCAAGGTAAGAGAGGTAATTTTCAAGTCAATGATCAGTGTTTGAAACATTATTACGGAGAAAACCTTGAACGGGATAAAATCCCGTTCAGTTTATCTAATCCTTAGTTTTTATTGCTTTCAATAAAATATTTAGGGAATATTTCCGGGTTTATTATGCTCAAATAAATTCTGTCTAGGAGATTGGAACTTAAGCAGGACCGCTTGTGACCCCTCCAATCTTTCCTGGGAATTGATTTTTACATAATTTTCCAAGGAATTAGCCCTTGAATAGCAAAATAAATTTTTAGTTTTCCAAATAAAAAGGTCAATTTTGACTCAAGTTTTAAATTGCAACTCAATTTCAAATTTTCATTAAGTCTAAGGACTTAATTGAATTATTTTCAAAATTTGGTTGCTATTTTCATAAATAATAAAAACTAGGTGCCTCTTTTTGTAAATATTTTTAAAAGGCATCTAAAATAAACATTTTTATTTAATTTCATATTTATAAATTATTGATAAACTTTAATATATAATTATATTCATTATAATTTATATATTAACTTTTATCAATTTAGCTTAGGATTAGAATTATTTTTATTTTCATATTTATCTTAATAATTAAATAACAATTGATTATTTAGTTATGTTTATTTAATTATTAATTGTTGTTTATCATGAGTAAAATTAGAAGGGGACTCTTATTCTTAATGTTTTAATTATTCTAAGAGTTTTACTCAAATTTATACTCTTGCATCTATAAATTACACCCTTGATTCACCCCATTCACTCATCATACAACTTCCCTTCCACCTCAATTGTCGCAAGCCCCTAGTCCCCAAGCCTCTATTCGGCCAGCAGCAGCAACTCCAGCTCCAGCACTCGCCAGTGCCAGCTCTTGCCTAGGCCAAGACCGCACGCCTGCTGCTTCTCCAGCAGCCTTCTTGTGCGAACCAGTGCCGTGGCCTGCTCCACACGTCACCTGCTTGCTTGCCACCTGCTGCAGCACCTTGCACGCCAGCTGCTTGCTGTTTTGTGCGCTTAGGCGCACATTCTCCCTTTCCCCAAATTAAGCCATCCCTCCTTTAATTTCCTTCCTTTGATTCATTAGTATATTGTTATTTTTTATAGAGCTCTTAAAATCTACAATGTAAGTGGTAAGAATAATTTTCTCTTTTAAAATTTAATTTTTATTCAATTATTTAATATTTTTTTCAACTTATTGAAATATTGATAATTGTTAGTAAATTTTATTTTTAAAATTTTATTTTTTTCTCAATTACTTAATTTTTCAATTTATTGAAATGTTAGTAATTGCTATTAAATTTTATTTTTAATTTTTATTCAATTATTGAATTTTCAATTTATTGAATTATTAAGTAATTTAAGTTAATTAAATTATTTAACTGATTTTTTATTCTTTCCATCTTATGTTCAGGTCCATTATGACTCGTAAAAGAACTCGTGCCTCCGCTCAAATCGACAAAACACAAAGCAAATTTCACTGTGAATAAGCCAAAATAAGATACGAAAATATCTTCAAAAATCAACAGATGCATCCAGAGAAAGGCTTCACATTGAAGGAAAGCAACTACAGAGACTTTATGGCACGTATTCGCCAAGTTGTTGAAGCCCTCAATTGGGAATTGTTTTGTGAAAAGAGACCAAGTGTGGATGAAGAATTAGTTCATGAATTCTACGTGAACTTAACTTCCAGTGAATTGACTAAAGTTCCAGTCCGAGGAATCAAGGTACCAATAAATTCTAGTGCTATTAATGAGTTCTTTGAATTACCTGATTTCGACAACGATGAATATTCCTCTCTATTGAGCAATGTTAAGCCTGAAAATCTGCAAGAAATCCTCGAAGAACTCACAGTTCCAGGTTCCAAGTGGACTGTGTCAAAGCAAGGAATCCACACGTGTCGAAGGGAGTATTTGACACCTCTAGCGAAGGTATGGTTCTATTTCATCCGTTTCAGCCTTATGCCTAGTTCGCATGGGACTACAATTTCATTAGAGCGAATGGTCCTATTATACTCGATTCTAACCGAAAAGACCATTGATGTGGGCAAAATCATCCTGAAAGAAATGCGAAATTGTGCCGTTAGACGGTCTGGCCCTTCCTATTTCCACTTTACCATCACAATTTTGTGCTTAAAAGCAAAACTCCTTGCGGATGTAAAGCAGACAGAGTATAGTCAAGGCACAATCACTGATTGGGACCTTTACCGAGTAGCCGGAGATTCTGTTCTTCAGCAATGAATTGAAGAGAGCGAGGATCCCGAAGAAGCAGAAAATGATCCCACGGAAATACCGCCAGAGCCATCAACTGACGTCCCTCATGAGGCAAAATCGATGGATCCAGAAGTTGAACCTGATATCGAGCTCGCAATGTTTAGAGCTCCATCACCTAGCCCAGATCTTTGTGATGAACTGTTTAAGTTGATGGACTTGATGCAGCACATGCAATGGCAGCAACAAGCCTACTGGAGATATGCAAAAATAAGAGATGACTCAATGAGGATTGCCTTCAAGAAGATTTATAATGACCCATTTATTTTTGTGCCTGAGTTTCCAGATTTCATATTTGAACCATGGCTTTCATCATCGAAGAAGGAGCAAGGCGATTCATGCAAGAATAATACTAATGGAGCAAAGGATGAGTCAAATTCGGAAGGATCGGCGAACAAATAAAAAAAGGGGAGGACTTCAACTTTTATTTCTTTCTTAAGTATCTTAGGATTAGGTCAATTAGGAATTTTTATTTTTTTTGCACAATACAATAAGAGATAGAAAGCATGAATAAAATCTGAACAAGTCTCAAAGGCTAAAGTGTGGCAATAAATATATACATGTCTAGGACTGGATTTTAGAAAGAGCCTAGTACTTAAGCAGTCAATTTGACTCACCTCTTCTTTTCTAATTATCCTACCTGGTGTATAGTATTTATTCACTTTAAACAATGAGAACATTGTTCACTTTAAGTAGGGGGGACCGAAAATTTGAATTGATTCCATTCAGAATAAAATGTTCTTTTAATTATGCTTAGGATATATTTTTGTTCAATAAATTGAAATTTTGTTACTTATGCTAAACTTTAGTATTAATAAAGTTCTGTTATTTCAATAATTTATTATGTTAGCTTAATAAAGATGTGAATGTATTTTTTAATAAAGCATACAAACTCATACCATAAAATTTTTAGTTCCTTACGAAAAAATTAGGCATGCATGAAAGCTTAAGTCTTTAGAATTGACTTAGTAATTTCTTGAGGCGAAATCCTAGGAAGCATGTAATATTGAAAATGATTTAGGCAAACTTTTGTTTGGATCATTTGAGCCTTTCAAGCCAACCCTGATAAAATTATCCTTTGAAACCCAATTTTGAGACTATATGGCCTAAGTTTATTTGGACCTATGCAATATTTAGCCATCAACTTTCTCCTAATTACTTCTAAAAAATCATCCCAAACACTAGACTCAGTACTATTCAAAGGATCGTTTGAAAATAAGTTTGGGGGAGTTGAAAAGAAGTATCAAATGCTTGAAAAATTGTTGTACATGAAGCAAGTGCTCGAGTTTGAGTTTAAAAAAAAAACATATGTACTCAAAATGAAATAAGTGATTGAAAGAGCACAAGTTGGGTATCAAGGATGAAAGTTCCGAAGGATCGATATTAAGCTGAGTCTAGGGTTTAAAGCCACAAATTTATCTATCTTTTACCTACCCTTAAGCCCAGCCACGTTACAACCTTATTAAAGACCTATTGATTCAAGGTTCCCATGTTACCTACATTAGTGGAGAGAAAGTGCTTTGTTCAACATATGAAGACATTAGTTAAGCTTAATGATTGTAGTTTACTTTTTGAATAAGGAATTAAAATCAATTTGGTAGTGAAGAACATGTCTTTATTAAAGAAACATTTAGTCTAATTTCGCTAGTATGATAATTGTTGGAGGTAATTTGAACGATATGAATGCTTAAGTTGCATAACTATCAAATTTCTTATCTTTGAGCATAAGTATGCCAACATCATAATTTTGAGGAAAGTTGTTCTGAAAGAGTTTTTCAAAGGTGTTTCAGAGAAAATTCTTTTCAAAATTTTGCATTACTCGGGATGAGCAATGAGTTAAGTTTGGGGGTGTGGAAACACGAAAATTTATATACTTTTTCATGCCCTTTTTTACCCAAATTCATGTGGTTTCGAGTAAATTCTTGTCGAAAAATAATTAAATATTATAAAATAATTAATTTGTGCTGAAAATATGAACATGCTGAATTGTAATTAATTCTATAGTTAATTTTGTTTAATTTTGACTATTTTCGACAGAGTCGCAAAAAGGGAAAAAATTGGCTCGGTAGACACTGCTCGAAGAATAAAATCGAGAAGCGATTTGAAGTGTCAAGGCGACTCTATTTCCAGCCCAAGACGGTCCAATTATAAAGATTTAATCATAATATAATTAATTTTAATTTATTCCCAATTTAATTTGGGCTAAATAAATTATTTTTAATTAATTATGAAAAAGGGTCCAGTAAAACCGCACTGGTTGAACCGAACCAATTGAGCCGGACCAGCCACCAATTGGGCAGCCCAAACCGTCCACAATGAAGGCCCAAATCAGCTTATTTGCTGATTAATTGAGTTGCAAAGAAGCCCTTGAAGACTTCTCAAAATCCCATTCAAACCCCTCCAAAATTCATGGGTTTAAAGATTTGTCCAAGCTAATTTTAGCAAAGTTGAATCCATCAACTTTGCCACAAGGATAGCCGGCCAAGAGGGACTCTTTTGCTGCTGATTTTTTGCTATTTTTAGCAGCCCCTAACACCTATAAATACAGCCCCTAGCTGCTCATTCAAATCATCCCTCAATTCTCCAACATTCTCTCATTCTCTCTTCTTTTCTCTCAACTTTTCTCCCTTCATTTTCATTCCATTTTCCCCTTGTTCTTGTGCCAATTTCCCCTCTTGGAAAAGAGGTGTTTTCCAGCCATTTTAAGCAGCACTTGAAGTGTTCATAAGCCCCCTTGATAGCCGAGGACAACGAAGAACGAAGGAGGAATCAAGCAGACAAGTCACGGGAGCCACCGGATTTGTTTCTCGTTTCCTATCTCTTTAAATTATTTGTTGTTGTTTTGACGAACATGTTTATGGATATTCATGCTTTTGAAATGTTTAATTTAATCGATTTAGCTTGAACTTAATTCGTGTTGGTTTGATTTCATTTCGCCCTCTTAGATTATTAAAATTATGTTTATGCTGTTAAAGGCCTCGATGAAATGTTTGATTAAGTAAAATTATGCTAAGTTATCTGGCATTATAATTGTTTAGATAGCTAATGAATTAATTATTTAAACGCATTGAAATTGTAATTAATGGACACAATACTTAATCTGTGCATGTTTAATTCTTCTAAGGTAGCTGAAGATTAAATTAGCATTGTATTTGACAATATGTATGTCTTGCATAACTTGCAGGATTTTTGTGATTAAATTGTTTCACGGTAAAAATACCTTGTTACTTCACATGATCTTTTACATGCTTGTTAGGTTGAATTAATTGTTTGCATCGACATAGGAATATGCGAGAGATTGTTTAATTTAATGAGTATGTATGTGCAATAACATGTTTACTTTTTGCAGTCTGTTTAATCGGTCGAATTGGCATAGAAATATGTACAAGAGATAGATGGATTTTTGATTTGTAAATATGTTCAATAGTTAGCAAATTACCGAGTTGCCATGTTTTAACAAGTATAAACACAAGTTTAATAATTCTAAGGTAAGAAATGTGATTAAACCAACACAATTATGTCATCTTGATTAAAATCAGTTTTTGAAATCGCACACTTGAACTTTGTTTTATTTTAATTTACTTTGTTTTTCTTTTAGTTTTCAAATAGTTTTCAAAAATCAAATATTTTTCCCTAACCAAAGTGTTTGAAATTATTTCATAAATAATTCTTTTACAGTCCCTGTGGGTACGATAACTCGACATTTACTTGTCACTTTTATTACTTGTTACGATTGTGTACACTTGCACATTTCCACCGTTCCATGCCTCATTGAATTAATCCGAAGTAGTAAATTGACACCCAGCGTATCATCGACTCGAAGTCGAAGAATTCCCTGAACTCTTCCAATCCTATGGCATTCCATCTATATCTAACTCAGCCCGATACAATTAATAGGGTTTAATTTCACTTTCCAAATACAACCAATATTCAATTATCATATTTGCACATATATATATATATATATATTCATTTCAATTCAGATAATCAATTCAATCCACTCAATCAACTTTTAATTCAATTCAATGTCAAAGTGCCAAATACTCATCTCAATCACTTACCATAAACATTAAATCAAAATACAATAATTAATAACTAAATTCAGATTCTAGAAATACAAATTGGAAATTTCGAGCTATTCCTCGTCGACTTTATCTTTCTCTTTTTTAGCCAAGGGCTCCGGTACGACGTTAGCTTCGGAATTAAAACAATTAAAAATCATCAATACAACACAATTCAATTTCATATTGAATATTTAAATTTTTACTCAAATATTGCTCAATTTCCAATTTAGTCCCTAAACCGAGACTAATTTTATTTTTTCACAATTAATCTTATATTTTCATACAAATTCTATTTTAAACTAAATTTAACTCCCTAATTTAACTTAAATACATAAATTTAAAAATTTTTACAATTTAGTTCCTATTACACAAAATTTACTATTTGTTCTACAATTTAATCCTTTTTCATTTCCAGCTTAAAAATCTATCAAGTTAGTCTCTAATACTTTAATTATTCAACATAGACAACATTTAAAAACTCAATAATTTCTAAAATATTGACATGGGTTGGGTAGTATTTAATTTTAGGATTCTAAAAACATAAAAATTACAAGAAAATGGATTAAATTGAGTTACCAATTAAGCTTTGAACTTTGAAAACCCTAGTTTTTTTTCTCCTTTTTCTTTTTCTTTCTCTTTTTCCTTCTTTCTTTGTCTTTCGTTTTACTTCTTTGTTTCTATTCCTTTTTCTATTTCATTTCATTTATTTATTTGTTTATTCTTTTATAATTATTATAATAATATAATATATATAATATAATATAATATATACTTAAAGTATTTCATATATTATTATATACATATGTATATTGTTTTTACACATGTAATTATTTTTACCATACACTTGTTAAATAGGGCTTAATTACTTATTTAGTCCCTTTACTTTTTCTTTAATCTATAATTGAACTTTCAACCTTTATGCAATTTAGTCCTTATACCTAATTACCCTTAATTCAAGCAAATTTACCTAAGACCTAAATAACCACACAACTAACTTCGTAAATATTTTTAATAAATATTTACGAATCCGTTTTACGAAAACTGAGACTCGAATATACACTTTTCGATTACCCGTGACTATCGGGTCGTTACATCAACCATAACCACAAGCTAGTGCATTTAAACATAACTCTTTTGGAATCAACTACATCATAAACCATTTCATAAAAAATTACATCTTTTGATTTATACCACCTTTTCATGAACATAAGCATATTACCATTTGAACACTTACCATTTCAATGTATTTCATTAAGATTAACCATGATATAATCCAATCATAAGCTTGACACAAGCCTAAGCATCATCCACAACACATGTTAGAGCATCAACTCATAAATCATTTGAAATAACATAAGGTAAGTCATATACATGAACAACATCATTTGAAATCATCAATTTCATGAACATAAAGATACTTTCATTGAAAATTATCATTTCATTCCTTTTCATAGATTCATGACATAAGTCATTTGAATATTTACTATTCCTTCCCTTTTCATGCCTGTTAAACCATTTAGAATATCATCGGATAAGCGGGATAGCTCACATGAAGTGTGCTAAACATATAATTGTAACATTTCCTTTCCTTTACATCATTGCTCACATGAGCTATGAAATGGGACTGCTTACATGAGCTGTGGGTTGGAATGTAAGCTACACGATGCTGCTCACATGAGCTGTTGTAACTCCCCAAAATTGGGCCTAGGAGAATTGGGCCTATTGGGCCCGAGCGTAGAAGCAATTTAGAATTTTTCAAAAAAGAAGAACGGTATTATTTCAAGTTGGACCTGTTAGGGAGGTGATTTTGGAAGGCTACGGGGTTTCTATGAAGTCTCGGGTTCAAGTTAGGCCATAGGAAAAATTTTGGTTTTTGGCTCTTTAGGGAAGAGGGCTGGCAGAGGCTGGACTTAAGTTTAATTAAATGTGTTTGCTAACACAAGGAGTAAGGTGGCCTAGTGGTGTGGCGTCACAAGGGAAGTAAGGAGGGAGAGAGTTCGAATCTCACATGCAGCATATGGGAGTTTTATTTTGTGCTCAAGGAGGAGAAGAGGTGGAGTTGGAGTAGAATTCTACATGGTGGATGGGAGACTTGGTCAAATTGTTTGAATGGGTGATGGGGAGCAATTTGTGAAGCAAAAAGGGGAGAAAATCGTGGGATTCAAGTGGAAGGAGGTGTTGGTCGAATATGGGGAAGTGAATGAGGGAGTTTCGGTCAAAAGGTTTTACCATTTTGAAGGGTGCATTCGATTTATGGGGAAGGGTGTGCCGAATTTTTCTTGTGTTGTTTTAGAAGGAGAGCAATTGTCATTTGAGTTTAGTGTGACGTTTTAGATCATTTTTCCTCTTTGGTAAGTCTCTGCCGAATTCTCTTGTGGTCTTTCTCTCTTTCTCAACCTCTGTCATTTCTTTTTCTACTTGCCCTTGCATTACTCCTTGCCGAATGTCTCTTAAGCCCTCTCTTTTCTTCTCTTCCTAGACTTCTTTCTACTCTTCCTCTCCATAAGCCAAGCATCCTCTTTTCTCTCATCTAATCGGTTTCTTTTTTTTATTTTGTTAATAGCCGAATCCTCTACTACTCACCTATTCCTTTTTTGCATCCACTTCTTCTCTCTTCATAAGTCAATAGCGATCCTATGTCTACTTAGATTCTTTTAGCCGAATACTTGGTAGCTGGAAGCTTGGTGTTCTGTTGTCTGCCGAATCCTCATTGCCTAATCGTTTCTTCTGTGTTTAAAAGGTAGTGTGTTCTTCTTCCTTTATTTCCTTTCTTTACGCTCTTTTCCCCTTCAGTAAAGCTGAATCTCTCATCGACTACCTTCTTCTTGTTTAAGGCCGAACCTGAGTACTCTGCTTCATCTAAAGTCTCATTTGTTCTCTTTTTGTGTGGAGGCTGAAACCTTGAGCAACTGTCATTTTTGGTGGAACTTTGCTAATCAAGAGTTCTTCATGGAGGCTGGTGGTAACCTATTTAAGGGGGGATCAGGAAAAGGGCCTAATGGAGGTGGATTTGTAGCCCCTGCTCCCAAGTTTAAGCAGCGTAGGGTGTCAGCGGTTGGGGATTTTCCGCCTGGCTGCGGAAGGGCGTCGACATCTGGTTTAGATAAGCAAATCATATTTGATTGCGCTAGGGAAGGTGACGATGATCATGAGTGTTTAGTACTCTTCGTAATCAGGTGTGTAATCTCACACCTCTCTGAATGTTTGTGTGAGATGTTCTGTGAATCGACCAAAAGCCGGAAAGCCGGAAACTGGCATCTGTGACCACTCGAGTGTGCGAATGCTCGGAGTGGTAAATTGAAATGTGAATAATGGCGATAAGTCATTGAGAGTGTCACGAGCACTCTGGCAAAACTGAGGCTGTAACAGGCCTGATCGGGCCGAAACGGGCCAAATGGGCCCAATGGGCTATCCGACCCACTTGGGCAAAACTGTTAGAAAACTGTCAAATGATAAATCCGAATGCGAATTCTGCAAATCTGAAACCGAAACCATGCATTTTGGGCCACATGAGCGTGTGGGTTTGTTTGGGCCTAAAATGGATTTTTGGCCCAATAGTTCCGTAGAGACCCAAAACGGGTCCTGTGTCACTTGGGGCAACAGTAGGCCTTCGAAAAAGCCGTTACATGATAAATTATCGAAATACCCCTAGAGGGTAAAATTACTGAAATAGCCCCGAAGGGTAAAATACTGAAATACCTTCGGTGGGTAAAATTACTGTTATACCCTTAAGGATTGATTAGCATGATTGTGTGTACTCTGTTTATCTGGTTATAATGGTAATTCATTTCATACATCATATTTGATATATGTTTTGCATACATGACATTTCTCATGGGTTTGGGATATTGATGATCGGCGGAAGTGTATTCTGGTGGCTCCGCCACAATTCTGTCTGGTGGCTATGCCATGCATATTCTGTTATTCTGGTGGCTTCACCATAAATTTTGTGATTAGCAGCTTGTCTGCCATATTGGTGTGTAGCGGATGGGTGGGTCAATTTAGAAATCCCCACAGGTGTGTTGGGCTGGTACGGGTGGTGTGTAGGGGATGGATTATTGGGTTGGGTTGCATATTCTGTTGCATTATCATGATGATAGGGCTTTGGCCTAGTCTGCTTCTGTATGGGCTTCGGCCCAGTTTGCTTCTGGATGGGCTTCGGCCTAGTTTGCTTCTGTATGGGCTCAGGCCGAGTTAATGACCGTTTAGGGGATTACACACTGAGTTCTCATAACTGACCCCTCTGCTTTAACCTATCAGGTGATCTCTAGCATTAGAGGATTTGGCGCAGCGGGGGACTCTGGGGTGGCCATACGTCGGAACACTTCTCACGAATTTTAGTAAATTTCGGTTTTGCTTTATTTAAGATTATTTTTAATCTGGGTTTAATATTTTGTAATAAGGCCTTTGGGATTTTATTTTTCTTTTAACTTTCCATTCGATTACTTTTAAACTGTTAGACGTTTGAATACTGAGTTTTCCCAAAATGATAATAACGGTTTTCAAAATATCACATTTATGTAGTTCTCTAAATCTTATTTCTGTTACAATCAAAGTTTTCGAAAACAATAATAACAATGTTTTTTACATGAAAACCATAAACGCGAAACTGAATTTCACAAACAACAAAGCTTGAAGTTTCCAAAAAGAATACGGAGTTTTTAACAAATGCGCAGTTTTAAAATAATCTTTCTATGTGACATGCCAGATCCGGTCAAAACTTCTAGGCCGGGTTTAGGGTGTTACAGCTGTGGAGTATTTGCAACAAATGCAGGACCTCTATAACACTTCTAACCCGTATTCGTCGTCGGAATAGGGTTACAGAGCATTATTAGAGTTTACGTTTCGAAACTATCAAAATTTAAAACATTTACTTCACAGCATCAATTAATGCAAAACCAAATAACGACATACATATTGTCCTTTTTACGAGCCCTCAATGCCCTAAAAACACATTAAAAACAAGTCGGGACTAAATCAAATTCATATAGAATTTTTCAAGAAAAGGTGAAAATTATCAAAACTGTAGGGGTCACATGGCCGTGTGACTCAGACGGCTGAGAGACACGCTTGTGTCTCAGGCCGTGTGGACATTCGAAGTAGGGACATACGACCGTGTCCTAGCCCGTGTCCTTGCCCTTGTAACTCTCTGACTTTGGTCACACAGCCAAGCCACACGCCCGTTTACCAGGCCGTGTAACTCTCGAAATGCAACCTTTAAAAACCTACAGGGGACACACGACCGTCTCGCCTGCCCATGTGTCACACACGGTTGAGACACAAGCCCGTGTCTCTGACCGTGTGGATGAAAAATAGGCCATTTCCAAGCCATTTTTCTCACTCATTCATGCAAACACCTACAACCAATTTACCACATGTAATCAAGCATCCTAAAGTACACCAAACCATACAACAACAAGCTGTCCAAATAGGTATATATTCATACAACCAATATGCCTAAAAGGCACATCAATCACAACAATTAAACATGTATAACTAAATGATTAATTTAGCCAAAACTTATCATTTTGTACACATATCAAATCCACACTCATATGTACCTAATTTACCATTTAACATTTAGCATCATAAGCCATAAATACCAACTACATTTTTAATACCAAAATGACCATGTTCAACTTCCATCATCTAAGTATCATAAAGACTACAAATTCATCCATCAAAAGGCCACATACATATATCCACATGTAACACCCCAAACTCGGCCCAAACACCATGACCAGATCTGGCACGTTACTAGAAAGAATTTGTAAAACATTGCGCGTCATTAAAGGGAAACCTCTGTTGGGGATCTCAAATTCATTTAGAAACTTAGTAGAATTTTCTTTTCCTATGTTAACCGGGTTTAGTTATCCGAACTTCCAAAATCAGGTGACTTTTAAAATCCACGTTATTCGTTTAAGCTATGAAAGTTTTGCCGAAATAGTTTACTTAATAATTTAGTCGCAAGAAAACTTTGTTGCCTTTGTGTTTTTTTTATAAAACATATAGTTATTTCGTTAGATTGTATAACTCGAGTGTCTAAAACTTAAAATCCCGAAATTTAAAACCGAATAGTAGCGGCCTTATTACAAAATGAAAATACCAATTATTAAAAATAAGTAAAGTTCTTTACTGAAACTGAAATAAATCCATGCATGGCCACCCCGTGCTCCTCTCCAGCCCGGTCCATTGCACTATGAGCTACTTGAAAAGTGTTAACAACGGGGTGAGTCGTGGGACTCAGTGTGCAACACTCATGCACCATCAAATCGGGCCTTAGCCCTACAGAACAGAATAATAGAATATCGCATATACAGAAAATGATGCAGAACCCATCCTAAAATCCTAAATTTCCATCCGCTACACACCACTCGTACCTGCCAATCACATCAATGGGGATTTCTACAATCAACCCTCACCGCTACACACCATCGATGGCAGTCATGCTGCTCATCATCAAGATCGTAACATAGTCACCAGAACAGATCGTGGCAAAGCCACTACAACAGATCGTGGCAGAGCCACTACAACACTTCCCCTTTCATCACATCTTCCCAAACCCCATGCAAACATAAAATACAGATGAATGGATGCAACAGATTTCAACAAGCTCGTACAGAATACCCATATCATGGATCGAATTATTTCACCATAACCACTTACTTTATCAGAACAGATATCACTAACCTGATGTTTCGCCTACACCCTCCACTGGTGTCTCATTAGCCATACCGAACTTTTGGCATTTAACAGTATATTATAACAAATTAACATAGCATCAAAGATGGTGTGAGTAGTTACACACCTGATTACGTGCAAAACTAAGCTATCTACGATACTGCTATCACTAGCTGAAATCACGACTATCTGCCTACTACTCTGCTCGGAAGCTGGCCCACAACCCGGTGGCCAATCAAGAACCGCAGACACTGCTCTCCTCTTGAACTTAGGGATCGAACCCGAAGGTTTACTTCCCTCCCCAATCTGCGTATTTCTTGCGTCCATCAAAAGCATCGGTCAAAAACCCACTACGAGAGATATGATTTGAGTATCCGTCACCAAGGTTAAAACGACAGATAAACACTAAATCGATTAATAGAACCACTAGAAAGAATCTCCTTACCTAACTTGACAAAAGCTGAAGCTTTTGGCTTGATTCACCAGTCAAGCGAATCCCGAAGATCTGCAAACCGAACTCGACACCACTTCCACCTATAATCGGCCAATCATCCAAGCATCAGGCCAACTAGCCATTCGGCTTTGGCTTCCCTAAAATCGAAAGAGATAACAAAATAGGAGAAAACACTACCTACCTTAACCCCTCTGAGGATTCGGCACACACTGACAAGGCATAGAGAATTTGGCAGACTCCGAGATGATGATTCAGCCAAACCACAGAATAGAGGAGAAATAGATGCAAACCAAAAATAAAATAAAAGAACCTTCCTGGAGGCTTTGGAGTTTCGGCTTTTGAGAAAGTATCGATGAAGAAAAGAGAAGATGGAAAGAAATAGAAGGAGATGGGAAGGTGATATGAATGGTGGAAAGAAATAAGAGTTTCGGCAAGGCTTAGGTATATTCGGCTTTTAGAAGGGGTGAAGAAAAGATAAAGCAAACAGGTATTCCGGCTTTAGGGAGAATGGAGAAGAGATGAGCAAATGGGTAGGGAAGATTCGGCTAACACCAAAAAGAAAAAGAAGAAGATAACAAAAGGGTTTCGACTTTGTAGAAGAAATTGAGAGAAGAGAAAAACAAAAAGAAAGGAGGGTTCGGCTTTAGCAGAAAAGAAATGAAGAGAAAGTGAGGACTTCAAATGCCCAAGATGCTAATGCCGAAAAATAAGAAAAGAACCCTCACTTACTAAACACAATTTCGGCACCTACCAATCCCAAAACCGAAAATGCACACTTGAGAATTGAAAACCTATGTTGCCACCAATGAAATTTGGCACACCCTACTCCATAACAAAAACCGATTTCCCCCCACTAAGACTTTGAAATTCGACCAACACCTCCAATAGCCATCAACTCCCCCTTTCTGCTCCTACTGTTTCTCTCATCCACTCATTTCAATTAGAAGACCAATTCAAATCTCTCCCAACACCTCCTAGCCACTTATTTCAAATTCCAAGTCTCCATCTACCAACCACCCTGAAGAGTCCAAATGGAAGCCACCTCATCAGCCTCCTGACGCAAAAAGAGACTCCCAAAAGCTGCTAATGTGCCTTGAACCCTGGACCCCCTTCCCACCTGTTGCGTCATTCCCTTGCCACTCTTCCACTGCATTTCTTTGTGTCACCAAACGCGAACTAAAATCCCTTAAGTCCTACCCTATTCTGCTATCCCCTCATAGGTACCCCAAAACTAAAATTTCACCCAGGCTTTGGCTTAACCCCAAGCCTTCCCGGGGCCCCCAAAGACAACCAAACAAACAACAAGCATAACACATCGATACGCAGAAAACATACAAGATGCACAGCCCCTAAATCCCGGATGTTACACCACATATCAACCATTTCAATTATTCAAAATCCCAAATTTACAAGCCAAAACATAATGGTAAACATCAACCAAAAACACCTATTCATGTGCATATTTATCCAATTATCAATTAACTTGTTTCCATGCCAAAACATAACATAATTGCTACATAATCACCACACTATATTAGAATCATGCCATATCTAGTTCAAAACCTTTCCAAAGCATACCATATCTTGACCGTGTTGAGGTCAATTCATTATATATCACTTTGGCTATTCAAACATGTTTTAACAAATTATCAAATTAACACATATCAACAAGGCACCAAATGTACCAAGGCTACATCACCCAAAATGACATATACATGCCAAACTCTTAAGCTAACATTCAACCAATCATCAACCATAAGTCCACCTATACATGCCATTATAACCTTAACCAAGACATCAAAATCTACCGATATAATCGTTGGATAGTGTGATAGTTCTCCAACGAGCTTCCAAACTGATTGAGCCTCCGATAATCTATAAAGTAAGGGATAAATAACTACATAAGTAATGAATGCTTAGTAAGCTTGTACAAACTTTAAACATAATATTCTAATTCAATAATGAACTTTATATGATAAATATAAAGCTATACCAATGCCTCAAGATGTAACATCCCCAAACCCGGCCCATTCACTACGACCGAATCTGGTTATGTCACTTCGGAAAGACAGTTGAAAATCCTTGTTAACTTCGAATAAAACAGTAAGATTTACTAACTTTTTGGTAAAACCCATGTACTTTTAAAACTATACTTTAGCCTTTGGTATTATAAAAATGTCCACATTAAACTTTAACATATGAATACTTTGAATAAGTAGATTAGAATAAAATCATTTTCACAAGCTAGTAATTTAATTTATCAAGTTATAATTAAATTAAAAATAAAGTAGTACCAAAAATAATAATAAAATAATTCTAAGGCCCTTATTACAATCAATATTTAAAACCAAATGCTTAATATCAATAAGCTTAAAATATTTAAACTCTTCTTTCTGCATGGGCCACCATGTGTCCTCTCCGATCTAGGTCCAATTCTACGCATCACCTGAAATGGTTAAGAAAATAGAGTGAGTCCACTGACTCAGTGCATAATCACAACACTTATTTCCACTCGTCTGGGCTTGGCCCATACCCACACAGCCATCGAAACAAATCATGCAAGAGTGCATTTCAGCCCAACCTACTATCCAACCGTGACACCAACCTTAGCAGACTCCCCCTGCCTAAGGCCGTGGCTAATCCACCACTGATCACATCGTGATCCATAAACCTTAACTTGGCAAGCTCGCTGCTCAAGGCCGTGGCTGAGCCACCGATCAACCAAAGTGATCCCAAACCATAATCTGTCTACGGTGATGCACATAGCCATCAACCGCCGAGATGGGCACCTAGCCAACATCTCCCTTGAGGTAGCACAAAGCTAACCATAAAGCGCTAATGTAGCCGAGGCTAACATTAGACCACGTACATCATATGTA
Organism: Gossypium australe; assembly: GCA_005393395.2. NCBI lineage: Eukaryota > Viridiplantae > Streptophyta > Magnoliopsida > Malvales > Malvaceae > Gossypium > Gossypium australe. The sequence continues at coordinate 136,928,336 of CM016626.1, read as the reverse complement.
CACTCCTTCCTTCCTCGATCCAATCCACCTCCCATGTATGTATGCATAAATATAACATGTCAGATTATAACAAAAGAGTAAGCATCATATGTTGATTATCATATCATGTGTATATCATAAATAACTCACCATTCAAGCCATTATAATCGGCCATCACACATCACGCATATGTAAACACATTAGCAAACCAAAACCACAGAAATAGTGCGATGATTACGCACCTAATTGATACAAATGACTCAATCCCGAAATGCTACTTTATGCCTCTGCAACCGTTGACTAATCGCCTCTCGAAAGATTTCCTGCGCTAGGCTCTTCTCCCCCTACAATCGGCCTTAGCATCATATACTTAACAACCTTAGATTTAATCGAAATACCACATACATAGCTTACCAAAAACCTTACCACCACTTACCAAGCTGACTGCTACAAACGGAGGCTTGACTGACTACTTAAACCCCAGAGTACCTTTTAACAACGATTGCTACGGAACCCGAAGAGATCTACACTACTTCCAATATTCGGCCAAGGTGCTACCAAGTTGAAGAAAAGAGACACGGCATATAGGTGGGGTGTAGATTCGGCTGTCAATAAAAGAAAATCAAGGAAAGGGAATAGGGGTTTCGGCCAAAAGGTTTGAAAGGAGGAAGAAAAGTATGGGGTGTTCGGCCAAGAGTCCAAAAGGAAGAGAGAAAGGATGGCAATGAAGGTTTCGGCTCAAGTGAAATGGAAGAAAATTCGTGAAGCACTTTTCGGTAAGCAAGCAAATGGAAAACCAAAAAGGTGAGCACCTCCCCCCTATTTATACTACTAAAAACGGCACCCCCCAACACCCTCCAAAAATCGAAATTGCCCTCCCCCAAGCTCCCCATAACCGGCCACTACTCAAACCCTCACACAAAATCCCAAAATTCACTCCTAAAACACCTTCCTATCATCCATTCAAAAAGGTTTGAATGAGTCAAACCTTACTCCTTACCTACCTAGCCGAATTCAAAATGGAAGACCAAGTCTTCCTCCATCTTTTAAGCCTTCAAAAACCGTCCACCACCTTACCTTTATGACGCAAAAACAAAGGCCTCCCTGCTGCCCTTGCGAATCGAACCTGAGACCCCCCCAGCTCCCCTTTGAGGCGTCACTTCTCCATGCCTTATGTGGCGCCTCCTTGCCACTCTGCCACACCAATCTTTGTGCCAAAACTCCACCAAAATTTCTCTTAAGGCCCCCTCTATCCAAGCTCCCCTTTTAACCCCTAAAACTAAAAATTTTCCAAGGCATTCCACCACTACCTAGGGTTCTCCGGACCCCTAAAACTAACCCAACCACACACTAAAGTGTGCCAACACCCGAGCTAAACACCAAAAGCCTAACCCCTAAAACCAGGGTGTTACACAAGATTTATCAACTACATAACCACCAACTCATATATGAGTAAGTCTGTCAACATCATATATATTTTCATTTCTAACATAATAGGATTTTATAAAACATTTTACACCATCATTAACCTTTTCATAAAAATACGAATAACTTCCTTTACTTACATTCCATTCCATTTACTAAGCATAAATTTAAATAACAACATCAATTAACTAATTAATATATTTATTCATAACATAGGTAAGTTCAACCATAACATATGTAATTTCTCATATATAAGTACCTTATTCAACTCATAAATCCCTTTTTCATCATATTACATTTCAATTATGAACTGACAGTTTCATTACCTTTTCTTACCATTTCATTTGTATAATACCAGACATAAGCATATACATCAATCATAATCTCAAGCTTGACATAAGCCTAATCACCATCATCAATACACAAGTTAGTACATTTATGTACATAACTCATTTGGGGTCAATCACATGATAAAACATTTTATAAGAAATTCCACCTTTTGAATCTTACCACCTTTTCATGAACATAAGCATATTTCCATTTAGCCAATTACTATTTCAATGTATATCATTAATATTAAACATGATATCATGCAACCAAAAGCTTAGCACAAACTTAAGCATCATCCACAATCTCAACTAATGAATTCATTTATGTTCAGGTCAATATTCAATAAATAACAAATCTTTCAAATTCCTTAAACAAATTACCTTACTGAGATTTTCCATACGAAGAACGACTTACGGATGAGGGTACATCGTCAGTCCAACCAAACACACCAGATGCTCACACGAGTGAATCCCTCCAACACACCAATGCTCATAAGAGTTAATCCAACCAACACACCAAACAAAGTGTATAACACGAGAGTTCGCAACAAATGCTGAACCTCAATTTACTCGGGTAATATGAATATACATCACTCCATAATCATCTCCACTCCAATCCCCTGTAACACACCAAATCACGACTGTACTCTATCCCGCATTCAATCCAATCCGAGTAATCAAATTCAATATTATATCTCAAATTACCACTAATCATTAACAATTAAAAATAAATATACAAGTCGTACGATGTTAATCTACTCAAAAATTCATATTCATGTTAAATTCTAACCGTACGAACTTACTTGGCTAAATTGCAGAAATATCAAAGTATAGGGGCATTTTGATAATTTTTTATTCTCCTCGATTTTTCACTCGACCTTGATTTAAACTGATAATTTCTTTCAATTTATTAATTCAGACAGTAAAACAATTTATTTTATGAAATTTAGTATTTTTGATATTTTTACAAAATTGCCCCTAACATTTTACTTTTATTCAATTTGGTCCCTAAGCCTAAAACATGCAAATTAACCATTTTTAATGCAAACCCATGCTATCCAAATATTCATGGCATTCAATACAACCCATTTTTGCAATAATTTAACAACAAACCCTTGTATTTTTACTATTTCAACATTTTAGTCCCTAATAAAAAAAAATTCATCAAAAATCCCTTAACAAAATACTTTTAAATACCAACCAACACTTCAAATTCATAATTTAACATAAAAAATCACTAGATTCATAATTGGAAGCATTTAAAATCTTTAATAGTTTCAAAATCAAAGGTACGGGTTAGCTGGACCTAGTTCAATGATATTAAAAACATAAAAATTAAAAGAAATGGGCAAAATTTGCTTACCAAATCATTAAAAGAAACGAACTTTAGGGGCTTACCACTTGAACTTAATAAATTGTTATAAACATAAATTACCAAATCAAAAACCTTTTTCAAACCATATTTGACTCGTAAATATTAAATAATAATATTTATGAACTTAATTGTCGGATTTGGTGGCCTCGAAACCACTGTTTCCGACACCACTGAAAAATGGGCTGTTACAACCTTAGTCATCAGTAGGACATTCAATACCATCACCCAAAACATGAAAACACTAATGACGTCTCATTTATATCCTACGAATTCCTAAGGTTCAAACAGGGCTCGATAATCGTTGAAACATCGTTGGATTTCCATCAACATTAGAACAACACATTAAACATTAGAACATATATAGTTCATACGAACTTACTTGGCTAAATTGCAGAAATGACAGTTTAGGGGCTATTTGGTAATTTTCCGTTCTCGATTTTCCATTCGTTCTTGATCTAAATTAATAATTTCATTAATTCATTAATTTAGACAGCAAAACTAATTTATTTTATGCAATTTAGTCTTTTTGACATTTTTACACAATTACAGCCAACATTTTACTTTTATTCAATTTAGTCCCCTAAAACATGCAAATTAACCATTTTTATTGAAAACACATGGCAACCAAATGTACATAGCTTCCAATGCAGCCCACATTTGTAAAAAATACACATCAAGTCCTTGTATTTTTACTATTTTAACAATTTAATCCCTAATCGTTAAATTCATCAAAATTACTTAACAAAATACTTATAAATAATAACTAATACCTCAAATTCATCATTTAACACCTAAAATCACAAATATTCATCAATGGAAACATTCAAAATTTTTAACAGTTTCAAAAACGACGGTGGCTAGCTGAACCTAGTTGCAACGATCTCAAAAACATAAAAATTACTAAAAACAGGTAAGAATTACTTATCATGCATAAATAAATCACCATGGCTGAAAATTAGCTTAATTTTCCATGGAAATTTGGTTGTTTTGAAGAAGTAACCAAAAAGATGATAATAATTAAGTCTTTTGTGTTAATTTAATTTAATTTATCAAATTACCATTTTAACCTTGGTTAATAATTAAATAAAACACCAAATCCATGTCCATATTTGTCCACTAAATTCTTTAATGGTTTAGTTACCATTCAAGTCCCTTTACCTTTATTCATTAAGTCATTTAATCACTCAAATCCAATAGTGGTCAAATTTTACATCATTTATGATTTAGTCCTTTTTAATTAATTAACTATCTAAACATTAAAATTTCTTAACGAAACTTTAATACAACCTTAATAACACTTCGTAAATATTTATAAAAATATTTACATAAAAATATTTACGGCTTGATTTATAGAAATGAGGTCCCGATACCTCATTTTCTAAAATCACTTGATTTTAGGGTCATACCACTTGAACCTATTTAATCATTCATATAACATAAATTGTCATATCAAAAACCTTTTTCAAACCATATTTGACTCGTAAATATTAAATAATAATATTTACGAACTTATTTGTCAGATTTGTGGCTCTGACACCACTACTTCTGACATCACAGAAAAACGAACTGTTACATAACTGTCGTATAATTCCATGACAATTAATCATTTCTAAGCATAATATAACCAATTAAAAATTTATATCCCTATTAACATGACTGAAATTTCAAAACAGATTCACGGATTAGTCAACCTGCATCCCAATCTGGCACCGCAATACATCATTGGATAAACCCAATGAAATATACTGGCATACATAATGCATCATCGGGCAAGCCAAAACAATTATACTGGCGCATGAGATTTTGATCTGTCGTAATTCAGTGTAGCAGATTAAACTAGTTTTCACATTTAAGGAGCTTGAATACAAGCATTTTCGTTATGTTTTAGTTAAGTTTTCATAGTGTTATTTACATTCAATAGAATGTGCAAATTGAGTCTATTATTGACCTTAGGGGGTTGAATGAGGTCTAAGGGTGAGCTAACGCATTTTGTGAGTGTGCAAGAGACCATTAGAAGGTGCAATAAATGGATGTAGGTCGCTATGTCGCAACATGGATGACTCGATGTCATAACATAGGGAACAGAATGGAGAAAACTCAACACTGCCTTCGATGTTGCGACACAGACTAAGGGTGTCACGACATACCCCTGAAGATAGTTGCAGAGGAGTATACAGATTGCTTTGTAGTGACACAAGTCCTACTGCGTTGTGACATCAACTCTGTGACGGAAACAACACAAGAAGTAGGGGCATTTTGGTCTACATAATCAAACTTTAAGCTCGAGAATGTCAGCTAATCTAGGGTTAAGGACGATGACCACCTAAAGGCTATAAATAGGCTCATTTTTCACCTGTTATTGACATCATTCCTTTAGCCTAGATTCTCTCTTATAAATTTAGTTTAGCTTTCTTTCTTTCTTAGGGTTTTAGATTTATTTCAAATATTGTTGGTTTAGAAAGATCTGAATTGTGGAAGCATTCAAACTCTATGGATTTGTGCTTAATTTCAATATAATCAGGATCTTTCATTTACTCTATCTTGTCGATTTAATTAGCATGCTTTCTCTTTACATCGATTATATATTGTCTATGGGAGCCATGAGGAACTAATCCCACTATGGGGGATTAGAGGGTGGAGGTATGATCCATTAACTATTTTGTAGGGTTACTCAATGGGTCAACTGTTTAGGGAAGGAAGAACGTAAAATAAACCCTAGGCCTGACAGCCCTGGGAAGTCATCAAGGTGGGAATTAACCCAAAATTGGTATTGTCCAGCCATGAACACCTTAACCCTAAACCAGTCTAAACTGTGTGGTCGGAAGATAAGTAGTTCTTGTTGAGTCGTTATGTTAGTGGAAGATCGGAAGATCCTACTAGGGCAATGACTAGTTGGTTACGAGGAACCCAAAATGACAGTTGATAGAGATTACCAAAGCGAGCTAATCACCCATAATCAGATTTGATTTATTTTTCCTTTTTAATCTCTTCAATTTTATCTTTTTATGTTATTTTGTTTTTATTACTATTATTATCAAACCTCAAAAATTGTTTATTTCATATTTTTCATGCTATAATAGATTTAAAAGTACTAATTAGATCTTTTAGTGTTTAGGTTAGAATTAGTCTGGCACTCGCCTCCCTTGGGTACTATCCTTGGAGCACTCATCTATTTCGTTATAAAACTATATCACAACTTGACCCATATACTTGCGGATATTGCCTTGTCTTTTTATATTTTATTATAATATTCATATTCTGGATGTTAGTGCTTCCAGAGGCGATCAAGTTGTTGGCGCCGTTGCAGGGAAGGCAACGTCACTAGGTTAATTTTAATTTTTGTATGTAAAAGAATAATTAGGAAATTTCTCAATTATAGATATGATTTTATTTATTAATACTAATCTCTTCTTTTTGGGTTTAGTCTATGACTCGCAGTAGGGGTATGCCTATTGTAGCAGCCACAGATCCAAAGAGAATAATTCGAAGGAATCGCCGACAGCAGCAACAACAGTAGTATCAACAGATGCAAGAACAACCACCACTATCTGTAGGTAACATACCACATGAAAATCCATTGTTCGATGATGCTGACGATAGCGCCGTAGGAAATCCACCAGCACCACAGTTACCCGCAAATGTACAGATGGCTCGAAACGAAAGAACCATAAAGGATTATGCTTTACCAAGTCTGGACATGGTTCAAGAAAGTATAGCAATTATTTCAAGATCAAACCGGCAATGATTTAGATGATCCAAAATAATCTATAGTTTAGGGGCACAATGATAGAGGACCCTAGTCAACATTTGAATCAGTTTATCCATCTCTGTGATACTTTTAAGTATAACAGGGTCACTGATAACGCTATTCATCTTCAATTGTTCTCATTCTCTTTGATTGATAATGCCTTTTCTTAGTTAGACTCGTAGGCACCAGGGTCTATCATGACTTGGGACAAACTCACTGGAAAGTTCTTACAAAAGTTCTTCTCGATTAGCAAAGTAGTTTAACTCAGAAGAGAGATTGTTGATTCAAAAATGCCTACACCACGGATTTCCTGAATGGATGTGACTGCAGGTATTTTATAACGGGTTGGATGCAAACGCACGATCTGGATTATACGGAGCAGTAAGAGGAGCCCTTATGAATTGGACATACGAGGATGCATACGAAATTATTAAAAATATGGAATTAAATTCCTACCAATGGCCAATTGAACGCTTCACATATGGCCAGAAACCTGCTACAGTTAAAGCTATTCAAGAGGATGATAAGTATCAGCAGATAGTGGATAGACTAAATCGTATCAAATCTTCTTCCACACTGTTTATATAGGGAGGAGACAAACCACTCTTCCATTATATCAGCAATCTTGTCGAGGATATGAATTATGTCGGGAATAGGGGTGAAAACCCTTATTCGAATACTTATAATCCTGGTTTGAGAGATCACTCAAATCTGAGATGGGGAGGATAGTTCAAATCAACCACTTTATTTGTAGAAACCCCAGGATAGGGCCAACCCAAGTGACCATACTGCGTGTTGTCAACGTCTGGTTAGAATTGAGGGAGAAATGCAGTCAATGAGAACATATGTTAACTAGATACAATCTGAGTGCACTAACTCAACAAGAACCTTGACTAAGCTCGAGGATTAAATAAGCCAATTGATGAGCATGATGGGTGACATCAAAAGACAAATTGGCACAGGTATTCCTAGCAATACAAAAGACAATCTGCAGAGAGAAAGTAAGGAACATGTGAAGCGATAGCACTTCAATCGGGCAAAGTACTAGCCCAGAAAACCCTACTCCAGAGTTAGTAATAGAGAATACTGATGATCCCTAAGAGGAATCCCCAGAAGCTGAAGAAGAACCAAGGCCAGAAGAGGTAAAGGCACCATCGACTGAACTAGAAAAAGGAACACCTAAAGATGTTGAAATCACAAAGATCCCATTCCCTTTGAGGCTTGAAGAAAAAAAAGAGGGATGAGGGCAAATTTGTAAATTTCTTGAACTTATTTAAAACATTAAATGTTAATCTACCTTTAATTGATTTAATTGAGAGGGTTTCCAAGTGTGCCAAGTTTTTAAAAGAAATGATGGCGAGGCGTAAGAAAATTAAGGTAGGAGAAACTTAAGTGCTTATTGTAGTGTGATTATTTCGAGATAGGTACCTCGAAAACTGAAAGGCCTGGGGAGCTTTATTATTCCCATAGAGATAGGGAGCATCCATTTTAATGAAGCTCTATTTGATTTAGAAGCTAGTATTAATTTAATACTTTTATCAAGTTTTGAAAAACTCAGGTTAGGGGATCTTAGAACTACTCAAATAACATTACAGTTGGCTGACAGGTCTTCAGTACATCTAAAAAGGGTATTGGAAGATGTGTTAGTCAAGGTTCGAAGTTTCATTATCCCTGCAGATTTTGTGGTACTTGATTTTGAAGAAGATTGGGAGATACCAATCTTAGTAGGAAGACCCTTTTTGGCTACTTCTAGGTCTACCATTGATTTAAAAAAGAATAAATTAACCATGAAAATCAATAGTGAGACAAAACTATTTAAATGCATCCATCAATTTAGTGAAGAGGAAAGTTAGAATAAGTTAGGAGAATAGTGTAAAAAAGTATTTATTTCTAATATTCCAGTGTAAAAAAAAAATTATTTCTAACATTCCCGGATCGAGGGACACACTTCCTTTTGTGCGTACAGACAGAATAAATAGGTTCAAGGAAAGAGACAAGCGAAAGAAGGGGAAATGGCACGACGGATGATGGAGTAATACTGATAGAACGAAAAGATCGTCCATTTTTGAACCGACAATACTGCTAGATGAATCTAGCAATAAAACTTAAAGGTATTTGAATTGCTTAATTTTTTTTTAAAATTATTGTATATTTAACTAACCCCATAGTTTAGATTCTCACTTGTACTGGATACATGTTTATTGTTCGACCTAAATATCCCCAAGATAGAAATTTGGGTTGAAACAGAGTTGGTGTCTCAACACAACAACCCTGTGTCACGACACTTCGTGCAAAATACAAAAATTGATGAAGAGTATATAGACGTCGCAACATGGCACCAACATGTCGCGACATAGTATACAATTTCCCCAAGATCTCCAAACTAATGGATGTGTCGTGACATGGAACCCCTGTATCACGATATCACTGCAATTTTTCTGTAGGGTTGACCTGACCCCGACCCAATTGTGCAACCCAACTTTTACCATTTAAAACACATATTCTTAACCTTGATACCCTTTATAAACATATTTAAAATCTCATTAGCCTCTTAATCCTCTCAAATCTCCCAAAACTTCTCAAACCTTAAAATCCTAAATCCAAAGTTCTTGATACTAGTAAGAATCCTTCATCATTCAAGATCTTTTGATGTAGAAAACGAATGGAGTACACAAAGGAACATTTACGAACGCGAATGACAAAGACTTCAAGATTTCTTCAAGGTTAAGGGTTCCTAACTCGAACTTTTTATTGTTTTATTGGATATTGCTTAAATTGGTTCTTAGTTTAAACATGTCTCTTAGAAAATTTAGAAGAACCAATAAAACTGAACCATCGATGGGTCCAAACCCCTTAAGTTCACAAACTTGGATATTGGAAAATATTTTACTGAACTACAAGGAAAAACCTTTGTAACACCCCTTACCCGTATTCGACACCGGAGTCGGGTACGATGCGTTACCGTACTTGACTCACATGGTCATACAACTTTGGGTTATCAAAATCCATTCCAAATTAAAACTTTTCCATTCTCATATCTAACCCCCTTATAATGGGCCTACAGGGCCCTAAACATACTTCCGGAAGGTTTCAAAAATAAACCGGAAACTTTTATACACTTAGAAAATTTTACCTAAACAGGGGCCACATGCCCGTGTGAAATAGGACACGCCTATGTGGGCAGGCCGTGTGGTCACACACGCCCATGCCCCTCATCTGTGGTCGACACTGACTTATTTCACACGGCCGGACACATGCCCGTGTTCCTCACACAGCCTCAACACGCCCGTGTCTCAGCCCATGTGCCAAAACCTTGGCATTCTGTTTGTGACATCATCATCTCACTATGGTCACATGGCCAAGGTACATGCCATTTCCTTAGACCGCGTGTCGAATTAAATTCCAATTTCAAGGTGCAAACTTCATACGGCCTGAGCACACACCCATGTTAGTGGCCTTGCCTATCACACGGCTGTGACGCACGGCCGTGTCTCTGCCCGTGTGTTTTCTACAAAGCTTACTGACTTGTAAAACTAACATGCAGGGGACTGATGCGAGCTCACCAATGAAGCCTATGGCGGAGATTAACCGAGACACCCTTGAACTACCCAATGGACCAATTACGCGTAGCCGGGCTAAACAATTTAAGGAGGCCACTTCAGTTTTAATGGCACAAATTTGGAACGAAGAAAGGAAGTACTCCAAGAGCACACCGAACATTTACAATTTATTTAAGACCGAATATATTAGATAGTTTGGATGCTAATTTATTATTTTATTACATGTTATTTTCATATTAATTAAGTTGTTTCATTAGTATAATATTTAATATATCTAGTGTTTAAATTAAAGTATTTTAATTTTTATTTAAATTAATGTTTGGTTGTGTTTTATAGGAAATAATAAAAGGCATAGTGGTGCAACAAGCTACTTGGGTGGAGTATTAGGTGATGGATGGCTAAATGGAGAGCTAATGGAGGAATAATTGAATTAGGTATAAATAAACAAATAAAGATAAATGAAGTGGAAGCATGAATGGAAACAAAACATTAGCAACTTGAAGAATATGGTGGAAGACAAAGAAATTAATGTGCCATATTGGAATTAAATATTTATGTTTATTTTTTTTATTTTTATTTTTTATTTTTTTTAGCCACTACAAGCTACCTATAAATAGCTTGTCAAACTTCAATTGTAGACACAACTTGAATTTGAATGAAAGAAAATTTTCTTTTGGTGAGTATTTACTCTCCTAATTCTCGAGGTTTGAATTGACTTATCTAGTTTTCTAGTGGCGTCGTTCCTTCCTTGTTTTGAACTTATCATCCTAACGGGTGTGGCGTTCATTTACCCATACCGTTGGTTCCTATCTCGCTAGATAGTGGGTCTCGGTTTTATCTCAAAACTCATTCCATCAATTTGAAACTTATAAGATTCGGGTCTTTAATTTTTATTAAAGGTTCTTTCTTGTTTCAAATACCTATCCATTTCATCCTATCACCTATCTTTACCTTTTTAAAAATATTATTTTCCTATAAAAATTATCTTATTCGAAAACTACCTAATTTAAGATCGGGCAACATTTACGATTTGCCTCCTAACCCGAGACGGACCGTTATCATCTGGTATCAGAGCCAATCAAATTAGGCACGTTTTGATCGTCTTGAGTTTTTCCGAGTAAGTTTCAAAAAAAAATCCAAAAAAAAAAGTTGTATTTTATTTTCATTGTATTTAGCATATATTGTATTTGAAGTTAAAAAAAAAAAAAAGAGAGAACCCTCTTACAACCTTGGCCTGTTTAGATTGTCAAGTTCTTCTCTAAGAAGACGAACGACATTTGCTTGCTTATATTCCCAGTGTTTTACAAAGTATACTAACTGAGACGAGCCCTTGTCTGTATAATTAGTTAGCTCTATAAGATGTTGGGAATCAACTATAGTTGACTTCCCCGCAATTGTTACCTCCTCCAACATATCTTGGTCATCTCTTGGCTTTTCTACATTAAACTGCTTCCCAGCTTCATGCTCAATTAGCTTGATTCGCACCTTTCTATCCTTTCTAAGCCTACCCATTTCCGAGACCATACCTTTTTAACTCTCGAAACGACCTACGAGTTGCTAGTAAGTTAAAGACAACCTTCTAGAATCTAGAAGAGTGAATTTGAGCGGTAAAAGGCAAGAGTGAATACATTAAAAAAAAGCCAGAATTGAGTGAAAACACGAGTGTGAGTGTTGATAATTTCTTTGTGAGTGAACAAGTGAGGATTGTAGTGAGGATTCATTAATTTTTGTTTAAAAACATGTCTAGGAGCCCCGAACGTCGAATAATAAGTGACGAAGCATCTGACGCCGCCGGAGGTGGAAGAAGATTGCAACCCCGGAGAAATGATCCTGAAGGGAGAAATCAGGATTTGCATATAGTAATGCAAGAAATCACACGTATGTTCAGATCAATTAGCGAACGATTAGATCAAAGATATGAACGAAGACCTCGAGCAAATACCCCTCCAATTCCAAGAAGGGGACGAGAACAACCTTGGTTACGTGACAACGATGTCTACGAACCAAGTGAAGCCGACAGCAACCCGGCTTTCGAACACGATGAACGAAGAGGAGGTCCACGAGTCCGTGAGCGAAGGGATCGAGAATGGGCCGATGACGACTTGAAGAACATTAAAATGACGATTCCTGCTTTTCAAGGGCGATCCGATCCGGAAGCCTACCTTGAGTGGGAAAAGAAGGTGGAATTAATCTTCGACTGTCATAATTATTCAGAAAATAAAAAGGTGAAACTTGCTGCCATCGAATTTTCTGATTACGCCCTCATTTGGTGGGATCAATTAACGACGAGTCGAAGACGGGATGGTGAACGCCCAATATCCACATGGGCGGAAATGAAGGCATTAATGCGGAAAAGATTCATCCCAACCTACTATCACCGCGAGTTGCATCAAAAATTGCAAAGCCTAACTCAGGGTCACCGAAGCGTGGAAGATTACTACAAAGAAATGGAAGTGGCCATGATCCGAGCTAATGTAGAAGAAGAACGAGAAGCCACCATGGCACGTTTTAGCGCTGGCCTTAATCGAGATATCGCAAATATTGTAGAATTACACCATTACATCGATATCATCGAAATGGTCCACATGGCCATAAAGGTCGAAAAACAACTGAAACGAAAAGCTACGCCTAGAGCAAACCCTAATCATGCTTCAACATCTAAGTGGGGGCAAGTGACCAACAAAAAGGACTTACCGAACCGAGCCAAAGAAACAAGTGACGTACCCAAGTTTAATAAGCCGATCGGTGAAACGAGCAAAGGCAAAATGGAAGCTCTTCCGAATCGATCCCGAGACATTAAGTGTTTCAAATGTTTGGGACGAGGACATATTGCAAGTCAATGTCCAAACCGAAACACTATGTTTGTCCGAGATAATGGTGAGATCGAATCCGAAAGTGAAAAGGAAGATGATGCCAGTGAGACATCCCAAGACGAGGAAGACGTAGAACAAGCCGAAAGTGGAGAAATCTTGGTGGTAAAAAGGAGCCTTAGTTTACAAGGTGTCGAAAACGAACAACAACGCGAAAACATCTTCCATACGCGTTGCCAAGTAAAGGGGAAGATTTGTTGCGTCATTATTGACGGAGGAAGCTGTACTAATGTGGCCAGCAACATATTGGTGGAGAAACTTGGATTGACTACCACCAAACATCCCCATCCGTATAAGCTACAATGGCTTAATGACGCGGGAGAACTTAAGGTTACAAAACAAGTTTTGGTTTCCTTTTCAATAGGGAAGTATCAAGATGAGGTTTTGTGCGATGTGGTTCCGATGCTAGCGGGACATCTCCTGCTTAGACGACCTTGGCAATTTGACAAGCGAGCAATCCATGACGGCTATACTAATCGGTACACCTTTAAATACTTGGGCCAGAATGTGACACTAGCTCCGCTAACACCCAAGCAAGTTTACGAAGATCAGTTGAAGATGAAGGCATCAATAGAAAAATCAAAAGAAAGCGAGTGGAAAAATGAGAATGAAAAAGAGAAAAATTTAAAAAAAAGAGGGGCAAGAAATTAAGTGATAAAACAAGAGAGTGTGAACAAAAAGGAGAGGAAACGAAGGAAGAAAAAGAAAATGGAAAAATGAGTGTTTTTGCAAAAGCAAGAGAAATTCGAAAAGCTTTGTGTGTAAGACAACCGATGTATGTCTTACTATACAAGGAATCATTTTTGAACACTAACGACTTACCCGAGAATCTTCCTTCTTCTGTGTTGTCTCTGATTCAGGAATTCAAGGACATCTTTCCAGAAGAGATACCAAGTGGCTTACCGCCCATTCGAGGCATAGAACACCAAATTGACTTGGTGCCGGGAGCTTCACTGCCCAATCGACCTGCGTACCGGAGCAATCCCGAAGAAACAAAAGAGCTCCAAAAGCAAATCACTGAATTGCTAGAAAAGGGATATATCCGAGAAAGCCTTAGTCCATGCGCGGTACCGGTGTTACTAGTGCCAAAGAAAGATGGTTCGTGGAGAATGTGTGTAGACTGTCGCGCCATCAACAAGATTACCATCAAATACCGACACCCGATACCCCGACTCGATGACATGCTCGACGAGTTAAGTGGAGCTCGAATCTTTACAAAGATTGACCTCAAAAGTGGTTATCACCAAATTAGGATGCGAGAAGGCGATGAGTGGAAAACGGCTTTCAAAACAAAGTTAGGTTTGTATGAATGGTTGGTAATGCCATTCGGACTTACCAACGCTCCGAGTACTTTTATGCGACTTATGAATCATGTTTTACGAGCTTTTATTGGCAAATCATGTGTTGTTTATTTTAATGACATACTAGTGTACAGCAAATCTTTGGAGGATCATCTCCAACATCTACGTGCGATCTTAGAAACACTGCGAAAAGAGGTATTGTACGCTAATCTCGCGAAATGTTCTTTTTGTACTGACAAGGTTATTTTCTTAGGATACGTCGTAAGTGCAAATGGATTAGAAGTGGACCAAGAGAAGATTAGAGCAATCCAAGAATGGCCCCGTCCTACAACGGTTAGCCAAGTACGAAGTTTCCATGGGTTGGCTAGTTTTTACCGTCGATTCGTGCCCAACTTCAGCACGATAGCCGCTCCTTTAACGAGCGTGATCAAGAAGAATTCAGCTTTCCATTGGTCCGATGAGCAAGAACGGTCTTTTAATGCCCTTAAAGAATGTCTTGTTAAAGCTCCATTGTTATCCCTTCCTGACTTTACTAAAACTTTTGAAATTGAGTGTGATGCATCAGGAGTAGGGATCGGAGCCGTTCTAACTCAGAATGGAAGACCGGTGGCGTACTTTAGCGAGAAATTGAACGGAGCTGCACTCAATTACCCCGTGTATGACAAAGAGATGTACGCTCTAATAAGATCGCTTGAAACGTGGCAACATTACTTGAGGCCGAAAGAGTTTGTTATTCATTCAGATCATGAAGCATTCAAGTATATTAAAGGTTAGCACAAGCTCAGCAAACGACATGCAAAATGGATCGAGTATTTAGAATCGTTTCCGTACGTAATTAAGTATAAGAAAGGTAAGAAAAATGTGGTTGCGGATGCGTTGTCACGAAGGTACACTTTATTAACCTTTCTTGATTCTAAAATACTTGGTTTCCATCACATTAAGGAATTATATGCTAATGATGTTGATTTTGGCAATGTCTATAATGCTTGTGAGAGTGGTGCTTTTGATAAGTTTTACAGGCATGAAGGATTCCTTTTCAAGGAAAACAAGATATGTATACCGCAAGGTTCTATACGAGACATGCTTGTGATAGAGGCACATAGTGGTGGTCTTATGGGTCACTTTGGAAGAGACAAAACATTGTCCACTCTTCAAGAACATTTTTTTTGGCCAGGAATGAGCAAGGATGTTGAACGAATTTGTAAACATTGCATTACTTGCAAACAAGCCAAATCACGAGTCCAGCCTCACGGTTTATATACGTCCCTTCCTATTCCAGACACTCCGTGGGTCGACATTTCCATGGATTTCATCCTTGGATTACCAAGATCAAAAACCGGGAAGGACTCAATTTTTGTCGTAGTTGATCGTTTCTCTAAAATGTCCCATTTTATCCCTTGTTCTAAGACTGACGATGCTGTGCATATTGCAAACTTGTTTTTTAGGGAAATCATACGATTGCATGGAGTTCCGAGGACGATCGTATCTGATCGGGACGTAAAATTTTTAAGTCACTTTTGGCGAACTCTGTGGGGAAAGTTAGGGACAAAACTACTATTCTCGACCACGTGTCATCCTCAAACGGATGGACAAACCGAAGTAGTGAACCGAGTCCTATCAACTTTGTTGCGAGCATTGGTGCAAAAAAATCTCAAAACATGGGAAGACTGTCTGCCCCACATCGAATTTGCTTACAACTGAACTGTTCATTCTGCAACTAAATTTTCGCCTTTCGAGATTGTTTACGGGTTTAACCCTCTCACCCCTCTTGATTTATTGCCATTACCTTCAGATAAATTTATCCATCCTGATGCTAGGAAAAAGGCGGAATACATAAAGGAGCTGCATCGAAAGGTGCGCGAGAATATTGAAGCAAGAACCAAGCAATACGTCCAACGAGCTAACAAAGGTCGTAGACGCATTCTCTTTGAACCAGGGGACTGGGTTTGGGTTCATATGCGAAAAGAAAGGTTTCCCAAGCAAAGGCGATCTAAACTTCTCCCAAGGGGGGACGGTCCATTTCAAGTCATTGAACGCATAAATGACAATTCATACAAATTGGACTTGCCAGGTGACTATAATGTGAGCGCGAGTTTTAATGTTTCTGATCTTTCTCCTTTCGATGTAGGTAATGATTCGAGGACGAATCAACTTAAAGAGGGAGGGGATGATGCGAGCTCACCAATGAAGCCTATGGCGGAGATTAACCGAGACACCCTTGAACTACCCAATGGACCAATTACGTGTAGCTGGGCTAAACAATTTAAGGAGGCCACTTCAGTTTTAATGGCACAAATTTGGAACGAAGAAAGGAAGTACTCCAAGAGCACACCGAACATTTACAATTTATTTAAGACCGAATATATTAGATAGTTTGGATGCTAATTTATTATTTTATTACATGTTATTTTCATATTAATTAAGTTGTTTCATTAGTATAATATTTAATATATCTAGTGTTTAAATTAAAGTATTTTAATTTTTATTTAAATTAATGTTTGGTTGTGTTTTATAGGAAATAATAAAAGGCATAGTGGTGCAACAAGCTACTTGGGTGGAGTATTAGGTGATGGATGGCTAAATGGAGAGCTAATGGAGGAATAATTGAATTAGGTATAAATAAACAAATAAAGATAAATGAAGTGGAAGCATGAATGGAAACAAAACATTAGCAACTTGAAGAATATGGTGGAAGACAAAGAAATTAATGTGCCATATTGGAATTAAATATTTATGTTTATTTTTTATTTTTATTTTTTTTATTTTTTATTTTTTTAGCCACTACAAGCTACCTATAAATAGCTTGTCAAACTTCAATTGTAGACACAACTTGAATTTGAATGAAAGAAAATTTTCTTTTGGTGAGTATTTACTCTCCTAATTCTCGAGGTTTGAATTGACTTATCTAGTTTTCTAGTGGCGTCGTTCCTTCCTTGTTTTGAACTTATCATCCTAACGGGTGTGGCGTTCATTTACCTATACCGTTGGTTCCTATCTCACTAGATAGTGGGTCTCGGTTTTATCTCAAAACTCATTCCATCAATTTGAAACTTATAAGATTCGGGTCTTTAATTTTTATTAAAGGTTCTTTCTTGTTTCAAATACCTATCCATTTCATCCTATCACCTATCTTTACCTTTTTAAAAATATTATTTCCTATAAAAATTATCTTATTCGAAAACTACCTAATTTACGATCGGGCAACATTTACGATTTGCCTCCTAACCCGAGACGGACCGT
The DNA here is from genome assembly GCA_005393395.2 of Gossypium australe. NCBI lineage: Eukaryota > Viridiplantae > Streptophyta > Magnoliopsida > Malvales > Malvaceae > Gossypium > Gossypium australe. The sequence continues at coordinate 136,910,509 of CM016626.1, read as the reverse complement.
TATCAGGGACACACGGCCTGGTTACACATCCATGGGACTGACCGTGTGTCACACACAGCCTAGACACACGCCATTGTGTGCCTACCCGTGTGGACAAGAACAAGGCTATTTGCCAAGCAATTTTCACCACCCTAGCTCACACAACATAAATCCATTTTACAAATCACTAAACAACTCTGATTTGCAATATACATTTCCATGAATAACTTCATCTTTTCATAAATAATAATGAGCCATCAACTATGGCTATTTACAAAAGAGTTCATGTTTAAAGGGGCCAACACACTTTTGGCAAAAATAACAAAACAATTCACCTAGTCTAGCCCCTATACATGCCACTCCCAAAACACTAAGTCTAGATTTACCAATTGGTGGGCTATGTGCGATACCACCCTGTTAAACATTGATGGTGGGCTAAGTGCGAAACCACCGAGTAATTGGTATTATTATAATGTGTTGTTTCATGTGATCATGTGGTGATAAGTGTAGAGTTGTATGTTAATGAATATGAGCATTACACTCATGACATGGTTGGAATATGGTAAGAGGTGAAAACAAGTAAGCATGACTATGAAATGTGAATTGCTCTTCCTTAGTATGTAATGCTAAAGGTTGAGTAGTATATGTTATGATGCCATTTTTTTTATATGTAAACTTACTAAGCTTAAAGCTTACTCTCCTTTTCTTTTCCCTTGTTTTATAGTGTTAAAATCAATGTTTATGTTGCTTGAGGACAAGTAATGAATTAAGTGTGGAGGAATTTGATCTACTGTATTTCAATGTATCAGATTAAACTAGTTTTCACATTTAAAGAGCTTGAATACAAATATTTTTGTTATGTTTTAGTTAAGTTTTCATAGTTTTATTTACATTCAATAAAATGTACAAATTGAGTCTTTTACTGACCTTAAGGGCCGAATGAGGCTTAAGGGTGAGCTAACACACTTTGTGAGTGTGAATGAGACCATTATAAGGTGCACTAAACGGATACTGGTCACTGTATCGCAACACATATGACTCGATGTCATAATATAAGGAGCGGAATGGAGAAAACTCAAGACAGCCTTCGATGTCGTGACATAGACTGAAGGTGTAGCGACATACCCCTAAAGATAGCTATAGATGAGTATACTGATTGCTATGTTGCGACACAAGTCTTGATGTGTTGCGACATCAACTATGTGACGAAAACAACACACGAAGTAAGGGCGTTTTAGTGTGCACAATCAAACTTTAAGCTCGGGAATGTCAGCTAACCTAAGGTTAAGGACGACAAACACCTGAAGGCTATAAATAGGTTTATTTGTCACCTATTATTGACATCATTCCTTTAGCTTAAATTCTCTCTTATAAATTTAGTTTAGCTTTCTTTTTTTCTTAGGTTTTTAGATTTATTTCAATTGTTTTTATTGATTTCAAGATATCTAAATTGTGGAAGCATTCAAACTTGTACTTTGAACATTTTCCTTTTCAGCTGTCTCCAGGCAATCCCGAATAAAATGATCCTATGAACCACACTTGTAGCAAGTGCGATTATTAGATTTGCCCCAACATTCACCAAAATGCAATCTACCACACTGGTGACACTCGGGCTTATTAGATCGAGTATTGCCAACACTAGCAATCGAGGTAGCCCGGGAACTCACTAGTGGTCGTTCTCATATAGAGATCCCTGTGTTAGCTTTGGATCGGCTACTATCATTCTTGAATTTCTTTGATGATGTTTGAGGAAATTTACCAGCTGATCTCTTACAGAAGTCTCTAGCTTCAAACTCGGCTTTCCGTTTTTCTTTCCCAAGTTCTTCGGCTTTACAAGCTCGCTCAACGAGTACTACGAACTCATTTATTTCAAGTATGCCAAACAGTAGTTTTATATACCCTTCTTCGAATCTCCGACACATAGCAGCCTCAAATGAAACACATTCACGGGCATAGCGACTAAGTCTCACAAACTTGCGCTCATACTCAGATACGGTCATACGACCTTGTTTAAGCTCGAGAAATTCCTTGTGCTTGGAGTCTATAAATCGCTGGCTGATATATTTCTTACGAAACTCCACCTGAAAGAAGTCCCAGGTAACTCATTCCTTTGGAACAACCGATACAAGTGTGTTCCACCAATAGTAGGCAGAATCTCGTTATAAAGATATGGCGCACTTCACGCACTCATCAGGTGTGCAAGATAGTTCATCGAAAACACGAATGGTATTATCGAGCCAAAATTCAGCTCGCTCAGCATCATCATCATCTTCAGCTCTAAATCTTGAGCCCCGTGTTTTCTAATTCTGTCAACTGGAGGCTTGCTTACTCTTTCAGGATCAGTGATCGGAGGTACTACAGGTACTACAGGGGGAGTATTCGGATTCAGGGGTTGTTGAACAGCCGGATTGGCCCGAATATATTGATTGAACCAATCATTCATCATACTATAAAGGCTTGTTTAGCCCCCTCATCTGGATTACTCGCAGCTGGTCGAGATTCATCCGGCGCGGTCCCTTGCACGGGAGCAGGCGCCACGCTCTCGACATCGTCAGCTATAGCTCGCTCGGGATCAGGATCCATTTACTATACGGAAGAAGTAAACACATTTCACTGTCAGAAGTCATCACACTATCATATAATAAAATATGGCATGTATAGCTAGACTCACACGCACTACGTTAGTCTGAGAACCGATTAAACCGTAGCTCTGATACCAATCAAATGTTACACCCCTTAACCCGAGTCCGTCGCCAGAATGGGTTATGAGGCATTACCTATCTAAACCCAACCTTGAACTGGCATACACGTTTATAAATCATACTTCCTTAATTTAAAAGTTCGAAGTCAAATCAACTACATTCACATGACTTTCAAATTTCAAATTCATTATCGAACATACTTTAATTATAACGTTACAACATAGCTGATCAAACATGATCACTTTCGCATATAAATAGTCAACATGTACCATTTCATTCATATTGCCGTATAAGATCATTATCATAGCAAATATCGCACATACATGTAATTAATCAAACCATTTAACTATCTATTTTAGTACGTCTTCTAAGCAACAACACAAGTACATTATAATCAATTTATTTAAAACAATTCAAAAGACCGAATATGCCCAAATATTTGATATTCAATAGTCCAAATCTAATGCACATTTCATCAATAAAATATACATAGCATCTCACGGCATTATCACATATATATATATATATATATATCAAGTCGAATCATCAAAACCAACTATTCAATCATTTAACTAATAACATAATATATATTAAGCTCAAACATAATAGTCTAGCTACTTTCATATGACTTAATACATTTACAACTTTTAAATGATCCAAACAGAAGTTAGCCTAAACACATAGAGCAGGATATTATCATTTCATAACTTGACATGCGGTACATACACATAATTGTACATAAATTTATTCAATCACTTAGTTTATTATTTGTCCTATTCATATCCTTATTCATGCATCCACATATATGATATAAATGAAATATCAAGGAATAATTTTCCGAAATCAACTTACAAAAAAACCGAACATAGATAAACATTATCATCATGATTAACTATTCATAATCAACTCAAACCCCAAACATAAGAGTAAAACCATATTCGCATGGCCCTTTATACATCATATGCAAAATAACCCAAAAGAGTAATTTAGCCTATAAATGCCATAGTTTCCAAATGTTCAGCTTATTAAAAAGGGTACCGAAAGTTGTTGATAGTGTGATTGACTCCGACCATGATTCCCGAGCTCGAACGTAGATTTCCAAAATCTATAAAATAGTCAAAAGAACACATATAGTAAGCTATCATAACCTAGTAAGTTTTAAGCAATGGTAAAGGATACAATTAATCATTATACAAATTAAATTGTTCTAACATGATCATCAATGAGCTCATAACCGAATATATATACCTCAAATTAACATTCACTAACTACCATATATAGTGGTCTCAAAACTGAATACTCACATATCATTATTCCATCCCAAACATATTCAAAATTAATAATCGCATTTCATTTCTTTAGTATCATGAACGGGAACAACTTACCTCATTAGTATTTATCTATTCAACTATCATACATCACTTACCTTTTATTTCCCCTCGTTTATCACCATTCATTAGTTTATATCTTTGGAGAATCCGGAAACTCGCACACATAGTGCAAATCATGTAATGTATCGCACACTTAGTGCCGTTACTTTGATAAAGTGCACACGTAGTGCCATTTACTTGTAATGTATCGCACACTTAGTGCCATTACTTGTTAGCGCACACTTAGTGCCAGATGACCGATTCCGCACACACAGTGCTCGATATTTAAGCTCGCACACATAGTGCTCTTTAACCTACCTTCCTCATTCATAAAAACACATATAATTTTATTTTCATTTATATATACACATATTTATACATGTTCAAACAAATCATTTCTCCTACCAATTATCACCACATTCGGCACATTCAATATATATATATATATATATGTACATGCTCAACAACTCATTTCTCCTATCAATTACCATCACATTCGGCACACTTAATATACACATATACATATATCCACCATTTCGAATACAATCACCTTTCTCTTTTCATTTTCACATCTACTCAACGCTTAGTACATATATATACATATTCATTTGACTCAAATAATCAAAGCTTATATTTATAAGTAAGCTAACCTTATATTCAACTAATGCATAATACATCCCATATCACGTTCGGCACTATGGGATTTAGCAAGCTTATTTCTATTTACATATGCATATTAATTTAGATTAAAATTCAATTCAATCCAATTGCTTAAAAACTTACCTCGGAAATCGACGGATTAAATTTCCTGGCTATTCGTTTAACTTTGCTTTTCCCCGATCCAATCCCGATTCTTTTCGTTCTTGATCTAAATAATTTCAAATTAAGCTCATTCAAATATATTTTCATTCAATTTAATCCAAAAACACAAAATTTTACAAATTACCATTTTACCCCTGACATTTACAATTTTTACAATTTAGTCCCTATTGCACAACACACAAAATACACAAAATTTGAACATATTCCTTTAAGGCTGAATATTCATAGCTCTTATACAAACTTATACATTTCATTTATTTCACATTTTAACCCTTCAATTTACAAATTTTCACAATTTAGTCCTAATTACTCAAAATTATCAAAATTGCCACTATAAAACATGTTAATCTAAAACATATCTTTAATATAAAATCATCAAACATCACAAACACAAATTCTCATCAATGGCCGAACTCCAAACATGCATCAAAATCGGAAATTCTAACATGGGTCGGATAGTTCTCGAAGCAACGATCTCAAAAACGTAAAAATTATCAAAAACCGTGCTAAACTCATCCTTAATTAAACTTGCAATATGCCGAATGAAGCTATGTCTTCTTCTTTCTCTTTTCTTTTGTTTTCGGCCAAAAATATGAACTTTTGCATGTTCTCTTTCTTTCCATTATGTTTTATAATTTTATAACTTAAAAAAATCATTTTCTTTTATTATTAATATTAACATAACATATAATAACATAAAACTACCTAATGTTCATGCATGTTGTCGTCCACTAATTTTATAAAAAGGGAATTTTACAACATAAGGCCCCCTCTTTATAAAGACACATCAATTTATTCACTCAATCAATAAAAAGGCTATTTTTACCACTTATGCGATTTAGTCCTTTTTCTTAAATTAAACACACAAACGGACAAATTAATACATGATATTTTAACACATGTTCAAACATATATCATAGATATCAAATATAATATAAAAACATTTTTCTAACTCGGATTCGTGGTCTCGAAACCATCGTTCCGATTAGGGCCAAAATCAGACTGTTACAGTATGGACATTCGAAATAGGATCACATGGTCGTGTCCCAGCCCATGTCTGACTCCGTGTAACTCTCTGACTTGGGTCACACGGCCAACCACAAGCCCGTGTGACCAGCCAGTGTGCCCTTCGAAATGGCCTCACACGCCCGTGTGCCAGGCCGTGTGCTAGGCTGTGCCAAACCTGTAAGGTATACTAACTTATGCCACACGGCCAAGCCACACACTCGTGTACTGGGCCGTGTAGAACATATTGAATTGATTTCTAATTCAACACCAGAGGACACACGGCCATGTAACCTGATCGTGTGTCACACACGGCTGAGACACATGCCCGTGTCTTTACCCGTGTGGATAAAAATAGACTATTTTCTAAGCCATCTTGCCACCCAAATTTGCATATACCTACACCAAATCAAATGGCATACAATATGGCATAAATAGGCATTCAACCAACCTCAACCAAGCATAATTCATACCATTTCAATACCAACAAATACAAGCCACACAATACTACAATATGCCATTCAATTTCATACCAAACTTCACTTTCTCAAATCATCAATGTGGATACTTTCAAATATGAATCATCTTGCCTAAAATCACAAATATACCAATTCTCAAATATCAACCATTTACCACAATCATTTGTATAGCAATTATCAACACAAGACAAAAAACCATTTGCATATATATACACAACCAAATCAACCAAAATAATCCAACTCTCATAGTTATATAGAACACCAAACATTAAACATTTACAAGCCAATCATAATGGCTAAATTCATTACCAAACTATATACCAAAATGACCAAAGCTCCTATACATGCCATATAACCAAAACATAAACTCAAAAGTACCAAAGTGATAGCTTGATAGTGTGATGAGTTCTCCGAGGATTCCCAAATCTGAGCTAGCTTTAAATTCACTATAAAACACGGAAAAATAAATAATGTAAGTATAATAATAAACTCATCTTACCATATTAACACAATTCAAACAAGTTAACATATCATGGTATAATCCATAATGATACACAACCTATCACATTTTCATTTTCAAGGTTAAATATGAATTTCATAACTTTCATCGATTCAATGCTTGTACGGTTCATGTACATACCTGTACCATTTCATATAAATCTCATACTCATCTATATCTTTGATATACCCGTTGAACCATTTAGAATATTATCGGATACTCGGGAATCTCACACCCTAGGTGTCACATACATAGCCGAAGCTATCTCAATCTCGTATCATATAAAATGCTCACTCTCGAGCTATCAACGGGTTTGCTCACACAAGCTGATGATCATGACGAAACTACACAGTGCTGCTCACACAAGCTGACGAGAATCTGCAACACATGTCGGATAACTCAGCCACTGGTAGGACATATGAACCAACACCCAAATCTCATAACCCCTAATGACATGTCATTTGTATCCTAATCTATTCCTAAGGTTCAACCGGAATTTCACATTTGCCGAGTCATCGTCGAACATACCCGTAAGGTCGTATTCACAATTAATTCAATATTAAAGCATTCAAAACACAATAATATAATAATGCTGATTACATACGAACTTACCTCGAATGTAAAAACGACAAAGTATATTGACTAATCCAACACCTTGTTTTTCCCCCGATCTAAATCTGAATTTCACTTTTCTTGATCTATATAATATCAAATTTAGCTTATTTAATCATCAATCAATTCAGTTTAGTCCAAATTACACATTATAGCAACTTTGCACTTTTACCCTTAATATTTCAACATTTTTACTATTTATTCCTTAACTCATAAAAATGCAAATTCATGAAATTCAACTTATACCCATGCTAGCCGAATTTCAATTTATTCCCTAGCAGCCCATATTTTCTTTTATTTCACAATTTAACCATAAAATTTACACATTTTACAATTTAATCCCTCATTGACAGTTTTGTCAAAAATCACTTTACAAATGTTGTTTATCTAACAACAAGCATGCATTTTCTATCATTAAACATCAAAATACACCAACATTCACCAATGGAAAAGCCCTAAACCTTTAACAGTTTTGCAAATTAGTCCCTGGGCTAGCTAGATTAAGTTGTAACGATCTTAAAAACATAGAAATCATTAAAAACGGGACAAAAATCGTACCTTAATGAGCTATATAAGCTTGTCTGAATTTAAAGAAGAAAAATGGCTTCTTCTTGCCCTAGGTTCGGTTGACGAAGATGATAATGGGTGAAATTTTGTTTTATTTTACTTATTTTAACTTTAATTGCTAAATACCAAAATTAACCTTTAAACTTAATTCAATTTACAACATTACCAAGCCATTATCAACCAATATCATATTATTGGGCTATTTACCACATAAGGACCTCCACTTTAAAGTTTTATAGCTATTAGACACATTTACCTAATAGAACACAAGTTTTACACTTTATGCAATTTAGTCCTTTTTATCAAATTAAACACTTAAACGATAAAATTTTTTAACAGAATTTTCACACAATCATTCTATCATGCTATAGACATTAAAATAATAATAAAATAATTATTTTGTCTTCAAATTTGTGGTCTCGAAACCACTGTTCTGATTTGATTAAAAACAGACTGTTACATATTGTCTATGGGAGCCATGAGGAACTAATCCCTCTATGGGGGGTTAGCAAGTGGAGGTATGATTCGTTAATTATTTTATAGGTTTACTCAACTGGTCAGCTGTTTGGGGAAGGAAGAACGTGATACAAACCCTAGGCCTGGCAACCCTTGGAAGTCATCAAATTGGGAATTAAACCCAAAATTGGTATTGCCCATCCGTGAGCACCTTAACCCCAAACCAGTCTGAACTGCGAGGTAAAAAAATAAGTAGTTCTTGTTGACTCGTTATATTAGTAGAAGATCGGAAGATCCTGCTAGGGTAACGACTAGTTGATTGACGAGGAACCCAAAACGACAGTTGATGGAGATTATCGAAGTGAGCTAAATACCCATAATCAGATTTGATGTATTCTCCCTTTTTAATCTCTTGAATTTTATCTTTTTATGTTATTTTGTTTTTATTACTATTATTATAAAACCCCAAAAATATTTTATTTCATATTTTCTATACTATAACATATTTAAGAATATTAATTAAATCTTTTAGTGTTTAGGTTTGGCACTCGCATCCCTTGGGTATGACCTTCGGAGTACTTACCTACTTCATTGTAAAATTATATTACAACTCGACTTGTATGCTTGCAGATACCGCATTGTCTTTCTATATTTTATTACAGTATTCACACTCTGGATGGTAGTGCATCCGGAGGCGGTCAGATGTATCTACGAACGAACCGAAGCAATTATACTAACACATGTAGTGCATCATCAGATAAATCGAAGCAATCATACTAGTACATAAGTGTATCATCGAATGAACCAAAGCAAGTATACTGGCATGTAAGTGCATAATTGGATGAACTGAAGCAAATATACTGGCATGTAAGTGCATTATCGAATGAATCAGATCAAATATACTGGTACGTAAATGCATCATTGGATAAACCAAAGCAAACATACTGGCACGTAAGTGCATCATCGAATAAGCCAAAGTAAATATACTAGCATAAGTAGTGCATCATCGACTAAACCGAAGTATAAACCCATATAGTTAATAGGGTAACCAATTTCCAATTTCATCACATAATTCAATTCAGATTCCATTATTCTCAATGCATCATCAATTCACCATTCCAATATAACATATAACATGTTTTAACTCAATCTCATACCAGGTACCACATATTAATTAAATCATGCTATTTTCTATTTTATTCAATTTAGTCCTCTACCTCAATTTACCATATCAATCACCACAATTTAACTCATACAAGTATTATATGCTCATCTCATTACTAGATCATGCAATTTAACATTAATGTGCAATAATTAGATTGATCTCAGGTAATAGAGATACAAATCGAAAGCTTGCGTCACTCTTCGTCAGCTCTCCCCTTTCCTTTTCCTCTCGACGGTCTTGCGTCGTCTTTAACAAATTAATGGTTTAATGCTTGAACCCTAAACTTTCTTCTTTTCTTTTTCTATTTCGTTTTCATGACTTGGGGAAGAAGATGATAACATCTTCCACTAATCTTTTGCTTTTATATTATGATTAGTTTATTAATTAATCTTAATTAGCTTAATTAATTAGATTTAGTTAACTTTAATCACGTTAAAGCTAAATTAATATCATCCAACATCATTATCCACTATCAACTATTTAAAAGTAGTTTATTAACCATTTTAGTCCTTTGGATAATTGCTATTTAAGTCCACAAGCATTTTCCTAATTAAAAATCTTTGGTGATTAAACTTTTACAATTTAGTCCCTAGGCTTTAATTAACCATAATTTTAGCCAAATTGACAACCAAATTCCAATTCATTTATACATTAACTCTGTGAGAATCCCTATTTAATATTTACAAGCTTGGTTTACAAAGATAGGGTTCTGAAACCATGTTTTTGGATGCCACTGGAAACTGAGTCATTACAGTTTCCTTGTCGGTCTAACTACTAAGTTGAAGTTCAACTCCTTTTGCAACACACATGGTTGGAACCCTCATGGAATTCACTGTCTCGATCCTCCTCAGTTCTTTCTCAACGTTGATTACCAAGATTCTGAGCAGTCTCTTTGTTAACACCCTATACCCGGCCCAGTTGCTGAGCCCAAATATCAGGTTGCCACACCACCGTTACACATCATACACATTATAAAATGTTATCTTAGCATTAGTACGGGTTTAGGGTCAAACATGTATCAAACATCATTAAAACATACCAAACATACTTTAAATGAACTTATGATAATAATTAAACATGTATTGGAACCACTTAGTAAAATTCCAAAGCAAGTTACATAGGTATCAGTATTAAAACTGAGGTATCGATAATTTCCTTATATGGTATCAATACTACTTGAAAAATCGGTACCAAATCAGTATTTTATTTCTCGCCTAAAATCGAAACACAAGAAAGTATCGGTTCATTTTGATAAGTATCGATTATTTTACCCTGAGTATCGATACTTGTGATACAATATCGATACAAAATTATAATATTGACTTCCTGCACTTCTGAAAATCACAGAGGTATCATTTTTAAAACCCAAATATCGATACTACTGCTGTAGACATAAAAAATACAACATAATAAGGCAAATAATCCATTCCAATCATAAACCGTTCAACATGTAATAATACATCATCAAACACACATCAAAATAACCACACTAAATGATTAATCATCGAAAACATGTCTGAATAACCAAGCGACATAACAATAGCAATATCCATAAACCCTAAGAATAAATAAGCTATGAAAATAACCAAAACATCATGGAAACATTTATGCAACAAGTTCACAACATTGCATTTATTTCCCCAAAACATAAACGAATGAATCGGCACCTACGAAGTAATGCAAAATTCTTGCTTGGATCACTCCCTCGGATCTACACTGCTCACATTGAAACTCAATTAGTCTACAACGGTTTAAATAGGAGTGGGTGAGCTTAACAAGCTCAATGAATGTTTAGAAAAACTATCATGCAAACGTATCATCATGCAATATCAAACAACCATATAGCACACTTACAACATTTAAACCTTAGTGTCATGTTATTTGTCCATGCATTATCTATTGACTTCATTACATAATAATCACATAACATTTAAGTATATATCATAATACTCATAATCATATTTAAAGATAATTTGGCACTTGAGCTATGAAACATAAAAGTGGGCTATATCACCACTCATTGGATACACGTATCTCCAACACACCAAAAGACTCATAGAGTCGAACATATCCTAAAAAGTGAAGCATAAAGCTAACACTCTCCAACACACCAAACTTATCCCGTTGAATGGAGCTTAGCTCACATTCCCTTATCTCTCAAACATGTCTCAGGGCCTCAATGCCCAAATCATATAAAACATATAGGTGAGTACTCATAATCCTATGACATGTCAACTATATCCAATGGTCTCTAGGTTTACAAGGCCAAAATATTCGTTATTAAACATACATATTACTTACTGTTTGATGCACATTTCACTGCATAATCACATTATAATCAAAACATATTCACTGTCACATGGCACGTATAAGATGCCCACAAACAACTCTTTCACAATAGTTATCATAAGCTTATTACATATATCACAATATCACATTTTAATCCACAATTTCACAACATATTTTCACATACAAAATCATAAGTATGAAAAAGCTTACACTCAGAATTTAGAGTAGGAGTTTAGGCTATTTCTAAATTCCCAATTAACGCAATGAATCGCGTCTACAAGCAGCAATTCCAAACACTCACCAATACACTTTAGCCAAAAAGCCGAAAGCTTAAACTAGCCTTTCCTTTAACTCATAGAAGGTTTTAATGAATCTGAAGTTTCAACACAATAATTCACATAATAACACAACCAAAAATTAGACAAGGATCCACCTTAAACAATAAAAAACATAAGCCTAAGCTATGTTCTCAAGTAACCGAAATTTTTAACATAACCAACTTGAAATCCAAATATCTCAGTCTATACTTATACTTTTTGCCTAAAACGAATTACATTCATCTAATTATTCACCTACGACTAATTCTCAACTTTTAAACTACACAAAACTACCCAATTCATGGTAACGACATTTTTCGACATATTTTGGCAATTTTTATGAAAATTCATTAAAACTCAAGAAATCTTTAACGAAACCTCAAAGTAAGTTTAGAAACCTTCTAATTATATTAGAACTAATTGAAAAACACTTTGAAACCATATTTTTACCCAAAATCTCAAAATCCATCATTAACGAACTAATTTTCAACTTTTATTTAAAGCATGCGATTTAACAGCTAAAAACTCAATTTAAAGGATCAAATAACATCAAAAACTAATAAGGAATTGAATCATTACCTTAGTTGATGAAAAATCGAACATTTGATCGAAAACCTGAAAAACCCAAAAATTTAACAATGGAGAAATCTATAGTGTTTTGGGTATTTCTCTTGAAATTCTATGGAGGTTTAAGGCTTGGGTGTTGATAAAAATCAAAGGAATATAATTTGGGAATCAAAATTGAATGAGAGGAACTTTTGAAGAGTAAGGGACGACAACGTAAAACAAAGAAGAAGAAGTTAACGTAACTTTAATATAGATGGACGGGAAAAATAGTATAATTGATTTATAACTACTCCTAATTTGAATCCTTTGACAAAGCAGTCCTTATTTTAAAATTGAAAGTCTTTTGAACATTTAAAAAAATTGATTTAATTTTCTAAAAACCATAGACGAAAGCATTCTCGATTACCATGTTTACGAAATTCCCGAGTACTCTAGAGCTAAAATTTCCATTTTACCCTCAAAACTTCTAGGCTCTATTTTGGGGTGTGATAGTCTTTAAACATGAACAAATCTGAAGCACTCGTGTTAATAAGGGCATTCAATCCTTTGCCTACCAGAATGATGTCTACAAACTTCAACCCATTTCGTTTACAACCCTTGTTGGCTTTGGCACAACCAAGATCGAACCAAGCTTCATTGATGCTTTTCCTGGCTTATCATCCTCTTTGATGGTAGAAAACACGGATCTTTCGGACTGTCTTTTACCATTTGCGAACCTTCACAAATAAAGCATTTCAATGCCCCATTCTTCTTTTTCCATGGCTTGTAGGGCTTAGCTTTCTGAACAATTTAGTTCTTACCATTGTCATTCCTTGTTGGCTTGTTTTTGTCTTCTCCATCATTGCCCTTTGGTTTGAATTTGTGCTTAAAAGACCCAGATTTTTTTGACTTCTTAACACCTAGCTCAAGAAGTGACTCTACAATGGTCACGAATTTGGTAAGGTCCTCAACCCTATGACGTTCCAATTCCTACTTAGCCCACGACTTCAACCTATCCATGAATAAGAAGATTGCCTCTTTCTCACTCATATCAGTGATTTGGAGTATTAGTTCACTGAACTCCTTCACATACTCTCTAATTGTGCCTTATTGCGATGTTTTTACTTCAAATCTATCTAAGTCAACCTAACTCTCGAAAATGAGAATTCATAAAGAAATTTCTCTAAGGTATCGAAATAAAGCGGAAGTAACTCAAAAAGGCAAAGAGACTTGAATTGAACAGAAAAATCATAAGAAAAATAATAGCACACTAAGTGTTTGAGTAAATGTATTATTTATAATTAAGCTACCATAGATCCAACTATACAGACCGAATTACATCAATGACTGAGATTAGTTCTCATCTACAACAAGAACATCCTAAGGTATTTAAATTCTATACATTTTTATCCTTTAGGATTTACAATAATTATCCTTGTAAAAATTTAATTTATTGGAGTATTTACATTTTAACTAGGATCCAAGTAGATATGCATTGAGTCTCTTCTAAGCAATGAGTCAGTCCTGTCAAGTTGAATGATCCCTAGGGAGCATGAAGGGTCTGAAATGTGCGCATCGGTTGCGACTTGCGAGTTCCTTTATGCAACTTTACCCTAATGAATATTGCAATATTTTTATAAAGAAAAATTATATATTTAATTTATTATTATTTCAAGAAAATGTAAAAGAAATTTTAAAAATAATGAAGAACTTTGAAGTTAAAAAAGGGTTAAATTTGTATCCTTATTTGACTAAATATTCTTATTTTTAGAAATAAAAAAAATCCTACCTTATTATGGAAAAAAGTCAGAGTTATTGCCCTTATTTTGTTAAAAGTTACTCTTTCAGAACAAAACATCCTTTTAAGTCTTTTGCAAGAAACTTTTTACTTTTCATTTAAACAAACTTTCTACTTATATATTTTTCTAATGTTTCGTATTTTAAAGTTGTTCGTAAAATAAAAAGTTCCGTTTTTAAAAATTCGCGGCATTTCATTTCATTCTTTTTTAGCAAATTCTAATCCCCAAAGTTTCGATTTCCGTTTTTTATCAACAAAATCGGACACGTTCCAGTCCTTTGTTTTGTTCGCCTTTCATTTTCTTTTTCTCTTTCACCTCAAGAATTTTGCAGTTCCGATATTCTTTTGGCTTTCTCTATGCGCCTTTAACACGAGAAATTGATGATGAATTTCTAAAAAATAACTTATTTTTTGGATTGGTTTTAGGGTTTTTTCCCCCTCTCGGAAGTGATGTTGTCGCCTACGACTCTAGCGAGAAGTTCGCTGGAAGAGATGTTAGAATCTCTCCGGCTACGAGACAATTCCGATAGGCCCAAAGATTTACCGCCGGCATTACCTTCTCGACCACCATCAAGGGCAAGGATTCGATCGGGACGCTGGTCTGCTCAGCCGAACTTCAATACCGATTCTAATAGCGAAAGCGGTGGTGAAGGGCAAAGGAAAGAAAATGAGTTGCGAGTGAAGAGGAATACCTTTTGGAACAAAAAAAGGAGGAAAGATGTGAATGTGGATTCGCCATATAATGTGGTGGCAGTGGAAGGAATTGAAGGAGAGGAAAGGATGGAGGAAACGGGGGTTTTGGAAAGGAGTGATAATATTGGGTATTTTATTGAGAAAGTAAGTATTAAGTGGGAATTGAAATTAGTATTTCGTTTTTCTTTTTTTTTTTTTTTTTTTTTTTTCTTTAAGTATGCTTAGGTAGTGTTTTTAGAAGCTCAAAATTGATGAACCCATGTTTTAAGACTGTATAGGAAGTTGTTAGAAAGCATAAAGGAAATATGGACTTCTAAGAAACGAGAAATCTGAAGTATGATTTAGTTTGGTTTGATCAACTTTGTTTTAGTATGTTTAGGTAGAGGTTTCTTTAGCTCTTACTTTATGTTTGGAGGTTTAATATATGATATATCCATGAAAAGTTATGTTTTCTTTGCTTTTGGGGGTTGATACTAGGAAGTGAATTAGTAGGAATATGGGGAAATATGGGATTTTATGAAATGGGAATATGAAGAATGGTTCAGTTTGTCTAGTATTGTTTTTCTTTTCTTTTTCTCATTGTCTTAATGAATTTTTTATTGTTTTATTGCCAAAAGTAATGTGTGTGTCAAATGAAGTGTTCTTTTTTTTTTTTTTTTTTTTCATATATTTATATAATTGATTAGGAATGTTTTTGATGATATGGTATAGGATTGAGGGTCATAACAAATCTATTTAGTGCAAATAGAAGTATTTATTTGTTTTTAAAAGAAAATCTATTTATTGTGAGTGGATTTGGTTTCAGAAACTTCGTGTTTGGTGTCGGCAATCCAATGGAGTGTGGGTATCTGGAACTATACATTCTACATCAGGGGAAGAATCATTTGTCTCCCTTGCCAATGGAAATGTAAGTTTCATGATTTCTGAAATTGTTCATAAGTCTCTCCCTTTGGCTGGTTGGTGTGTGATCTATACTATATCATTGTTATAGGTTGTTAAAGTCTCTACCTGCCACCTCTTTCCTGCAAACCCAGAAATTCTGGATGGTGTGGATGATCTCATGCATCTTAGTTATTTGAATGAGCCCACAGTTTTTCATAATCTTAAATATAGATATTCTCGTGATATGATATATGTAAGTGGGATATAAGCCTTGCTCATGTACTTATGAAGATATCTCTGCGGCGCTCCGTTTATACATTTTTTTCTTTATGTAGAGTAAAGCAGGTCCAATTTTGATTGCAGTCAACCCATTCAAAGATGTCCAAATTAATGGGAAGGATATTGTCACGACTTATAAACAGAAAGCTACAGACAAGCCTCATGTTTTTGCTATAGCAGAGAACGCTTATAATGAGATGATGAATGGTGAATGAATCCATTCTTTTAGTTACAATAAACAAGTGATAAATTTCCTAGTGGTGTCACAATAACTTGTTTCTGATGTTCTCTCTATGTCTAATTAAAATTTTGCAGATGGAGTAAATCAATCTCTGATGATAAGGTTAGTTTGATGTTTAATTTTTTTAGTTATTTATGGTTATGTAATACTTCTGTTGGTCTTTAAGCACATGTATTGTTTTATGAACTGTAGAATTATATATAAATTTATCTTGCAGTGGGGAAAGTGGAGCTGGGAAAACTGAGACGGCAAAATTTGCGGTGCAATACCTAGCTGCCCTTGGAGGTGGCAATGTTGGGATAGAGTGTCAAATCCTCCAGACAAGTTGTATACTTGAAGCATTTGGAAATTCAAAGACATCTATGAATGACAACTCTACTAGATTTGTGAGTTCTTTCCCTTATTTATTTAAAAATTGTTCTCTACTCTAGCAGATTTTAGTGGACAATTTCTACTTTGGTTTATGATTTCACATCTGCAATAGCTCAGAAAGTATGCCTTATTAATTACTCTGACATGCTTACGTTGCAGGGGAAACTTATTGAAATTCATTTTAGTGCAGCAGGGAAGATATGTGGTTCCAAGATTCGAACTTGTAAGCATGTTGAAATTGAAAAGAATGCTGGTATTACTTGATACATTGTAGTAATAAATGATATTAGATAAATCCCGGTGACTGACTGATTTTTGTGCTAACGTTGATTCCCTGAAAATCCTTCTGGATAGTTCTTCTGGAAAAGGTGACTTCCCGACTCAGTTAAACTTTGCATGAATTTTATCATTGTTATCATGTATGATATTTGATGTGTATGTTTTCTGATGTCACCCTTGAGCAGTCAAGAGTAGTTCAGTTGGCCACTGGTGAAAGGTCCTACCATATCTTTTATCAGCTTTGTGCTGGTGCTCCGCAAGCTCTAAGGGGTACTATTTCATTGTACAGTGCTTTACAATTTATGCAGATTTAGAATAGTTTTTCAGACTCTATAACATTGGCCATGCCCTATCTCATCTACATGGAACTATGCTAGTGTGCTTGCACCTATTCTCTCTTGAAACTTTTTTATCATACCAATTAAATCTCAAGCTTGCTCAAGTTATTCTTGCCACATGGTCTTTTGTTCTTTAGATTGAACCAATTAAATGCTTTGGGTGCTATATCTATTTTAAAATGCCAGAACCCCTCAACATTTCCATTTAACTTGACATAAATGCATGATACTGTTTACCACTCTGTAACTTAATAACTTGAATCTGCTACTTATGATCTTCGTAATAATGTGTTTGCAGAGAGACTGAATCTTAAAATGGCTAAAGAGTACAACTATCTGGCCCAGAGTGACTGCTTGGTGATTAATGGTGTTGATGATGCTCAGAGATTTCTCAAGTTTATGGTAACTCAGAAGGCTATATTTTAATGTTACCATCAATAGCGCAGGCATTCCTTTTCCACATAATGTCTGTCCCATTGTCTTTTAAGCAATAGTTTCTCCATTTCTGTAGGAAACCTTAGACATTTTTCAAATTAGCAAAGGAGAGCAAGATCAAGCATTTGCAATGCTTGCGGCAGTGTTATGGCTGGGAAATATATCATTTCATGCTATTGATTATGAAAATCATGTGGAGGCATCAAATGATGAAGGTAATAATATGGGTTTTTGCTTTGCAAAATGGTATTCTTCAGAAAAATAAAATGCATTTGATATATACGTCTAGGATTATTCTGTTTTTTTTTTTTTTTTTGTGGTCAAGAGAGAGAGATTATAGCATTTCTCAAGGAACTGAACTTATATAAGCCTTACATAGTTCTATGATGGCGATGTCTCATCGGCAAGGTGGTGGTACATAAAATGAAGAATACAATTGCTTGGCAGTGAATACACATGTCAATTTGTTCTATTACTTATGGTCGAGTCAAGAAGCTTCTACTTTAGAAACTGGACTAGTTTACTAGTTTTAACATTGAACTTCAGGCAACAACATATTGTCATTTATCATGCAGATATGCCGGTTTATTAATGTGGTTTAAGGGAGAAAATAGTAACAAAAGAAAGAATTAAGGGCTGGCTAACTAGTAGGAAACAAGATCAAACTCTAGAAAACTTAGAGTTATAGAAAACCTCTAGTTTTTCTATTAATTCAAAGAAATAATAAGAATAATAATAATGAGTGTAAAGCCTACAATTTATTTATATTAGCTTTTGTTAGAAATAGGCTTTTTCTATTATCTTATTTCATAAGGAATTACACTAATATTTATATACATAGTGAGCCTAACTTAGGAAACTCTATACTAGGAAACAAACCAATTCTAGGGATGCTGTCCCTTTAAAAACAGCCTTAAAGTTAGGGATAGCAATTAATAAAATATTTACATAATCCTATCTGATACACTCAAGATTCCTTATTAGGAAACTGTAATCTGGCACTCCCCCTCAAGCTGGGAAGTGGATATCATCCATTCTCAGCTTGCTTACTAGTTTCTGAAAGATCTTCCCAGATAATCCATTGGTAAGTATGTCTGCCAGTTGACCATCAGTGGACACAAATGGAGTGCAAGTTAAGCCACTGTCAAGTTTCTCCTTTATAAAATGTCTGTCAACCTCAACATGCTTCGTACGATCATGTTAAACTGGATTATGTGCAATATTGATAGTAGACTTATTATCACAATACAACTTCATTGGACATTCCCACTTAATCTTCAAATCTTCCAAAATAATTTTTAGACATAACAATTCACAAATTCCAAGAGTCATCGCCCTAAATTCAGCTTCTGCACTAGATCTAGCCACAACATTCTGTTTTTTACTCCTCCAAGTCACAAGGTTGCCTCCTAAAAAAGTGCAATAGCCCGAGGTTGATCTTCTATCAACCATAGACCCTGCATAATCTGCATCAGTATAGGCTTAAAGGGTTAAATTCTCCCCTTTCTTAAAGAGGATTCCGTTGCCTGGAGTGCCTTTTAAGTAGAGGTGTGCATGGGCCGGGTCGGGTTCGGGTCGGGCCCAACTAAAAATTTAGGCCCGTTCATTGGGCTCGGGCCGGGCCAGGCCCAAAAAATGGGCCTAAAATTTTGCCCAAGCCTGACCCATATAAAAATACTAAAACCTGGGCCTGGCCCGACCCATTCGTATTAATTTTTTATATTATTTTATATAATTTTTAAATATATATATAATACATCAAAAATATTAAAAAAATCAAAATAAATATTTTTCAACAAATTGAAAATAAATTTTAACAAATATGTAGACTTAAATAACACTAAAATAGATGCAACTTAACAAGCAAATGCCTCTAAAATAATAACAAAATTAACAAATGTCTTTAAAATAATAACAAAATTAACAATAAAATAAGTTTTATATAATATCTAAACAATAACAACAAAATAATAGAAACATAATAGTAAAATGGTAGCAAAATAAAGAGAAAAAAAATAAGAAAATAATATTTAAAAAATAATTTTTTTTTGCCTTTAATGAATTCGGGCCGGGCCGGGCCCGGGCCAAAAATGCCTTACCCGAGCCCGGCCCATTTTTTAAACGGGTCTTATTTTTTTATCCAAGCCCATTTTTTGGGCCTATATTTTTGCCCAAACCCTCCCACATTTTGGGCGGGCCTTTGGGCCGGGTCGGGCCGCCCAGCCCATGCACACCTCTACTTTTAAGTACTGTAGAATTTGATACACAGCTCGAAGATGTGATTCTTTGGGGTTATGCATGAACTGACTTACAACACTAACTGCATAGGTAATATCCGGTCTAGTATGTGACAAGTAAATGAGCTTCCCCACAAGTCTTTGATATGAACCTTTATCAACTGTTGCCTCTTCTAGTGCATCTCCAAGTCTGTGGTTCACCTCTATGGGTGTCTCTGCTGGTTTACATCCCAACTTGCCCGTCTCTGTCAACAAATCAATTATGTATTTTTGTTGAGATATGAAGATTCCTTCCCTAGAGTGTGCTACTTCAATACCAAGGAAATATTTTAACTTACCAAGCTCTTTGACTTCAAATTCTTTTACTAGGCATTTCTTTAAATTTTCCATTCCTTCCAGATCATCACCAGTCACTATAATGTCATCTACATAAAATAATAACGCGGTCATTCCCCCTGAAGATGAGTGCTTTACAAACAGAGTACCTCTCCAAAGAACCATCTGACTTGTATTTCACTGTGTACACCCAACGACATCCAACTGGTTTTTTTCCTCTTGGTAATTTTACCAAATCCCATGTCTTATTTTTTTTCAAGAGCTTCCATTTCAACCTTCATGGCATTTTTCCAATTCTTATCATCTAATGCCTCGGATACAGTTTTGGGAATGGAGATAGAATTTAGGCTAGTAAGAAAAGCTTTGTGATTATGGGACAAATTTTTGTAAGACATGAATAAGTACAAGGGATGTTTGTACAGGCTCTAGTTCCTTTTCTAATAGCAATGGGAAAATCATAGTCTCTCTGATCTAAATTTTCAGTAGTATTTAAAGTAGGTTCAGCAATTACCTCGGGTTGTAGAGTAGCAGGTTGTATATCCGAAGAAGATGATTGAACTTGCACCGGTACCTTTTTCCTTAAGTAAACCAGTAAAGGACGAGTAGTGTCCTGAATCCCTTTTTGTGATTTGGGTGTATTAGGCTCTATTTCGGGTTGCATAGGTTCAAGTTGGGTAGGTTGGTTGGTAGGTAATGACTGAGTGTTTGGCTGCTGGACAGGAGCTGGAAAATCAAGAAGAAAGAGTTCTCTGTCCTTATCTTTTGTGAATAAGATCTCCCCCTGAAGATAAGGACAAGTAAAGAAATTCTCTTGTTCTGCAAAAGTAACATCTGTTGAAACATAAAATTTTTTTTTGGTGGTTGGATGATAGCATTTGTACCCTTTTTGTGTGGAAGAATAACCAAGAAAGACACATTTGACAGCTTGTGGATCGAGTTTTCTCTTATTTTGAGAATGTACATGTACAAAGGCAACACATCCAAATATTTTGGGAGTAAGGTTTGAGGTATTGAAATCAGGAAAGAATTTTGCTAGAACTTGCATAGGACTTTGAGATTCAAGGACTTTTGTAGGCAGTCTATTTATCATATGAGTAGCAGTTAAAACAACCTCCCCCAGTATTGTTTAGGGACATTTTTTTGAAACAAGAGAAAGCTGGTAATAGCTAAAATGTGACCATTCTTTTTTTTTCGGCAACACTATTTTGTTGGGGTGTGCTGACACAAGATAACTCATGTATAATACCTTTTTCTTGAAAATATGGAGAGAGAAATTGATTGAAATAATCCTTTGCATTGTCTGACCTAAATCTTTTTATTTCAGCTCCAAATTGTGTTTTGATCATGTTGTAGAAGGTTGAAAAGATAGACCTTACATCAGATTTCTGTTTTAAAAGAAATATCCAAGACACACGGGTACAATCATCAATAAAGGATACAAACCATCGAGCCCCAGAGATGTTTGAAATAGTGGATGGTCCCCAAATATCACTATGAATAAAAGTACAAGGAGCGGATGTTCTTTTATTGCTTATCGGAAAAGAGGTACGTTTATGTTTGGCAAGTTCACAAACATCACAATGGAAATTTTCAACAGTTATCCCTTTGAACAATGAATGAAACATAATTTTAAGGACTCTAAATGATGGATGACCAAGGCGGAGGTGATGGAGCCAAATTTGGTCTTTATTGGTTTTAACAGATTTGGATATGAAAGATAATGGTGAGGAATTTAGAGCACTAACTTCTCCACTGGATTCTTCAAGATAGTATAGGCCATTTACTTCCTTAGCATGTCCAATCATCCTCCTCGTATTCTGTTCTTGAAAACAATATCGATTGGGATAAAAAAACCACACTATAGTTAGAGTCTTTGGTAATTTTTTGGATGGAGAGAAGAGTAAGAGTCTTGTTTATAACAATATCACCCTGATCGGCCACTGTGATCACAGAACCATCGGTTACTGTTATCTTTCTATTACTAGGACAAGGTGCATATGAAACAAATTTTTGTGAGGAGGGGGTCATGTGGTCTGTAGCTCCTGAGTCAATGACCCAAGACCTGTTGGTGACTGTATCCAAGACTTTAGAATCGTGAGAAGAGGATATACCTAAAAAAGCCAAACTACAAGTACCTGTCGAAGAAGATTTTTCCAATGATCCCAGCAAATTCTTCAACTTCTCAATTTCGTCTTTATTAAATGCAACTAGTGAGTCTTGAGAATTCTTTTCTCCATCCAGCTGTCTTGCTATATGTGCTCGCCCTTGTTCCTTTGGTTGTCCACTGGTTTCTGAAAATATTTTTTTAATTGTCTGTGGCTTCCCATGGAGCTTCCAGCATTTTTCTTTAGTGTGATGAGATTTTTTACAGTAGGTGCACCATACAGACTCCCTTTTAATAGGCCATGCAAGTTCTGTCTGCCTATTATCTTCGTTAGTTGGCTGCTCCAGGCCAAATCTCCTCTCATGTACAGCTTTTGTAGCTAAGGCGGAACTATCCACTTGACTATTCTCAATCATAACTCCTATTCTTCCTTCTTCAGCATGAACAATCGCGATTGTCTCATTTAGTGACGGTAGTTCATCTTTTTCAAGTATTTGGACTTTTACTTCATCAAACTCAACATTTAGTCCAGCAAGGAAATCATAAATTTGATTCTTTTCAACGAACCTTTTCAAGAGTGCTGCATCTGCACTGCACTTCATCTGAATGCACTGGTAATGATCCATCTCTTGCCATAAGCTTTGCAACAAATTGGAATACTCCGTGATTGACCGACTTCCTTGCTTGGTAGATGAAATCTTAGTCTTGATTTCATAGATTTGAGCAGCATCTCGAACTTTAGAATAAGTCTGCTTCACAGCCTCCTATATATCTTTGGATGTGTTAAGAAACATGCATGTATCACTGATTTCTGGCATCATAGAATTCCATAACCAAGACATTACCATAGAGTCTTGTTCATCCCAAGCATCAAACTTAGGATCTCCTTCTTTAGGTCCCATTCCGAGTAAGTGACTCAGCTTTCCTCTTCCGTGCGAACCAGCTGAGACCGCTTCAGGTAATTCTTCCCATTTAACCTGTAGGCTACTTGGATGTTCTGCAACTCACTTGTTGGGTTGGAGTTGTTCATAGAGACTTCTGAAATATCCCCATTGGTATTGGTTTGGACGATTTCGGCCATATTTCTTTTGAACAAAATATACAAGCTTGATGATTGAGCGGGAGAAAAAAATGCCAGACAAAAGAAAAAATTCTCAGAAATCGGGCTAATCTGATACCCTGTTAGAAATAGGCTTTTTCTATTATCTTATTTCACAAGGAATTACACTAATATTTATATACATAGTGAGCCTAACTTAGGAAATTCTATACTAGGAAACAGACCAATTCTAGGGATCCTGTCCCTTAAAAAACAGCCTTAAAGTTAGGGATAGCAATTAATAAAATATTTACAGAATCCTATTTGATACACTCAAGATTCCTTATTAGGAAACTGTAATCTGACAGCATCCATTCTTTCAAGTAAAGTTACTAGGCTTTCTTGCAAATAAAGGTTATTATTAATGCTAGACTTAATCCCCAAGTAATAATAAGCCTACCTGTCCAAAAAGACATCTAAAACTTTAAACTAAATAATAAACTGAAACAATAAAATATGTCCAAAAAGATATCTAATATTTTAAACTAAATAACAAACTGAAATGATAAAATATTATAATAAAAATAACAGCTCCTGCGTCATTCTCCCCGGCTTGGAAAGCCGACTTCGGTAAGAAAAACTTGACTACATCAACATAAATTTCTTGATTAGCACTTTGTAGCTCTCTTTTCAGTCTCCAAGAACATTCGCTAGCTGTTTTGCCTAACTGTTTCAACAAAAATCTCTTAATCGATTACCCCATCTAAACCAAGCTTCTTTAACGTCAACCACATCTTCAATATCATCAGTTTTAGCTTTAGGAAGTAGTTGTGTCTTATTTGAATTTCAACATCATTTGTGCTGAAGTTACTTTCAGCAATATTTGTTGCCGAAACAATTTTTTTCTTCTTATATTCAAAATAATGCCAATATCCTTAGTGTCAAAAATTGGAAACTTCCTTGAACTAGATTCCATGAACTTGGTGGAAGTAACAATAACACCTTCACTATCGAAGTGTTGCTTGAAGCTGTTAAAACTGGATTTTCTCTCCAACTCATTGGCATTACCGAGATGTTGATTTTGACCCAAAATAAACTTGTGTTGATTATAAATCATCCCACAAGAATTCCAGCACATCTATTTCTCTTGTGGCTTTCTTTTATTGTTCATCAAACAGTAGGAGCTTTACATAAAAAGAAAGGATGGTGAGCTTTAACTCTGGTGTAATTGGTTGCTGCGATAAACAACATAGAATTTTCAAGATTATCTTGCGCAACAATGAAGGAAATCCAGCCATGTTTAAGATCAAGAGAGAAATAGTCCTCATTTGCTAGTTTCCAAGATAAGTTGAAAATATTTTAAACAATCAGTTTAAAAATTGTTGGCTAATCCTTGTTGTCTGCCTCGAGAAAAATGCCTTGGGACATCTGGACAGTTTCAAGGTCTTTAATTTTGTTATTTCCTTGTTCCCAAATTTCATTCTCTTTAAAGTTTAGCTTCTCAATACAGATGTTCCACTCATTTGGAAAGATTTTCTGCAAATAGAAAGAACCATTCTGAAATTTGTAAGAGGTGTGTTCTAATGGTCCTTTTCTCATTCTCTCTAACCACTAGAGTTTTCAGGACAATTTTGAAAGACTCATATCATTCAACCATTGCACATTTCATGTATTCATCAACCCATATGCGCTTCTAAATGTCGGTGTCCTTTGAGCAGGATTGAATTGATATGGACCTTTGGAGAACCATACCCCAAAAGCTAGCTATTGAGGTTGGAGAGCCTAGGTCTATATAAATCCCACTAGGAAATCCCTTACTTCCCTATGTGGGATCCAAGTCCCATACCTTGCAATTGGCACATAACAATCCACCACGCTCCGCAGCCCCGGTGCCCACACGAATTGGCTTTGCGCTAACTTAATCTAGCTCCGGGCGAACAAACACTGCAATGCCGACGTCACCACTTGCATTGCACGATTGCAACTGAGAAGCATGATGGCTGGCTCTGATATCAATTGATATGGACTTTTGGGGAATCATACCCCAAAAGCTAGCTATTGAGGTTGGAGAGCCTAGGTCCATATAAACCCCACTAGGAAATCCCATACTTCCCTATGTGGGATCCAAGTCCCGTACCCTGCAATTAGCACATGACATGAATTGCCATATCCAATGCAATTGGGATCTTGCTTGGCAGCAAAAACAATGGCCCTTGAATCAGTTTTAGACTAGGAACTGATGTACAAGAAACTAGTTAAAGTTCCATCTCCATATTACTAATTAGGTCTTCATCATGAAAGCTACAAATTACTTCATTCCCCTTATCAATATAAGTTCTAGGCAAAGGGTTAGAGAGCAAGCCAACATCGATTTTTGTGTTCATCAAAATAAGATGCAAGTTCGGACGCCAAGGAAGATGGTCATGCAAAACCATCAACTGAAAGTCCTTATTCATGCCTCTTTCATTGAGGCTCTCTTCATTTTTTGAGGATACTCTAGCACTGTCTATTTCACTTGAAACCACCAGAACCTAGTTTTTTAGCAGCAGCTTTCAGAAAGTTAGCTTTCACATTGAAAGCAAGTAGTTTTTCTTCAAAAGACTGCATTAGCTTTTGACTATTACTTCCCTTCAGGCTTTCTTGCTTTTTCTTGTGTTCAGCACAAAGTTTTCTCTTGGTAGAATCTGATTTGATTATAGAAACAGAATCAGTTCTTTTTACTTCAAAATCATCATATCAGACGTTGTGTCCTTTGACATATCTAGGAGATTTCCAATTCGCCTCCATTCCTCTCCCTCCTCTAAGGTTGTTGTCAATGCATCACGAACAATCAAGGGTTCTTCCTCAATTTCTTCCGGATACCCGTCATAAATAGGATCTAACAAATCATACTCTTGCTCTTCCACATGCATCTTATTAAGCAAATCAGCAACTTCAATATTAATTCTACCCTCGTTTAATTCAAGGGCATGCGCCAACCACTCCTTCAATCTATCTCATATTGCAAGGTTTGCGGGTCTAGCATCATGAAAGGAGTTTTCTTTCACACCAAAATCATATTTATTAGAGAGACTACCTTCTAGTATGTCAAATTGGTTGTTGGCACCTTTCGGAATCTCCTTCAAGGTTCATTTTTGTTCCTCTCGCAGCCAAGCATAAACTGCACGCTATAATTCTTCAATTGCTCTTCGTATTGCACCCCATTCCATTTCTCAATACCGGTTTCCTCTTCTTCAATCTCTAACGCATCCAACCATTGCTTGATAGAAAACCCTAATATAAACCCTAGGATATAATTAGGCTCTACTACCAAAACTTGATGTGGTTTAAGGGAGAAAATAGTAACAAAGGAAAGATTTAGGGGCTGGCAAACTAGTTGGAAAGGTGGAACTCTAGAAAACATGAGGTTATAGAAAACCTCTAGTTTTTCTATTAATTCAAAGAAAACAATAAGAATAATAATGGGTGTAAAACCTGCAACTTATCTATATAAGTTTTCTTTCTTTCAAGTAAAGTTAATAGGCTTTCTTGCAAATAAGATTTTATTATTAATCTTAGACTTAACCCTCAAGTAATAATAAGCCTAGCTGTCCAAAAAATTATCTAATACTTTAAACTAAATAATAAACAGGAACAATAAAATATTATAATAAAATAAAAGCTCCTGCGTCATTTATTGTCTTAAAAATTTCTGCTAGCTTTGCAATGAACGTGGTCCAACCTTTATTAAGTTACTTTGGATGGACTTTTAAGTGACCTGTTTTTGGTTAATAATCGTCCACGTATTTCATCAACTGTTATGTTGTAGTGACTACCAAGTAACATGTCTTGGACCATTAGGAATTCTGTTCTGAACTCATCATACACGATAAAATACAAATTTATGAAAATGCATGTCCTGTGAAGACCTTAAAATATGTTCTTCATCATCATAGTTTTCTACATGCTAATATTGCTTTTTTGTTGAATCTTTTAAAGCTAAATCCTTAATTAGCCTTTGTGTTGCATATAAGTGCATGCTTGTTAATATGTTTTGTTTATCCTTGAAGACTGAAAAAGATTATGTTTTAAGAATTTATTTGAGATGCTATGTTTTATTCCTTGTTGCAGCTTTAATTAATGCTGCCAGGCTGATCGGTTGTGAATCGCATGAACTGAAGGAAGCTTTATCTGCCCGTAGAATCCAAACTGAAGAGGGTAATATTGTTGAAAAGTTTACAATGCAGCAGGTTTGTCCTGTATTTGGTTAACAAAATTATTCATGAGCCTATTCTATATTTGCTCGGATGCAGTCATTAACAACATTATAATGAACTAATTTCAACTTGTAACTTAGGCCATTGATACAAGAGATGCTTTGGCAAAATTCATCTATGCTAGCTTGTTTGACTGGCTTGTGGAACAAATAAACAACTTACTTGAAGTGGGCAAACAGCACACTGGCTGGTCCATAAGCATCCTCGATATTTATGGGTTCGAGTCATTTAAGGTAAGTACATTTATTTAGCCATTTAGGGTATATTTTTGTAAGTTTCTCCAATTGATGATTTTTCCTCCTCATTTTCAGAAGAATAGCTTTGAGCAGTTTTGTATAAACTATGCAAATGAGAGGTTGCAACAGCACTTCAACCGGCACGTATTTAAGCTTGAGCAAGAGGTTAGCATCTTAAATATTTTTACATGCATAGTATTTGTCTGTTTGATTTCTATGCAGTTCTGTAGAAGAATGAGACCTCTATACTCTTAAGCTGGATTCTCATTTAAGGGTCTTCTCTTGGTCAAATTTCAGGAGTATGAGTTGGATGGAATTGATGGGGTTAAAGTTGATTTTGCAGACAACCAAGAGTGCTTGGACTTATTTGAGAAGGTAATTTATTTCCTTGTAATATATTGTTGCATTGAACACAAAATGTTAGTGGGCCGTCTGTCAGTATTTTGTTTGCTAGTCATTTTGCAGAAACCGATAGGGCTACTGTCCTTATTGGATGAGGATTTGCATTCCCCTGATGCAAATGATGCAACCCTTGCTAATAAGTTGAAGCAAAACCTCAATGGTATGGCTTGCTTCAAAGGAGATAAAGGCAGGGTCTTTGGTGTTCGACATTTTGCGGGAGAGGTCAGTTACTCATCTTTTCACAACACTTAAGATTCATGTATATCCAGTTTAATAATGTAGCTTTAGAGCAATTCCTTGAATCAATCAATGGAGCTTGCTTTCTGGGAAGTTGATTCAAATAGCATTGCATACTGTTGATATGGTAATGTGCAAGGCATACAATGAAATTATTGATTTTCAGAGTTCTGTCAGGTACTCTATGATGCAAATGACTTTTTGAAGAAGAACCAAGATTCACTCAACCCTGAGTTAATCGAACTTCTGTCATCCTGTAACGGCCAATTGCCACAATTATTTGCCATTAAAATGCTTAATCAAACTCTGGAACCAGCAACTTCATTGGATTCTCCAAACCAAAGTGTCAGTGCAAAGTTTAAGGTAAAATTTACTCAATAGTTGTGATCCATTCTTTATTGCAGAAGCTCTCTCATGTTAGTCTTCAGTATAAAGCATAAAAACATGCATTGTAAATGTTGATGTTTTTGTTCTATACTTGCAGGGTAAACTCTTCAAACTAATGCAGCAGTTGGAGAAGACAAAACCTCACTTTATTTGCTGCATAAAACCAAATCGCAAGCAGCTCCCTGGCATGTATGAAGAGGATCTTGTCTCACAGCAGCTTAGATGTAGTGGAGTTTTGGAGGCTGTTAGAATGTCTAGATCTGGATATCCTACTCGAATGACACATCAGGAATTTGCAGACAGGTAGAGGCTAAAAACTTGTTTACTTATGACTCGTTTTAAATTTTTTATTAAGTCCCTATGATTCTTCCTGTAATTTGTGTTCAGGTATGGTTTCCTACTATTACAAACCAATGAATCTCAGGATCCTTTAAGTATTTCAGTTGCTGTTCTAAAACAATTTAATATACTCCCTGGAATGTATCAAATTGGCTACACCAAACTGTATTTTCGAATTGGGCTGGTAAGTTCTATACTCTCTTCTCGTGCTTTTTGATTTGTGCTGTAATTTTCAACCTCAGTGTCACTTTCCCTAAACATGCCCAGGACCTATGTGACACTATAGATAATTGCAAGAGTCAACCAACTTAACTTTTTGGTGTATTCATATCAAGAGTTTGTACTAAGATTCATATAAGGCCAGCGACCTGTTCTATCCTAACTTTCTACATTTTCTACTCTGCTTGAGCTAGGAGATGAATTTCACTTACTATGGCAAAAAATCATGTTAGCCAAATTAGTCATTGTAGAGATCACGAAGAATCCTTTTTCAAGTGGAGCCTAAGAAACCAGGTTTATGTATACATGTGTGTACGTACATACGTGTGTGTCTATATATATATTGCTAAGACAACCAGGTTTATATTTGATTGTAAAGGGGTGTGTGGTTGGCCGAATCTTACATTACGGTCTGTAATGTTATTTTCCGGAATGAGATCACAATGTTTGGATTCTCAACAGTCCGGCCATCCTGTAATCTCACATTTCTAAATAGTGTTAAGATGCTGTAATATAGGGTGTAATTTTATTACGGCTTTTTTTTTAGGTTATCTAAGATTTTGGGCTAAATCTGAAATTTAAAACAAAATTACCCTTTGTCTCCATGCTACTTTATTGCATTTGTTAAAGATTTGTTATTATTATTTTTAAAAAAAATTGTTTGTAGAATGCTCTTGAAAAATGATTTTTTTTTTAATAAATTTTGAATTTTGATATTGGGTTAAACCACAAATTAGAATATTTGATTAATCTTTTTCTTTTATGAAAATTGTTTGATTAATCTGAGTTGCTAGTTTCTTGGTGAATCCTTACTTGAGATTGGGGAGATTGGGGTTATTATTATATAGAGATTAGGTTAAAACGCCCATAGTAAAAGACCGAGAGAAATTAGGTTAAAATATGTCATAAGTTCTCGTACTATTTGTACATTTGGAATTTAGTCTCTATATTTCTATTTTTAGGAATTTAGTCTTTTTACTTTTCAAATTTCAAAATTCAGGTCCAATTGTTTACATTGTAAAAATTATTTTGTTAAATTCAGATTTATTACAAAGTTATTTTCTTAGTTACATGGCTACTAAGTTAATATAATTTTTTTTTATTTCAAAATGTCACACCAACAAGTTTAACGAAAAAAACAATTGGATCTTAATTTTGAAATTTAAAAGGTAGAGGGACAAAATTTTTGAAGATAAAAGTTCAAATTTGGGAAGAGTACAATGATTGATGGCATATTTTAACCGAGAAATTATTTTCTTTATATGGTTTTATTTTTTGTGGAAATAAAACCTCCATGTTTTCTTATCTTATATAAAATTTTATAAATAAGGCTATAATAGCTTACATTAGGAACAAACCCTGATTGCCAATTTAAAAAAAAAAAACCTAGTCTATTTAAAAAAAAGAATCCCAATCTTCCTAGATTGTTATAAAACCCCAAACCATATTAAATAGAACAGAAAACTTCAAGGTTTATATCATAAATTTTAGTTTCACTTCTCTTTTTTATATTAAAAGCAAACCAAATTCTCTAAACTAAACAATTATAAAATATATATAAACTAGCATAATTAGGTTCAATGGTTGTTCAATTGAATTCATATGATAAAATCAAAATGTAATAAAAATGGAATTATTAAGTTACTATAATTTTATGAAAATTTTAAGACTAAAAAATGTTGGAACTTATAAAAATTAAAATTCTATAATAATGATAATTTAGGAAACTTTACTTTTAGGTAATCTTATATTCTGACCAAATAAATCAAACAAGATAATCTTATATTCCACCTGATATTATGTACCCGTAATATTGAGTTTGGAGAATGGAGATACAAACTTATTTCATTTTCTTTGTAGTTTTGTATAATAGTTTCTTTGACGCTGTTATTTATGTCTTGCTTGCAGATTGGTGTATTGGAGGATAGGAGAAAACAGGTGTTGCAAACAGGTGTTACCAAAACCATTGCTTGTTTTCTAACATTTATGTTGTTTTATCCAGTCAGAAGTTAACATTGTTTCATGCATTGGGTTTTCTTCTGCATGACATTTTAGATTCCATCTTTAAACATCTTCAGCTTCAAATCGCCTTTTTATACTAGAGGCTCGAAAGTGTAGATTTATGTGTATTTTTACCTATATTTTGGTAATTTACATTCTTTTGTCTTATCAATTGATGGGATGTTTCCTTTGTGTTGTTGTTGCATATGGTGAAAATTTCCAAGGGAAGTACACTGATGAGGCAAATAAGGGCTCGGCATTTGCTTCCCAATTACATGATGGGCAGTTGAATGCAATCATAGGTTTACAATCTGGTAAATTCTTTTGTGCTATCTAAATTTGTGGGTTCTGTTGTCTATAGTTCTCTTTCTTACCATTATCATTGTTTTTGCCTGCTGCAGTAATTCGTGGATGTTTGGTCAGGAAACTTTTCAGTAACTCACATAAATTGATCCCGTCGAGTTCTAAACGAAAGCTGATTAGAGAAAATTCTGTAGCAAATGTATTCTCTTCTCATAACATGCTGTTTTCTAAAGATATTTTCTTTCTTTCCGGGCCGAAGGACTTAAATATGACCCTCTTTTTGGGCTTGACCAGGACATACCAAATGAGCAGTCTTCAGCAATGGCAGAGCTTCAAAGAAGAGTTGTTGACGCTGAAGCAAGTTTGGGGCAAAAACAACAGGAAAATGCCACATTACAGGAGCAATTGCAACAGTATGAGGCAAAGATGAAAAAAATGGAGGAGCAGTTACAACAGTCTGAAGTAAAGATGAAAAAAACGGAGGAGCAATTACAACAGTCTGAAGCAAAGATGAAAAAAACGGAGGAGATGTTGCGAAAGCAAACTGTATCCCTGCAAGTGAGTTTGTGTGCATGTAGATTACCATTACTAGTTACAATGACTTAGATGTGTATTGATTTGAATTGCACTTGTTGCAGGCAAGTCTTGCTGCAGCCAAAAAGAGTGAAGGCAGTGCTACGGCAGAGGTTGGGGGGAGAGAAAATGGAGTGAGCAGTCTGGTAAAGGAATTTGAGCAGCAGAAACAAAGTTTTGAAGATGATATAAACAAAACGACCCAACCTGCTTCTAACATGAATTCTTACGAAGAACTACGGAAACTGAAGCGCAGGTTCAGGGCATGGAAGAAAGATTACAAGGTGAGATTAAAGGAAACTAAGGCCATAGTCCGAAAGCATAGACATCAAGATTCAGACAAAACACGAAAAAAATGGTGGCCAAATAGAGGGAAAGTGTTACAAAATTGCAGCAAATCACCATCATAGATGGCTTGCAGTCTCAGGTACAGTTTATTTACATTTTTGGTAACAAATATAAACAGTTGTGTAGTCCATGGACATGGAGGCAGGGAGGGAGAGGTATATATTTGTATATCTACCAAATGTGCATAGACAGACAGGAATTTGTGGAGTTGAGACCCTTCTATTTTTTCCCTTCAAATAGTTGGGTTTAGGGTTGTGTATATTCTTCTTCTGTTGTAAGTGGACAAAAGTACCATAGAGACTTTTGTCGTAGTAGTTAGATTATATTTTGTTCATTCTCTTAGAAAATGGGTAAATTTAATTTTTTATATTAAAAATTTTATCTATTTATACAATTAAAAATTGGTGTGCTTGGTGGAATAATCTGAAAATGACACGTGGCGTGTCATATGTATGTCATGTTGACGTATAAAGATTATTTTTAATAATAAAAATGGATAAAATTTTTAACAAAATTAATTTACTCTTTAACTTAATGTGTAAGGATTAATTTGCCTTTTTTCTTAAAAGGGATAAAAAACCAATCTGGTTTTTACTATGGTGGTTTTTATGGTACTTACATCGATGAAAGATATAATTTGTATTTCCTTGTATATTGATGAAATGAAAAATGTTCATATTCCTTTCCATAACTGATTTGGTTATATGAATTTCAATTTTATTGCGTGCAAATCTCATCTTTTTTGAGACGGATAGCATACTATTTTAGGTTTTTGTGTAAAAACTTGACCTGAAAATTAAACTTAAATTATGAATGGTTGGGTATATATAAATATATATTGTTTTAGGTATATAATAAAGTTTAGATACGAAAACCTAATGATATATAAATTTGAGTATACTAGGTAGAGTCTGAAATTTTTTGGGAGTCAGAATTAAATTATATATTTTTATAATAATAAAAATATAATTTTATCGTTTTAATAGTTTATATCTTTATACTTTTTAAAAGGTTAAATCAAATTTTTAACATTTTTGAAAGGGTCAAAGTATAATTTTATCATTATTAATTTAAAATTTATAAATTATAAAGTATCTAAATAAAAAATTTCTTATTTTAAGGGACGATGGCTCTGAGCCTCTATTTGAGTAGGTATGTTTGACATGAATATGTTTAGTAATTTCAAATTTTTTTACATTTAAATATTTTTCAAAAGAAAAAAAAATCAAAGAGCCCAGTAACTCATAATCCCTGTAGTAAACTCAAACCACGAATAACATTTTAATCTCAGTGATAAGACTTAAAAGAGAGATTTAAATAGTCAAAGTTTTGTCATTCATGTGAAGAAAGGTGACCATTAGGTAACGCTAGCGAACTTCTCTCCAACATTTTTAAAATCTCTAACGGTCGAATTATTAGAAATGGCTAACGCGCTGTCCCATAACCAAAAAAACATCATTAAATTATAAAGCCTTAATGTCTCA
Source organism: Gossypium australe (assembly GCA_005393395.2). Taxonomy (NCBI): domain Eukaryota; kingdom Viridiplantae; phylum Streptophyta; class Magnoliopsida; order Malvales; family Malvaceae; genus Gossypium; species Gossypium australe. The sequence goes on along the minus strand of CM016626.1, from coordinate 136,875,883 downwards.
AAATCAAATCCTCACCCTCCAATATTTTCAAATCTCAATCCAACGGCCATAAATCAACCATAAATAAATTTCTTAAAATTCTCACATGGTGATTCGAGAAACGGCAGCGTTTCTGCACTCTCTGTTTCTCTCTTTGCATTCTTTTGCTATAGCAGAGAAGAACCCAAAGAGCCAAATCCCCCAAAGAGAAATGGAAAATTTAGAGCCTTTAAATCACCTTTGTTTCATAACTATTTGATTCCAAATAAAAAACCCAGTTTTTTAAACGAAGAATTTTCGACATTAAAAGGAGATTCAAGAACAGAGGAAAAAAGAAAAAAGAAAATGGCTTTGAAGAATCAGAAAGATCACTGGGCATTTCTGGTAATACGTTAAAACCCTTCATTTTGATTCATTTTGGGTTTTATTGGTTTTAATTAAAGCACTTGTTTTCTTTGTGATTGGAAACATTTTACATGTTGTTTTCTTGTTGCTATTTTACATTTACATTTTGTTTATTTAATTTGTTTATGTATATTATATTTATTTTAATTTCTAGGTTTTGTTTTTCTTGTGGTTTTAAACTAGTTATAGTCTTGGTTCATAATGGTTTTTTAGGTTTATTTGGATTGGTGAAATGAGATGCCTTGATTAACGGAAAAGGGTTTGTTTGTTTGCTAGGAAAATGTAGGAAACAAGAAAAGAAAAGAAAATATCTTAAATAATGTTAGATTTTAATAAATTTTCCATATCAGAATATGCAAATGAAATTATAAGTTTCCATGGACTGAAATGATATCCGGTTTTATGAATTATCGTCGTGTTTTTCTCGGTAATGAATCTGTTTCTGATTCTCAACCACATTTCCTTTTGGCCACTCACTGGAATAATAATTTTTATTATTTTTTGATTGAAATATGTAGGAAGAAATTGAAGCACCAATGTGGGTGGATCTTATTTCAGAAACAAACCTCAGTAGCCAAGACATGTCAGTTTCACTCCAATTTATTATGACTTCTCTAAGTAATTTATTTGAAAAATATACATGTTAATAACTTCATTAAAAATCTATTCATATAGTTTTTTTTTTTTTTTTTGCAGTGATGACAAATGGTTTCAAACAAGTCATTTGTAAGCATCTTTCTATTACTCAATTACTGTTTTGTAGCTGAGGTATCAGAGTCAATGACACAAGGTTAGATTAAATTAAGTTAATGTGAGTTTTCAGGTTCCACCAATGCTCTTCTAGCCAGTTAAAATCGGCATTTTCGTGTTCCGGTGAGGAAGGGGTAACCTTAGAGTTGGACTTGGTAGGAGCATATTCACCAACACTTCCACAGTCAGTTTCGAGATCAAGAGGAAAGGACTTCAGGAGCAAGAAATGGAAGGGGAACTGTTGTGATGTCTCATTGAATAAGATAGAGTCAATGAAGGTTTTGAAGGGGAAGTCTTTAGTGTATGGTGAGGGCATTAAACCTAAACTTAGCTTTATAAACTCGAAAGGGACGTCTAGATCTAAAACAAATTTGGTTTCTGAAATAACTGAGAATGCCAAAGGAAAAAATGTCAAACCTGTGTCTAATCGAGGGGGTCCAGAAAGGAGTTTGAGTCCTGTGGTAGATAAGTCGGGTGAAACGAATGGTAGAAGCACAGTTACCTCTGAGAGCATTCAACAGCAGCAGCAGCAGCAGCAGAAGTTCTTTGAGGTATCAAGTCGAGGTTTCGGTCAAACAAGTGAGCTTTTAACATCAGTGAGGAGTAGTCTCAGGAAAAGTTGTATTACAAGGCCAGCATCAAGGGTGGAGATTAATGCTGATAGGAGTCATAGGATGGAATCAAGAGACAGTAGATCTTCCTCTGGCAAGTCTAGTGTGGGATCATCTTCATATTCTGGCTATGAAGCTAAGAGGTCAACTGTTTCTTGGATAAAGAGGAAAGAAAAAACCCCAGATAGCAGAAATGTAGCACAATTGACTGAAGCTGCCAAGACCAAAGTGAAACCTTCCAACATGTGCAAGAAATCAAATGTTAGAGGTAAGGAAGGGGAACGTAATTCTAGGACAGGTGGATTAGTAACTGTTACAAAGAGAACTTGGGAGGAAGCCGTAAAATCAAAGGTATGCAGCACTGGGTACATGTGTCTGTATTTGAGCTTTCAGTTCACAACAATCCAAGTTTTGAGCATAGACTTAATATGGGAAGAAAACATAGAGTTTGCATATCTGAGCTTTATTTGGATTGATTTTCTGTATCTGATGTAGAATCCTTCTCAACTAGTTTATAGGTGTGAAGTTACTTTAAGATGAAAACTAAACCATATATCGAACATCATATCATGTTGAAGAACCCAAGATTGGTGTAACTTTTTGCAGGCTAATTCTCAGACTCATCGTTCCAAACTTTCACTGCTACACAAAGTCAACGAACAGAAGCCGCTTGCTGATGCTAGAAAAGCTAGTGAGAAGGTGGGAGTTGGCAACAAAGTGAGAGATGCTGGGAAAGAAAATAATGCAGGGGAAATTCCTCTGAGCCAGAAATGCAGCGGAAAAGGCAAGGCTGCTGAAGGCATGGTTGCAGGTAGAAAAGGGGCAACTCAGAGTACATCTGCGAAGGGCGGCAAAACTGAAATGGTTGGTCCTAAGGTACTTTCTTGGTTGCCAATGATATGGTTACATGTTATGATTTTCATCAGTTCTTCTATAGTGGCCCATCTATACTCATCAATGGTATATTATTTTAGCCTTTCTAGCCTAATTAAACAAATGTTTTGGCATAAAAGAGGACTGAAATGCCTCCAGGACATCTGATCATTCAAACTTGTTGAGACCTCCACTCATAAGGATTGGATTATAATTTGACAATTTTAACTATCCTATAGGTTTTATGTAATAATTGCAAAGTAAACACTAACAAAATTTATAAGAAACCCCGTGCCACTAACTTGAAATTTAAAGTAGAATTGACTGTTATTTCCTTAGCAGTTGGCTCATGACTGGCTTTTGTGCCATTGTTATCTTATCAAGTATCTGATTTTATGTATATGATCTTTTTTTCCGACAGGGAAGAGTTGTTAATCAAAGGGAAGGGAAGAATCCCACTAATTTGATTCCAAAGGTCCATTTTCGATGAGGGAAGAGGTCTGTATATAGTGTAATTTGTTACCTCTTGAAATCATGGGAGCATGGATACCCCTTTGTGCCACATTTTGGTGGTAAATTTTGATTCTCATGGCTTATGTGAATATACATTTTCACAGGCCATAATTTTGTATGCAGCTCCTAGCAATTCAAGAACCCTCTCCAAATCTCTCTTTCACTCTCTTGGTTTTTTATACAAGCTTTGAGCTACATTTCTGGAATCTCAGTGGAACTTGATGAATCCGAATATATATAATGATGAATCTCAAGTAATAAGATTTGTTCACCATAAGAAGAAGAAAATAAGCATTCTGCCTGCTTGATTAATGTGTCAGGCTTAAGTATGTTCAATTTTGCCTGAGTAAGTTCAATTTTCTTTTCAAATATTTTCATGTATTTAGAGAATTGTTGAACGTATTTTCATATTCATATTTGAATAAACATTGAATGCGAGTGTTAGGAGTACTTTGAGAAAATTAAAGAGGTGGAGCATCATAGGGTTGGGTACCACACAAAAAGGGTTAGCACAATGTAGGCAATACATTTCTCTGGTCATGAAATCCCAAGAAATAGTCAAGGGCAAGCTTTCTGTTACCCCGAACTAGGTGAGTTTTTATGGCTGGAACATTATATTTCATACTTGAAGTTTGATCCTAATACACCTGTAATTCATTGGCTTTGAACTGAACAAAGTAGAAAGAAAGTTGGAAATGAAGAAAAAAAAACACCTGGAGAGAAAAATAGAAATATAATATATATATATATATATATATATAATATTTTCACTCATTGTTTAATTGAGTTGAAAAATTGAAGGTAACAATATGAAAATCTTATATATATTTCGTACTTGAAGTTTGATCCTAATACACCTGTAATTCATTGGCTTTGAACAGAACAAAGTAGAAAGAAAGTTGGAAATGAAGAAAAAAACACCTGGAGAGAAAATAGAAATATATATATATATATATATATATATATATATATATATCCTTTTATTGGTGTATTTGGTACCAAAGAAAGTAAAGAGTTTAAATATAGGAGTACCAACATATATATATATAATATTTTATTCATTGATTAATTAAGTTGAAAAATTGAGGGTAACAATATGAAATCTTATATTATATTTCATACTTGAAGTTTGATCCTAATACACCTGTAATTCATTGGCTTTGAACTGAACAAAGTAGAAAGAAAGTTGGAAATGAAGAAAAAAAACAGCTGTAGAGAAAAATATACATATTTCCTTTTATTGGTGTATTTGGTAGCAAAGAAAAGTAAAGAGTTTAAATATAGGAGTACCAACATATATATATATATATATATATATAATATTTTCATTCATTGCTTAATTGAGTTGAAAAATTGAGGGTTGAAAATTGAGGGTAACAATATGAAAATTTTATAGAATATTATTGTAAGGTGAATAGTTAACTCTAACTTTTCTCATTTTCTCCTTTTATTATTTCTATTTGAAATGACTTGTTTTTATGGAGTAAAATGGAAAATGAACACTTCTTCTATTCTTTATTCTCATTTCCCCTTTTTATGCACACTCAAAATTTATTTTATTTTCATTCTTTTATTCTCTTTCTACATCCTTTCATTTTTTCCACTCAACTAAACATATCCTATAATAACATTAGAAATTCAGATTTTAAAATTAGTAATTTTCAAAATCACGAATCTTTTAAATGATTATTTATTGATGAATTTAAATAAATATAGATATTTATGAAATAACTCCGCATAGCTTGTAAAATAAATTTTTTTGTACTTAGATTTGAGAATAAATATTAGATATGAGTATTTATTCGACACAAGTATATTTCTAAACTTATATCTAAATATATATTATTCCTAATAAAAATCTGCTACCTTAGCACGTTTCTGTCAGTCTTCTCTAGTAGAGTTTTAGGTTTTTTATTTCTGTGGCGACGGTTTGTTTTTAGCAATTGGAATTTCTTCAATTAATTTTCCCCATCGTATGTAGTTAAATCAGTCTTCATGGAGGCTTAATTTGCTAGTTTATCTATTAACGAAAAAGAGGAAGCGATCTTACAAATTTCACCTTTTCCAAACCTAGAGAAGGAAGAAAGGGGATTTCGTTTGGTGGGTTGCTTTTTAACAGCCAGTGTTATTCATTTTTAGGTTATGAAAAGTACCATGGCAAATCTGTGGCATCCGGTCAGAGGTGTTCGAATTCTAGATTTAGGGGAAAGAATATTTCTGTTTTAGTTCTTTCATAGCATGGATATGGAGAGGGTTCTGAAGGATTCTCCATAGACTTTTAATAACCATTTATTATTATTATATTCGTTGCAATGGGGGGAAGATCTACTACGAGTCCCTTTAATTTTAACGCCTTTTTGGGTTCAGATCCATGATGTTCCTATAGGTTTCTATTCTGAGGCTTTAGCAAAGCAACTAGGTGATTTCATAGGTACGTTCTTGGATTATGATGGTGCTAATATGGGGAAGGGATATCATAATTTTTTGCGAGTCAAAATTCAATTGGATGTAAGATTTCCCTTAAAAAGGAAAAAATAGATTATGTTCTATGGAAATCGGTCATATGTCAGATTCAAGTATGAAAGATTAACACTTTTTTACTTCTATTGTGGTCGTTTGGGACATAATGATTCTTTTTGTGAGACAAAAATGGTATTAGGAGTAGAGATTACTGAAATGGGCTAGGATCTTTCTTTAAGAGCACAATCTAGAAAAACACGAGCACAAAGCAGTGTCTGATTACGCGAGGAAGAGGAGGGAATAAGGGGTGGATATCATGATGGAAATTGGACAGCTGAAGGTAGATCATTGGATGTGATGAATAATTTTGGAAGTAGGTCGCCTATTGACCCTATATTAGGATTTTGCTTGGAAGGGAACTCGTCTACTTTTTCTAAAAGGGAGGGAAAGCAACCAACAGTAGAAAACCAATTTGAAATGGACCATGATGCTGAAGAAGGGATTTTAATAGGTGAAGAGGGGAAAAAGCAGCAAAGAGGAGAAACTGAAGCCTATATTGTCAGCGATGATTCTAATAATCTGATGATAAAGGATAGGAGAATGGTGAACAACAATCTTTTATTATCGGCGACTGCCAAAAGGCAAGTCGACCGAGAACAATGAAAATCTTAAGTTGGAATGTCTGTGGTTTGGGGAATCCATGGACGGTATGCAGACGTTGGCATTCGCTTAAGATATATAATCCCCAGATGGTCTTCTTCATGGAGACAAAAATAAATAGGAATCAGATGGAAAGAATACGAAGGAGTTGTGGCTTTAAAAATGGTATAGCTGTAGATTCGGATGGTTCGAGAAGAGGATTATGCTTGGCATAGTGTGATGATGCTACTATTATTCTTCAAAGTTTCTCAAAAAGGCATATTGATGTAGATTCGGATGGTTCGAGAAGATATTGATGAATGTAATAAGTGCAGATTTACTAGGTTTTATGGCTCTCCTTATACGCAGGATAGGAATGAATCGGGGGATCTGTTAAGAAACTTGAGTAATGCTAAGGAGCTCCCATGATTTGTATGTGCGGATTTTAATGAAATTATGTATGGCTATGAAAAGAAGGGAGGTTTACCTAGAGAGGAGAGACGTATGGATGCATTTTGTACTGTGTTGGCAGATTGCCACCTAGTGGATGTTAGTTACACTAGAAACTGGTTTACTTGGGAAAGATGGAATTTACCCTAAACGAATATTCAAGAACGACTGGATAGGGGAGTTGCTAATGAAGATTGGCTGTCTATATTTCCTGAGGCTATAATTCAACATCTTCCATATGTTTTTCAGATCATTACCTACTTCTTATCACTATTAAAAGAAAAGATAATGAACGGCCTAAAAGAAGTTTCAAGTTCGAAGCTTGGTGGGTTTTTGAGGAGGTACGATGCATTTGGGACAAGTCAGCTAGAGACTTGGTACAAAAAATAGAAAAGGTAAGAAAAAAGATTGGATAGATGGGCTAGTCAAATTCGGCAAAGTAGGAAGGTAAAAAAGGAGGTGCTAATTGCTAAATTGGTTGAGTTGATGGAATCTGACAAGGATGATGAAAATTTGGTAGAGCTCATTGATACGAAGATTCAACTTAATTTTGAGATTGAAAAGGATGAACGATATTGGGAGCAGAGGGCATGAGTTAATTGGCTGCAATTTAGAGATAGGAATACTGCATTCTTTCACAAACAAGCGACACAACGACGAAGAAGAAACCTCATTCGGAAAATGCGATTCGAAGATGGTAGGGAAACAGAAGAGATTTATGAAATGGAAGGAATTGCTGGATCTTATTTTCAGAATCTATTTTCAACCGGGAGGAGGGGAAATTATAAACATCTGTTGACAGGAATTAATCGCTGTATTTTCGAAGAGGACAATTCTTGGTTGATGGCGAGTTACACAAAAGAGGAAATTCGAGTGGCCTTATCAGAATTGGGCCCTACAAAAGCGCCAGAGGAAGATGGATTTTTGACTTTATTCTACCAGAAGTGCTGGTCAATTATGGGGGATGATATGTCTTCCTTTTGTCTACAGCATCTAAATGGAGGTATGGATATTAGTTTAACTAATAAAACTAATATATTGTTAATCCCAAAAATCCCAAATCCTTCAAATATTAATCATTTTCGCCCTATTAGCCTATGCAATGTGCTTTATAAGCTGATGGCTAAGGTCATTGCGAATCGCCTTCATGTAGTCATTAATAAATGTATTAACCTAGCACAAAGTGCTTTTGTACCGGAGAGGTTAATTTCGGATAATGTGTTGCTGGCTTATGAAATCCTTCATGCCTTAAAACAACAGAAGATGGGGAAAAAATGATATATGGAGGTAAAATTGGATATGATTAAAGCGTATGATAGAGTTGAATGGCATTTTACCGCAGAAATTATGAAGCGTATGGGTTTTGAACCAAGGTGGGTTGAATCTCTAATGGAATGTGTTTCTATAGTTTCGTATTCAGTGGTTTTCAATGGTCATATTGGAGAGAATTTTCACCCCACAAGGGGATTAAGGCAGGGTGATCCTTTGAGTTCGTTCCTATTTTTAATACGTGGGGAAGGTCTTTCTAGTCTTATGAGCCTTGCTATGTAAGGAAACATACTTAGAGGAGTTAAGGTAAGTAAAAGTGGACCACAGGTTTTTCACCTATTATTTGTAGATGATTGTATTTTATTTGGGGAAGCTGCAGAGAGATGATCTCATTCACTTAAACATATTTTTCTTGAATACGAGAATTGTTCCGGACAGTGTGTCAACTATGACAAATCTACAGTATTTTTTAGTACTAATATGCAAGAGGGGGATAAAGCAGTTATTTCCAGGGTTCTTGAAGTGCGTAGTTCTAATAACTTAGAACGGTATCTTGGCCTGCCAAAATGGTGGGTAGGAAGAAGAAAATCTCTTTTCAAATCTTGAAGGATAGAATGAAACAACAGATTGATAGATGGAGTGTAAGACAGCTATCCCAAGGAGGAAAAAATGTGTTCATTAAGGCTATTCTTCAAGCTATTCCAACCTATACTATGGCATGTTTCTTAATTCCTAAATCTTTATGTGATGAATTAGAGGGTATTGAGATAAAAAAAGGCATTCATTGGTGTACGTGAAAGGATTTATGCTCTTTGAAAGAAGATGGTGGTTTGGGTTTTTGCAATCTCGACAAATTTAATATAGCGTTATTAACCAAACAAGGTTGGAGTCTTGTTAACTTTCCTAATTCTTTACTAAGTTGTGTTTTAAAAGCAAAATATTATCCAAATTCAGATTTTATCAATGCTCAATTGGGAAATTTGCCTTCGCTTACCTGGAAGAATGTCTGGGCAGCTAAAGGAATTTTTTGGAGAAAGGCTTATGCTAGAGGGTAGGCATGGGGGATCGTATCTCTATTTGAGGCGACTTATGGATTTCGGGAGCTGAAAATGATAGATTGCAGAATGAAACAAGCAATGAAAATATCAGACTTGATAAATGCTAATAATAGATCATGGAATATAGATTTAATTTTTAGTACCTTCAACGAGGATACTGCTAAGAAAATTCTGGAGATCCCCTTGGCAGAGACAATCTACGATGACTTCCAAGTATGGAGAGGAGAACCGTCAAGAGAATTTTAAGTCAGAAGTGCCTATAAACTATTATAAGAGATTAATTAGGGTCCTAGTAATAACTTTGTACAAACCGAGATTAGAAACTTCTATAGAAAATTATGGAATTTACAACTTCCCCCAAAGATATCATGGAATTATATTCCTACTCTATCTATTCTAAAGAACAAAAAAGTTGCAGTAGAACTCTTTGTCCCCGTTGTCACAACTCCGATGAAAATAGTAATCACATTTTCCAGCACTCTCCTATAACAACAGAAGTATGGAAAAATTTAAATTTCTCTCATGGGTATGTAATAATGACACTCAAAGCATATGGGAGTGGCTTACTTGGGTTTTCAGTCAGGGAAACAAATAGCAGTGTCG